>NC_069478.1:5115400-5145400 GCF_026875155.1 Cherax quadricarinatus | reverse complement strand
GTTGACTGGAGGTGTGAGTCGTCATATTTGTCAGAGAAGTGAGCACAAGTTGACTGGAGGTGTGAGTCGTCATATTTGTCACAGAAGTGAGCACAAGTTGACTGGAGGTGTGAGTCGTCATATTTGTCAGAGAAGTGAACACAAGTTGACTGGAGGTGTGAGTCGTCATATTTGTCACAGAAGTGAGCACAAGTTGACTGGAGGTGTGAGTCGTCATATTTGTCAGAAGTGAGCACAAGTTGACTGGAGGTGTGAGTCGTCATATTTGTCACAGCAGTAAGCACAAGTTGACTGGAGGTGTGAGTCGTCATATTTGTCAGAGAAGTGAGCACAAGTTGACTGGAGGTGTGAGTCGTCATATTTGTCACAGAAGTGAGCACAAGTTGACTGGAGGTGTGAGTCGTCATATTTGTCACAGAAGTGAGCACAAGTTGACTGGAGGTGTGAGTCGTCATATTTGTCAGAAGTGAGCACAAGTTGACTGGAGGTGTGAGTCATCATATTTGTCAGAGAAGTGAGCACAAGTTGACTGTAGGTGTGAGTCGTCATATTTGTCATAGCAGTGAGCACAAGTTGACTGGAGGTGTGAGTCGTCATATTTGTCACAGAAGTGAGCACAAGTTGACTGGAGGTGTGAGTCGTCATATTTGTCAGAGAAGTGAGCACAAGTTGACTGGAGGTGTGAGTCGAACTGGAGGTGAGAGATGAAAGCAGGAGAGGTGAAGGTAGGAGAGGTGAAGGCAGGAGAGGTGAAGGCAGGAGAGGTGAAGGCAGGAGAGGTGAAGGCAGGAGAGGTGAAGGCAGGAGAGGTGAAGGCAGGAGAGATGAAGGCAGGAGAGATGAAGGCAGGAGAGGTGAAGGCAGGAGAGGTGAAGGCAGGAGAGGTGAAGGCAGGAGAGGTGAAGGCAGGAGAGGTGAAGGCAGGAGAGATGAAGGCAAGAGAGATGAAGGCAGAGAGATGAAGGCAGGAGAGGTGAAGGCAGGAGAGGTGAAGGCAGGAGAGGTGAAGGCAGGAGAGGTGAAGGCAGGAGAGGTGAAGGCAGGAGAGATGAAGGCAAGAGAGATGAAGGCAGGAGAGATGAAGGCAGGAGAGGTGAAGGCAGGAGAGGTGAAGGCAGGAGAGGTGAGGGCAGGGGAAGGGGTGAAGCAGGGGAAGGGGAGAGGCAGTAGAAGGGGAGAGGCGGGGGAAGAGGTGAGGCAGAGGATGGGGAGAGACAGGGAAGGGAAGAGGCAAAGGAAGGGGCGAGGCAGGGAAAGGAGCGAGGCAGAGGATGGGGAGAGACAGGGGAAGGGGAGAGGCAGTAGAAGGGGAGAGGCAGGGAAGATGCGAGGCAGAGGATGGGGAGGGACAGGGGAAGGGGAGAGGCAGAGGATGGGGAGAGGCAGGGGAAGGAGAGAGGCAGGGGAAGGAGAGAGGCAGGGGAAGGGGAGAAGCAGGGAAGGGGAGAAGCAGGGGAAGGGGAGAGGAAGGCGAAGGGTAAAGCAAAAGTTGAGTGGAGGTGTGAGTCGTCATATTTGTCAGAGAAGTGAACACAAGTTGACTGGAGGTGTGAGTCGTCATATTTGTCACAAAAGTGAACACAAGTTGACTGGAGGTGTGAGTCGTCATATTTGTCACAGAAGTGAACACAAGTTGACTGGAGGTGTGAGTCGTCATATTTGTCACAGAAGTGAACACAAGTTGACTGGAGGTGTGAGTCGTCACATTTGTCACAGAAGTGAACACAAGTTGACTGGAGGTGTGAGTCGTCATATTTGTCACAGAAGTGAACACAAGTTGACTGGAGGTGTGAGTTGTCATATTTGTCACAGAAGTGAACACAAGTTGACTGGAGGTGTGAGTCGTCATATTTGTCACAAAAGTGAGCACAAGTTGACTGGAGGTGTGAGTCGCCATATTTATCACAGAAGTGAGCACAAGTTGACTGGAGGTGTGAGTCGCCATATTTGTCACAGAAGTGAGAACAAGTTGACTGGAGGTGTGAGTCGTCATATTTGTCACAGAAGTGAGCACAAGTTGACTGGAGGTGAGAGTCGTCATATTTGTCAGAGAAGTGAGCACAAGTTGAATGAAGGTGTGAGTCGTCATATTTGTCAGAGCAGTAAGCACAAGTCTACTGGAAGTTTGAGTCGTCATATTTGTCACAGAAGTGAGCACAAGTTGACTGGAGGTGTGAGTCGCCATATTTGTCACAGAAGTAAATACAAGTTGACTGGAGGTGTGAGTCGTCATATTTGTCACAGAAGTGAACACAAGTTGACTGGAGGTGTGAGTCGCCATATTTGTCACAGAAGTAAATACAAGTTGACTGGAGGTGTGAGTCGTCATATTTATCACAGAAGTGAACACAAGTTGACTGGAGGTGTGAGTCGTCATATTTGTCACAGAAGTGAACACAAGTTGACTGAAGGTGTGAGTCGTCATACACATCCTCAACAACAACAACAACAGCCTCAATAATTAGTAATTTATTACTTTTTGCAGGAAATTTTTTATTTACGCTGTTGCCCATTTATACAACCAATTATTTTGCAAGTTCCACGTACCCATCACAATAACTATGATAAACTGGTCAAAATTTAATCCATGGAACATTGCTTGCTTTAAGAAACAATTACCTGACCTACATAAGTTTTGTGTAACTAAGAACGTTCATATCCTCTGTCTTGCTACAATGTTCACTACTATATAAGTGGTTCAGAGAACCAATAAGTTGATAATTTAGACACATTACATCCTTCTGTTCTTATCAAGATTGTTGAACTAATTACAACGACTCCAGGCTAAGGGACTGATTACCTGAAACTCCTGATCTTCACTACTCTTCCTTGTATTGGACTGATGAAGCCACTGTGTGGCGAAACGTTTCCACAATGAAGATAGCCAAGTGTTGCACATGTGTCTAATTTATCACCTTTAAATACCCACCATATAACCTAAGGTAAACTAACTGTCGAACACGAAATATTGGATTAAAATTGGATAAGTTTAATTATTTAAAAAGGACTTAGGAAAGTACTAATTTGGAAACAGATTAGCCGATGAGTAGGGTAAGGTTAATGAAGCTAAAACCTTGGGTAGCTTCAAATATAAGTTAAATCAATACAAGGCTGAAAGGGAATGGATTTAAGTGGAACATACACGTGAGTTTATAGTTTCATCAAAGCTTATTGCTTGAGTAGCACTGGAAATGACCTGGGTAACTATTTTTGTTAGTGGGTTTGGGTTTAAGAAGGACTTGCCTAGTATGGGCCAGTAGGCCTGCCGCACTGTTTCTCTTTTCTTATGGTAAAAAGAACTCGTGTGTTTCCCTCACAGCTTCGTAAGGAACACAAGTAACATCATGGTGTTACCTCATGTGTAGGTAACTTCTCCATGTTAATAATGTTGATAAATTACCCAAAATATGTTAGGTAAAAAGAACGTTTCGCTCTCCAGGAACTTTGTCAAGCCGTTACCTAGGCAACAGCTTGACAAAGCTCCTGGAGAGCGAAACATTGCCACAATAGAGAGGTCACATTAGTCACAATTGTGTCCTTTTTACCTAACTTTTCCATCAGCACCTTTAATATTTAAGCTCTGGTTAATCTTTCTCAAACTGATGTTTCGTCAGATCAAAACGTCGGTAAATATTTCATTCTCCGAAGTGCAGGTTATTTATCTCGTTCCTTTAACGATATAATAACTTTTAATTCTTCACAGCATTAACTAACCCACTTAATTCTCGGAGGTTGTAATACCACACACAAGAATACTGGAGGATCAATATGAAACTCAGCTGCCACTAAACAAGCTAAATTTCTAAATAAATATAGTTTAATATTAAACCAAGTTATAAAAGCATCGATATATTTACCAAAATTCCCGTGATACTGTGTAAATGTCACGGGTTCGATGCCCTGTCAGTCGTAATATTGTATCTCCGTAAAGCTACTTTCTGTATAGACCAAGTGTGTACAGTGAAACATATAGTTGAACAGTCATTGTGTTATTATTATTATTATTATAATCAAAGGGGAAGCGCTATACCCGGAGGATTATACAGCGCCTGGGGGGGGTGGGGATGTGGAAGGCATTCAAGCTTAATTTGGGGAACTGGAGCACAGATCCAATTCCCTAAATCAAGAGCCCCTCACCAACATCAAGGAACCTTCCTTGAGGGGGACAGTCATTGTAGAGCCTCAGATATACTCAGAACTCTCCACCTTACACAAATAAACACAAGAAACACATAAACTGAACGCAGGGAAAAAGAAAACGTACAATTGTTAATAGGTTAAAGAGATATAATCCTTCCAGTTTAACCCTGGAAGTTATGACTGGAATAACTAGACACAACAACGGGGATATTGCTCACTCTTTTCCTCCCGAAGAAGCTAATGACTCCATCGTAAACCAGTTGAAAACATCCAGGCATGAAATTCTCCCATCGCATATAGAATAAACCAGTAAAACGCGTTTTTTCAAGGCTTGACTTAACTGAATTGTTTCACCAGGCCAAAATTTTGACGTGATTAATTTCCTTTTTATCGAGTGTAAGTTTGCTGTTACCGTTTAGCTTCTAATGTCATCGGAACCCACTGAATGGGTGGGGTTAGAACCCTCTGGCAAGCCAATACTAGAACTAGCAGGTTAGTGAGTTATCCACTGTACCATGCTAGCTTTATAGGTTTCAGACATCTAGGTGTATTAATACACACACACTAGGAAGACAAGCTCTAGCTCAAGAACCTTAAAATAAGATTTAAATGACTCAAGAAATCATAATCACAGGAATGTGATTGTGATTTCTTGAGTCACACTCATGTTAGACTCATCTGTAAACACCTGCATTTGTAGTCATAGAGGGGCCCATGCTAACCTTCCTAGTGTAAACAAACACACCTAGCTGAATGAATGCTATTAGGCCAGCACGGTACTATGGGTGGTGTACTAGTTTGCTAGTTTTAGGACTGCCTTACCATTGGTCTGAAGTTATGTGAAGCCAAATCATGGTCACAGTTGCTGCCGCAGATACAGAGAAATCACAGAAAAGTTGTATATCACTGGCATTCAGTACCGTCACGATGACCCATATGCAACATCTGGTATCTCCTGCTCCTTGGCTGTGGGACTCATTACCACATCTTTCACTATTTTCTGTATATATTTCTATTATGTCCATGTATTGTACTGATAAAGACACTGGATGGCGAAACGTCTACAAGTAATGATACTCAGATGCTACGTTAAGTCATCAAATCACAGAAATATTGTTAGGAAAATCATGGCTTAGTAGTACAGCGTTGGGCCAGCTTTATGCCAAGACCACGGTTAGAATCCCTGTCTATCCTGTTTATTCACTGACAGTTGTTCACTGAGTTTTCTTTATAGCCCTGCCGTTACTTTAATATAAGTCCCTTATAATATCTTTTCAGCAATGTATAATCTAAGGTAGACTGAAGAGTATCTCAGTGTTCTTACTCTCAAGCAACAACTGATACGATAGTAGACAGACAAATGAATCAGTGCAACTTGATTCATTTAGATCAATCTAGTGAAGTCGTTGTCTTTGTAAAACTTCCAAAAGAACGATACTTAATAGACTATACTATAGTATCAGACACCAACTTTCACCTCATCTCTGTGGTTTTACGAGACGACAGAGTGTGTAGAATTAAATTATCACCTTCCTCTCTGCACACACTTTTATTAAGTTTTCCGCCTCTCTTGATTTAAAAGCTGCTTATTTATATTGCAAACAGAATTGTTATCCCACATGAACTAGCCAAAATGAATATTGGATAACAGGTCTTGTGTCAAATACAATATCCTGTGTCCTCTACCAAGGCTTTAAAAGCGAGTCGACAGAAATGTCCCTTGGTACACTACAGGGAGGAGTTCTCAGTCCCATGCTATTTAATGTTCTGATTAATGCTCTCCTAAATGCTCTATATCTCTCTCTTAAACATATATCTATAAGCTATGCTGATGACATTATCATCCATACAACAGGACAAAAATAATTAGCACCATTCTTAATGAAGTTCGGATAATATCTAAATATCGATTACATCTCATCATATCCGCAACTAAGACTGAGTTACTGACACACAAACAATGTGGCCTACCCAGTTGCTGGCAAGATAAACACAGCAGCAATGTTAAATCTTACAGGTATGTTGGAGTAGACATACCCTACAATAAATTCATTATAACACACCTGAATAAGAAATGCAAAGGCAAGCAGACAGAGTAAACGCTCTCAGAGATGCTGCTGGAGGCTGCTACAACTATGTTGCTAAGAACTGTTGCTGGAAGTGACTACAGTTCTGTTACTAGTGCGTGCAAAGTGTGAATGTTGTACGTAAGCCTACATTAGAGACTTAACTATGATACTCCCAACTTAATGTTAACTAAAGTAAAGATCTCTCCGGACAGTAGAGTTAATGCCAAACGAAGACCTCAGATTCTTGCCTCTCCAAAAATACAAAAGGTAGGAAGGAACTTGGTGCTTCTAGCATCAATGACAGGAGAATTAAACTTGAAACTGTAACTGGTATATAAGGTTAATAAAAAAAAACTAGACACTCCCATAACGCTTGCTAAACGTCTGGAAGTGAATAAACGCAAATATAAATGGACCGTGAAAAACTTCAGATATATGATACATTACACAATGTGCACGAATTGTGTCGTTATTGATAACAAGATCGTTCCACTCACTGTTTTTATTTAATATTACATAATTAAAATCGACTTGACTCACGAAATCGTAATGACACGATTGCAAACAAACCATTAAACGGGTGAGGTTAGAACCCGCGGTCAGAGAGTCATAAAACTCCAGACCGACGCGTTAGCCACTGGACCAGCTGGTTACAATAAGATTCATCCAACTAGGTATATGTCTACGCCACAGGAAAGTTAGCCAGTGGGTAACGCGTCGGTCTGGAGATTTGAGACTCTCTGATCGCGGGTTCTAACCCCACCTATAGTACAGTTTAACTCAAATCCCTCCTCATAAAAGCTCATTACTAATAATCTCTTCCTTAAATCAACGCCAAACACATCTGCTCAGGAATAAATTTCTCGTTTAAATCTCAGTAAAAAAATGCGAAGATGTAAACAAGACAGTGTTTACAGCGGCTGTTGTTATCACCTCCACAGGTAAGAAATTATAGCAACTCTGTTAAGTTAGGCTCTATAATGAACAACTGGGAGTTAACACTGCAAACTGGATTATGTGCCATGCTAATGACACTGAGGTTAACTTATGACAAGGAACTTGTCATCTCTGATGGCACCTGACTCCCATAATAACAAAAACATGCACATTGGAACTCAGGAACAGATATTCGGAAAAAACACTGTACAGATGGGATTAGAACCCATGGCAAGTGAGTCGTAACTCTCCGTGTTATTACAGTTAGAGAAAAATAATCGAGGTGGATAATTATTTCATTAATCACGCATTAAATTACTTTTTATTAAATCTAAAAGGGGATAAATTAACCAAATTTAGACCTTAGAAGAATTAAGCTGAAAATATCTTTAGAATATATTTATCAAGAATTAGAAATACTTCTAAAAAGAGTAAATAATAAATCTAAATGTCGCAGGAATACAGCTAGAAGCCCGAGTGGATCTATAACTCACTATGATGACATAAATGTAGAGGAACATAGTTACAGCAGCAACTGGCACGACAAACACACTGACTGCTGTAGTAGCCTGGCAGAACCTGCTGGGTTGTATGTACTTCTGTCACCTTGGTAGCCTGGCAGAACCTGCTGGGTTGTATGTACTTCTGTCACCTTGGTAGCCTGGCAGAACCTGCTGGGTTGTATGTACTTCTGTCACCTTGGTAGCCTGGCAGAACCTGCTGGGTTGTATGTACTTCTGTCACCTTGGTAGCCTGGCAGAACCTGCTGGGTTGTATGTACTTCTGTCACCTTGGTAGCCTGGCAGAACCTGCTGGGTTGTATGTACTTCTGTCACCTTGGTAGCCTGGCAGAACCTGCTGGGTTGTATGTACTTCTGTCACCTTGGTAGCCTGGGAGAACCTGCTGGGTTGTATGTACTTCTGTCACCTTGGTAGCCTGGCAGAACCTGCTGGGTTGTATGTACTTCTGTCACCTTGGTAGCCTGGGAGAACCTGCTGGGTTGTATGTACTTCTGTCACCTTGGTAGCCTGGGAGAACCTGCTGGGTTGTATGTACTTCTGTCACCTTGGTAGCCTGGCAGAACCTGCTGGGTTGTATGTACTTCTGTCACCTTGGTAGCCTGGCAGAACCTGCTGGGTTGTATGTACTTCTGTCACCTTGGTAGCCTGGCAGAACCTGCTGGGTTGTATGTACTTCTGTCACCTTGGTAGCCTGGCAGAACCTGCTGGGTTGTATGTACTTCTGTCACCTTGGTAGCCTGGCAGAACCTGCTGGGTTGTATGTACTTCTGTCACCTTGGTAGCCTGGCAGAACCTGCTGGGTTGTATGTACTTCTGTCACCTTGGTAGCCTGGCAGAACCTGCTGGGTTGTATGTACTTCTGTCACCTTGGTAGCCTGGCAGAACCTGCTGGGTTGTATGTACTTCTGTCACCTTGGTAGCCTGGCAGAACCTGCTGGGTTGTATGTACTTCTGTCACCTTGGTAGCCTGGGAGAACCTGCTGGGTTGTATGTACTTCTGTCACCTTGGTAGCCTGGCAGAACCTGCTGGGTTGTATGTACTTCTGTCACCTTGGTAGCCTGGGAGAACCTGCTGGGTTGTATGTACTTCTGTCACCTTGGTAGCCTGGGAGAACCTGCTGGGTTGTATGTACTTCTGTCACCTTGGTAGCCTGGCAGAACCTGCTGGGTTGTATGTACTTCTGTCACCTTGGTAGCCTGGCAGAACCTGCTGGGTTGTATGTACTTCTGTCACCTTGGTAGCCTGGCAGAACCTGCTGGGTTGTATGTACTTCTGTCACCTTGGTAGCCTGGCAGAACCTGCTGGGTTGTATGTACTTCTGTCACCTTGGTAGCCTGGCAGAACCTGCTGGGTTGTATGTACTTCTGTCACCTTGGTAGCCTGGCAGAACCTGCTGGGTTGTATGTACTTCTGTCACCTTGGTAGCCTGGCAGAACCTGCTGGGTTGTATGTACTTCTGTCACCTTGGTAGCCTGGGAGAACCTGCTGGGTTGTATGTACTTCTGTCACCTTGGTAGCCTGGCAGAACCTGCTGGGTTGTATGTACTTCTGTCACCTTGGTAGCCTGGGAGAACCTGCTGGGTTGTATGTACTTCTGTCACCTTGGTAGCCTGGGAGAACCTGCTGGGTTGTATGTACTTCTGTCACCTTGGTAGCCTGGCAGAACCTGCTGGGTTGTATGTACTTCTGTCACCTTGGTAGCCTGGCAGAACCTGCTGGGTTGTATGTACTTCTGTCACCTTGGTAGCCTGGCAGAACCTGCTGGGTTGTATGTACTTCTGTCACCTTGGTAGCCTGGCAGAACCTGCTGGGTTGTATGTACTTCTGTCACCTTGGTAGCTTGGCAGAACCTGCTGGGTTGTATGTACTTCTGTCACCTTGGTAGCCTGGCAGAACCTGCTGGGTTGTATGTACTTCTGTCACCTTGGTAGCCTGGCAGAACCTGCTGGGTTGTATGTACTTCTGTCACCTTGGTAGCCTGGCAGAACCTGCTGGGTTGTATGTACTTCTGTCACCTTGGTAGCCTGGCAGAACCTGCTGGCTTGTATGTACTTCTGTCACCTTGGTAGCCTGGCAGAACCTGCT
Organism: Cherax quadricarinatus; assembly: GCF_026875155.1. NCBI lineage: Eukaryota > Metazoa > Arthropoda > Malacostraca > Decapoda > Parastacidae > Cherax > Cherax quadricarinatus. The sequence continues at coordinate 5,135,647 of NC_069478.1, read as the reverse complement.
GGGTTGTATGTACTTCTGTCACCTTGGTAGCCTGGGAGAACCTGCTGGGTTGTATGTACTTCTGTCACCTTGGTAGCCTGGGAGAACCTGCTGGGTTGTATGTACTTCTGTCACCTTGGTAGCCTGGCAGAACCTGCTGGGTTGTATGTACTTCTGTCACCTTGGTAGCCTGGGAGAACCTGCTGGGTTGTATGTACTTCTGTCACCTTGGTAGCCTGGCAGAACCTGCTGGGTTGTATGTACTTCTGTCACCTTGGTAGCCTGGCCGAACCTGCTGGGTTGTATGTACTTCTGTCACCTTGGTAGCCTGGCAGAACCTGCTGGGTTGTATGTACTTCTGTCACCTTGGTAGCCTGGCAGAACCTGCTGGGTTGTATGTACTTCTGTCACCTTGGTAGCCTGGCAGAACCTGCTGGGTTGTATGTACTTCTGTCACCTTGGTAGCCTGGCAGAACCTGCTGGGTTGTATGTACTTCTGTCACCTTGGTAGCCTGGGAGAACCTGCTGGGTTGTATGTACTTCTGTCACCTTGGTAGCCTGGCAGAACCTGCTGGGTTGTATGTACTTCTGTCACCTTGGTAGCCTGGCCGAACCTGCTGGGTTGTATGTACTTCTGTCACCTTGGTAGCCTGGCAGAACCTGCTGGGTTGTATGTACTTCTGTCACCTTGGTAGCCTGGGAGAACCTGCTGGGTTGTATGTACTTCTGTCACCTTGGTAGCCTGGGAGAACCTGCTGGGTTGTATGTACTTCTGTCACCTTGGTAGCCTGGCAGAACCTGCTGGGTTGTATGTACTTCTGTCACCTTGGTAGCCTGGGAGAACCTGCTGGGTTGTATGTACTTCTGTCACCTTGGTAGCCTGGCAGAACCTGCTGGGTTGTATGTACTTCTGTCACCTTGGTAGCCTGGCAGAACCTGCTGGGTTGTATGTACTTCTGTCACCTTGGTAGCCTGGCAGAACCTGCTGGGTTGTATGTACTTCTGTCACCTTGGTAGCCTGGGAGAACCTGCTGGGTTGTATGTACTTCTGTCACCTTGGTAGCCTGGCAGAACCTGCTGGGTTGTATGTACTTCTGTCACCTTGGTAGCCTGGCAGAACCTGCTGGGTTGTATGTACTTCTGTCACCTTGGTAGCCTGGCAGAACCTGCTGGTTGTATGTACTTCTGTCACCTTGGTAGCCTGGCAGAACCTGCTGGGTTGTATGTACTTCTGTCACCTTGGTAGCCTGGCAGAACCTGCTGGGTTTTTATGTACTTCTGTCACCTTGGTAGCCTGGCAGAACCTGCTGGGTTGTATGTACTTCTGTCACCTTGGTAGCCTGGCAGAACCTGCTGGGTTGTATGTACTTCTGTCACCTTGGTAGCCTGGGAGAACCTGCTGGGTTGTATGTACTTCTGTCACCTTGGTAGCCTGGCAGAACCTGCTGGGTTGTATGTACTTCTGTCACCTTGGTAGCCTGGCAGAACCTGCTGGGTTGTATGTACTTCTGTCACCTTGGTAGCCTGGCAGAACCTGCTGGGTTGTATGTACTTCTGTCACCTTGGTAGCCTGGCAGAACCTGCTGGGTTGTATGTACTTCTGTCACCTTGGTAGCCTGGCAGAACCTGCTGGGTTGTATGTACTTCTGTCACCTTGGTAGCCTGGCAGAACCTGCTGGGTTGTATGTACTTCTGTCACCTTGGTAGCCTGGCAGAACCTGCTGGGTTGTATGTACTTCTGTCACCTTGGTAGCCTGGCAGAACCTGCTGGGTTGTATGTACTTCTGTCACCTTGGTAGCCTGGCAGAACCTGCTGGGTTGTATGTACTTCTGTCACCTTGGTAGCCTGGCAGAACCTGCTGGGTTGTATGTACTTCTGTCACCTTGGTAGCCTGGCAGAACCTGCTGGCTTGTATGTACTTCTGTCACCTTGGTAGCCTGGCAGAACCTGCTGGTTGTATGTACTTCTGTCACCTTGGTAGCCTGGCAGAACCTGCTGGGTTGTATGTACTTCTGTCACCTTGGTAGCCTGGCCGAACCTGCTGGGTTGTATGTACTTCTGTCACCTTGGTAGCCTGGCCGAACCTGCTGGGTTGTATGTACTTCTGTCACCTTGGTAGCCTGGCCGAACCTGCTGGGTTGTATGTACTTCTGTCACCTTGGTAGCCTGACAGAACCTGCTGGGTTGTATGTACTTCTGTCACCTTGGTAGCCTGGCAGAACCTGCTGGGTTGTATGTACTTCTGTCACCTTGGTAGCCTGGCAGAACCTGCTGGGTTGTATGTACTTCTGTCACCTTGGTAGCCTGGCAGAACCTTCTGGGTTGTATGTACTTCTGTCACCTTGGTAGCCTGGCAGAACCTGCTGGGTTGTATGTACTTCTGTCACCTTGGTAGCCTGGGAGAACCTGCTGGGTTGTATGTACTTCTGTCACCTTGGTAGCCTGGCAGAACCTGCTGGGTTGTATGTACTTCTGTCACCTTGGTAGCCTGGCAGAACCTGCTGGGTTGTATGTACTTCTGTCACCTTGGTAGCCTGGCAGAACCTGCTGGGTTGTATGTACTTCTGTCACCTTGGTAGCCTGGCAGAACCTGCTGGGTTGTATGTATTTCTGTCACCTTGGTAGACGCGTAGATGATCACACTAAATGAAATTGTTGTGATCGACCTTATGGTTACTGTCTTGAACACTGTCTTCAATACTGTCTTGAATACTGTCTTGAACACTGTCTTGAATACTGTCTTGAATACTGTCTTGAACACTGTCTTGAATACTGTCTTGAACACTGTCTTGAATACTGTCTTGAATACTTTCTTGAATACTGTCTTGAACACTGTCTTGAATACTGTCTTGAACACTGTCTTGAATACTGTCTTGAATACTGTCTTGAACACTGTCTTGAATACTGTCTTGAACACTGTCTTGAATACTGTCTTGAACACTGTCTTGAATAATTTCTTGAATACTGTCTTGAACACTGTCTTGAATACTGTCTTGAACACTGTCTTGAATACTGTCTTGAACACTGTCTTGAATACTGTCTTGAATACTGTCTTGAATACTGTCTTGAACACTGTCTTGAATACTGTCTTGAATACTGTCTTAAACACTGTCTTGAATACTTTAATACTGTCTTGAATACTGTCTTGAACACTGTCTTGAATACTGTCTTGAATACTGTCTTGAACACTGTCTTGAATACTGTCTTGAACACCGTCTTGAATACTTTCTTGAATACTGTCTTGAACACTGTCTTGAATACTGTCTTGAACACTGTCTTGAATACTGTCTTGAACACTGTCTTGAATACTGTCTTGAATACTGTCTTGAATACTGTCTTGAACACTGTCTTGAATACTGTCTTGAACACTGTCTTGAATACTGTCTTAAACACTGTCCTGAATACTTTAATACTGTCTTGAATACTGTCTTGAACACTGTCTTGAACACTGTCTTGAACACTGTCTTGAACACTGTCTTGAACACTTTCTTGATCACTGTCTTGAACACTGTCTTGAACACTTTCTTGAACACTGTCTTGAACACTGTCTTGAACACTGTCTTGAACACTTTCTTGAGCACTGTCTTGAACACTGTCTTAAATACTATCTTGAACACTGTCTTGAACACTGTCTTGAACACTGTCTTGAACACTTTCTTGAACACTGTCTTGAACACTGTCTTGAACACTGTCTTGAACACTTTCTTGAACACTGTCTTGAACACTGTCTTGAACACTTTCTTGAACACTGTCTTGAACACTTTCTTGAACACTGTCTTGAACACTGTTTTAAATACTATCTTGAACACTGTCTTGAACACTGTCTTGAACACTGTCTTGAACACTGTCTTGAACACTGTCTTGAACACTGTCTTGAACACTGTCTTGAACACTGTCTTAAATACTATCTTGAACACTGTCTTGAACACTGTCTTGAACACTGTCTTGAACACTGTCTTGAACACTGTCTTGAACACTGTCTTGAACACTTTCTTGAACACTTTCTTGAACACTGTCTTGAACACTGTCTTGAACACTGTCTTGAACACTGTCTTGAACACTGTCTTAAATACTATCTTGAACACTGTCTTGAACACTGTCTTGAACACTGTCTTGAACACTGTTGAACACTGTCTTGAACACTGTCCTGAACACTGTCTTGAACACTGTCTTGAACGCTGTCTTGAACACTGTCTTGAACACTGTCTTGAACACTGTCTTGAACACTGTCTTAAAAACTATCTTGAACACTGTCTTGAACAGTGTCTTGAACAATGTCTTGAACACTGTCTTGAACACTGTCTTGAACACTGTCTTGAACACTGTCTTAAAAACTATATTGAACACTGTCTTGAACACTGTCTTGAACACTGTCTTGAACACTGTCTTGAACACTGTCTTGAACACTGTCTTGAACACTGTCTTGAACATTGTCTTGAACACTGTCCTGAACACTGACTTGAACACTGTCTTGAACACTGTCCTGAACACTGACTTGAACACTGTCTTGAACACTGTCTTGAACACTGTCTTGAACACTGTCTTGAACACTGTCTTGAACACTGTCTTAAAAACTATCTTGAACACTGTCTTGAACACTGTCTTGAACAATGTCTTGAACACTGTCTTGAACACTGTCTTGAACACTGTCTTGAACACTGTCTTGAACTCTGTCCTAAACACTGTCTTGAACACTGTCTTGAACACTGTCTTGAACACTGTCTTAAAAACTATCTTGAACACTGTCTTGAACACTGTCTTGAGCACTGTCTTGAACACTGTCTTGAACACTGTCCTAAACACTGTCTTGAACACTGTCTTGAACACTGTCTTGAACACTGTCTTGAACACTGTCTGCTAAATTCTACACATATTGAGGAATATAGAGGCAGAATAATCTATAATTTCTTAACAACGGAAATAATATACCAGACCTCCAACACAATATCCTACATTAACTTCAAACATAAGAAATATCAATTTAAGATAAATAGCCAGGAGCTCAGGTAACCCTAGTGGAGGCTAGTTGCTAGGACTGCTTAGTATATCCACATACTCTTTGCACCTCCCTCCACAGGATGGATATGAGGTGCACAATGAACTAGCCGCTTCGCCAACAGTCAGGAAACACACCCAATATTCTCGCCCTTGCCGGGAATTGAACCCGGACGCTCAGCGTGTGAAGCGAAAGCTTTGCCTGCCAGGCCACAAGCCACCCTATAAATAAGCTTAATAATTATTTTGACTGAACATCAAAATGGCATACAATACCGACAGGTTAGTAGGTAAGGCAACAGTTAGGCAACTTTATTCCGAAGCGTTTCGCCTACACAGTAGGCTTCTTCAGTCGAATAGAGAAAGTAGGCAGGAATAGTAGAGATGTGAAGACGATGTAATCAGTCCATCACCCTTTAAGTTCAGTTCCATAGACTATGGAACTGAACTTCTCCAGGCTGAGGGACTGACAACCTCAAATTCTACGACTTCAAGGGTGATGGACTGAATACATCGTCTTCACATCTCTACTGTTCCTGCCTACTTTCTGTATTCGACTGAAGAAGCCTACTGTGTAGGCGAAACGTTTCGGAATAAAGTTGCCTAACTGTTGCCTTACCTACCAACCTGTCGGTATTGTATACCATTTTGATGTTCAGTCAAAATAATTATTAAGCTTATTTATAGGGTGGCTTGTGGCCTGGCAGGCAAAGCTTTCGCTTCACACGCTGAGCGTCCGGGTTCAATTCCCGGCAAGGGCGAGAATATTGGGTGTGTTTCCTTACACTGGTTGTCCATGTTCACCCATCAGTAAAATGGGTACGTGGGTGTTAGTGGACTGGTGTGGGTCGCATCCTGGGTGTTAGTGGACTGATGTGGGTCGCATCCTGGGTGTTAGTGGACTGGTGTGGGTCGCATCCTGGGTGTTAGTGGACTGGTGTGGGTCACATCCTGGGTGTTAGTGGACTGGTGTGGGTCACATCCTGGGTGTTAGTGGACTGGTGTGGGTCGCATCCTGGGTGTTAGTGGACTGGTGTGGGTCACATCCTGGGTGTTAGTGGACTGGTGTGGGTCGCATCCTGGGACAAAACTGACCTAATTTACAAGAAATGTTCAGCATAACAAGCGGTGTCCTATATAGTAGTATGTCACTGATGTCAGCTATGGTCTGTACACATTGAGCATGTAGAAATGAAGATATTATTATTATTATTATTATTATTATTATTATTATTATTATTATTATTATTATTATTATTATTATTATTATTATTATTATTATTATTATTATATTATTATACTCTTATCCTAATCAGGGTCTTAATATTTACAGATCTATACATGAATTTCAAATATTTACAAGATATGTATTTAATTGGTATGTGTTTTAGATCGTGTTAGTTCGTGGCATGTGAATGCATGTATAGTGTAGTGTGCAGAGCAACCACAGGGGGAGTTGAATGACAGCTTTAGGCCTTTCGTGTTGCAATCAGCACATCATCAGGAGCTTGCAACGTTGCAGAAATGAGTTGGAAGTCACAAGAGATTAGTTGAGGGAACGTTCCTGCTCGAACGTTCCCCTCAGCTAATCTGCTTGTACTTCCAACGTATTTATGCAACACTGCCACCTCCTGATGTATTAAGTGCAACACGAAGGCCATAGAGCTATCACTCAACTCCCCCTGTGGTTAATTTGCATCCTGTAACGCTTGTTCGTGATTATTACACAGTATAACGAGTGTATTGGTGCTGTTTTTATTTTCCCATTACGTTACTGCATAAATAATTTTAATGACTAGGATGAGTTCCAATGCTTGAGAGTTGACCTCCAGTTCCTGAACCTCTCGGGAGAGTTCAGCTAAGCCTCCTTGGTCTCTTAAGGAAGTTGAACTACAGCTCCTCATCACCTAAAGCTTAAGAGGTGTAAATACTATCCTTCCTCGGATCACTGAGGTACAAGGTACTCTGGTTTATGGGATACAGAGAGTACCTTCCTCGGATCACTGAGGTACAAGGTACTCTGGTTTATGGGATACAGAGAGTACCTTCCTCGGATCACTGAGGTACAAGGTACTCTGGTTTATGGGATACAGAGAGTACCTTCCTCGGATCACTGTGGTACAAGGTGCTCTGGTTTATGGGATACAGAGAGTACCTTCCTCGGATCACTGATGTACAAGGTACTCTGGTTTATGGGATACAGAGAGTACCTTCCTCGGATCACTGAGGTACAAGGTACTCTGGTTTATGGGATACAGAGAGTACCTTCCTCGGATCACTGAGGTACAAGGTACTCTGGTTTATGGGATACAGAGAGTACCTTCCTCGGATCACTGAGGTACAAGGTGCTCAGGTTTATGGGACACAGAGTACCTTCCTCGGATCACTGAGGTACATGGGACTCTGGTTAAAGCGATAAAGGACACAACTTTCCTGTAACACGCAACGACCGATAAGCTTCTACTTTTCTCTCAGTGTATATATTCACCGAGATGTGTGTATCTCTCTCAGGGTATAAACGTCTCATGTTACGATCGTTAGATCCCTCTTCTGTTATCGTTTGTAATTTCACCAAACTCTACCATTAATCCCCTAGATTTTTGTACGTGTTGTTAGACTGAATTATCACGAGTGTCTTACACCATTATATATATATATATATATATATATATATATATATATATATATATATATATATATATATATATATATATATATATATATATATATATATATATATATATATATATATATCACCCTAACACGTGGATTTTTCCAGTGTTCTGTCTGGGCCATATTTCAAGTGCTGGAGTGTCAGTTGCTGGCGAGGTCAGTCTAGTGTCAGTTGCTGGCGAGGAAGTCCAGTTAGTGTCAGCTACTTGCGAGGTCAGTCTAGTGTCAGTTGCTGGCGAGGTCAGTCTAGTTAGTGTCAGTTGCTGACGAGGTCAATCTAGTGTCAGTTGCTGGCGAGGTCAGTCTAGTTAGTGTCAGTTGCTGGCTAGGTCAGTCTAGTGTCAGTTGCTGGCGACGTCAGTCTAGTTAGTGTCAGTTGCTGGCGAGGTCAGTCTAGTTAGTGTGAGTTGCTGGTGAAGTCAGTCTAATTAGTGTCAGTTGCTGGCGAGGTCAGCCTAGTTAGTGTCAGTTGCTGGCGAGGTCAGTCTAGTTAGTGTCAGTTGCTGGCGAGGTCAGTCTAGTGTCAGTTGCTGGCGAGGTCAGTCTAGTTAGTGTCAGTTGCTGGCGAGGTCAGTCTAGTGTCAGTTGCTGGCGAGGTCAGTCTAGTTAGTGTCAGTTGCTGGCGAGGTCAGTCTAGTGTCAGTTGCTGGCGAGGTCAGTCTAGTTAGTGTCAGTTGCTGGCGAGGTCAGTCTAGTTAGTGTCAGTTGCTGGCGAGGTCAGTCTAGTGTCAGTTGCTGGCGAGGTCAGTCTAGTGTCAGTTGCTGGCTGGGTCAGTCTAGTGTCAGTTGCTGGCGAGGTCAGTCTAGTTAGTGTCAGTTGCTGGCGAGGTCAGTCTAGTGTCAGTTGCTGGCGAGGTCAGTCTAGTGTCAGTTGCTGGCGAGGTCAGTCTAGTGTCAGTTGCTGGCTGTGTCAGTGTAGTGTCAGTTGCTGGCGAGGTCAGTCTAGTTAGTGTCAGTTGCTGGCGAGGTCAGTCTAGTGTCAGTTGCTGGCGAGGTCAGTCTAGTGTCAGTTGCTGGCTGGGTCAGTCTAGTAACAGTAAGGTACTCTGTGAGCAAGAAGTACTCACACCTTGAAGCAGGAGATATAATTATTAGTCAGAAGTTAGAGGTGTACCAAACATTTACAAACGTATATTATACAAGCACAAGCTGGCCTGCTTGTTCAGGCTTGTGTTCTCTCATAATTTCTTTAGCTATTTACGAGAGTTGTTCTGGGTGATCCATTATTTTTCTCGTGTTTGTGTGATACTTGTGATAATCTACGTCCCATGACTGTGTCAGGTTGTCTGAGGCTCAAGTTAAGACTCTGACATCCTGAGGTTCAAGTTATGACTGAGACCCTGGGGTTCAAGTTAAGAATGAGACCCTGAGGTTCAAGTTAAGACTCAGACACCCTGAGGTTCAAGTTAAGATTCTGAGACCCTGAGGTTCAAGTTAAGAATGAAACCCTGAGGTTCAAGTTAAGAATGAGACCCTGAGGTTCAAGTTATGACTCAGACACCCTGAGGTTCAAGTTAAGATTCTGAGACCCTGAGGTTCAAGTTAAGAATGAGACCCCGAGGTTCAAGTTAAGAATGAGACCCTGAGGTTCAAGTTAAGACTCTGAGACCCTGAGGTTCAAGTTAAGAATGAGACCCTGAGGTTCAAGTTAAGAGTGAGACCCTGAGGTTCAAGTTAAGACTCAGAGACCCTGAGGTTCAAGTTAAGACTCTGAGACCCTGAGGTTCAAGTTAAGACTCAGTGACCCTGAGGTTCAAGTTAAGACTCTGACACCCTGAGGTTCAAGTTAAGAATGAGACCCTGAGGTTCAAGTTAAGACTCAGATACCCTGAGGTTCAATTTAAAACTCTGACACCCTGAGGTTCAAGTTATGACTGAGACCCTGAGGTTCAAGTTTAGAATGAGACCCTGAGGTTCAAGTTAAGACTCAGAGACCCTGAGGTTCAATTTAAGACTCTGACACCCTGAGGTTCAAGTTATGATTGAGACCCTGAGGTTCAAGTTAAGAATGAGACCCTGAGGTTCAAGGTAAGACCCAGAGACCCTGAGGTTCAAGTTAAGACTCAGAGACCCTGAGGTTCAAGTTAAGACTCAGAGACCCTGAGGTTCAAGTTAAGACTCAGAGACCCTGAGGTTCAAGTTAATACTCAGAGACCCTGAGGTTCAATTTAAGACTCTGACACCCTGAGGTTCAAGTTATGACTGAGACCCTGAGGTTCAAGTTAAGAATGAGATCCTGAGGTTCAAGTTAAGACTCAGAGACCCTGAGGTTCAAGTTAAGACTCAGAGACCCTGAGGTTCAAGTTAAGACTCTGAGACCCTGAGGTTCAAGTTAATACTCAGAGACCCTGAGGTTCAAGTTAAAGCTCTGACACCCTGAGATTCAAATTAAAGCTCTGACACCCTGAGGTTCAAGTTAAAGCTCTGACAACCTGAGATTAAGTTAAGACTCTGACACCCTGAGGTTCAAGTTAAGAATGAGACCCTGAGGTTCAAGTTAAGTCTCATAGACCCTGAGGTTCAAATTAAGACTCTGACACCCTGAGGTTCAAGTTAAAACTCTGACACCCTGAGGTTCAAGTTAAGAATGAGACCCTGAGGTTCAAGTTAAGTCTCAGAGACCCTGAGATTTAAATTAAGACTCTGACACCCTGAGGTTCAAGTTATAGCTCTGACACCCTGAGGTTCAAGTTAAGAATGAGACCCTGAGGTTCAAGTTAAGTCTCAGAGACCCTGAGATTTAAATTAAAACTCTGACACCCTGAGGTTCAAGTTATAGCTCTGACACCCTGAGGTTCAAGTTAAGAATGAGACCCTGAGGTTCAAGTTAAGTCTCAGAGACCCTGAGATTTAAATTAAAACTCTGACACCCTGAGGTTCAAGTTATAGCTCTGACACCCTGAGGTTCAAGTTAAGAATGAGACCCTGAGGTTCAAGTTAAGTCTCAGAGACCCTGAGATTTAAATTAAGACTCTGACACCCTGAGGATCAAGTTATAGCTCTGACACCCTGAGGTTCAAGTTATAGCTCTGACACAGCCTCTGGCAGTATCTCTCAGAGTATGTGCACCACAATCTATCTCTCAGCACAGACATTAACAAAACTAAACATCTCTAAGTGTAGACACCTTTGTCATACAGTGTAGACACCTTTGTCATACAGTGTACACACCTTTGTTATACAGTGTAGACACCTTTGTCATACAGTGTAGACACCTTTGTCATACAGTGTAGACACCTTTGTCATACAGTGTAGACACCTTTGTCATACAGTGTAGACACCTTTGTCATACAGTGTAGACACCTTTGTCATACAGTGTAGACACCTTTGTCATACAGTGTAGACACCTTTGTCATACAGTGTAGACACCTTTGTCATACAGTGTAGACACCTTTGTCATACAGTGTAGACACCTTTGTCATACAGTGTAGACACCTTTGTCATACAGTGTAGACACCTTTGTCATACAGTGTAGACACCTTTGTCATACAGTATAGACACCTTTGTCGTACAGTGTCTAACAAAGGCACACGTCTCTATGTAACGATAATTTACAACAGTTTCTGACATAGATATTGGGGTGTTCTAAACGTTATTTTACGGGTAATTTACGGCCTTAATGACCCAATTAGTGGGGGCCAGCTGTTTAGTTAGCAGCATGACAGAGGACAACACCTTCATTCCTCAAGTGAAAGTAAAGAAAGTAGAGTGGGAACGAAGAGGAAGTATAGGGAAAGTCTAGAGAAAGTAGAAATTAAAAGGAAAGTCTAGAGAAAGTAGAAAGTAAAGTGAAAGTCTAGAGAAAGTAGAAAGTAAAGAGAAAGTCTTGAGAAAGTAAAAAGCAAAGGGAAAGTCTTGAGAAAGTAGAAAGTAAAGGGAAAGTCTAGAGAAACTAGAAAGTAAAGGGAAAGTCTAAAGAAAGTAGAAAGTAAAGGGAAAGTCTTGAGAAAGTAGAAAGCAAAGGGAAAGCCTAGAGAAAGTAGAAATTAAAGGGAAAGTCTAGAGAAAGTAGAAAGTAAAGGGAAAGTCTAGAGAAAGTAGAAAGTAAAGGGAAAGTCTTGAGAAAGTATAAAATAAAGGAAAAGTCTAGAGAAAGTAGAAAGTAAAGAGAAAGTCTAGAGAAAGTAGAAAGTAAAGGGAAAATCTAGAGATAGTAGAAAATAAAGAGAAAGTCTTGAGAAAGCAGAAATTAAAGGGAAAGTCTAGAGAAAGTAGTAAGTAAAGGGAAAGTCTTGAGAAAGTAGAAATTAGAGGGAAAGTCTAGAGAAAGTAGAAAGTAAAGAGAAAGTCTTGAGAAAGTAGAAATTAAAGGGAAAGTCTAGAGAAAGTAGAAAGTAAAGGGAAAGTCTTGAGAAAGTAGAAAGTAAAGGGAAAGTCTTGAGAATGTAGAAAGTAAGGAGAAAGTCTTGAGAAAGTAGAAATTAAAGGGAAAGTCTAGAGAAAGTAGTAAGTAAAGGGAAAGTCTTGAGAAAGTAGAAATTAAAGGGAAAGTCTGGAGAAAGTAGAAAGTAAAGAGAAAGTCTTGAGAAAGTAGAAATTAAAGGGAAAGTCTAGAGAAAGTAGAAAGTAAAGGGAAAGTCTTGAGAAAGTAGAAAGTAAAGGGAAAGTCTTGAAAAAGTAGAAAGTAAAGGGAACGTCTAGAGAAAGTAGAAAGTAAAGAGAAAGTCTTGAGAAAGTAAAAAGCAAAGGGAAAGTCTTGAGAAAGTAGAAAGTAAAGGGAAAGTCTTGAAAAAGTAGAAAGTAAAGGAAACGTCTAGAGAAAGTATAGTGGGGACAAACAGGAAGTAAATAGGAAGCAGAGGGAAAATAAAGAGAAAGTAAAGGGAAAATATAGAGAAAGTAAAGAAAAGATAAAGAGAAAGTATAGAAGAAAAGAAGAAGTGAAGATTAAATAAAGAGAAGTAATGAGAATTGAGGACAGGTGTTTAAGAAATGAGGACAGGTGTTTATGAACTGAGAACAGGTGTTTATGAACTGAGCACAGGTGTTTATGAACTGAGGACAGTTCTTTAAGAACTGAGGACAGGTGTTTAAGAAATGAGGACATGTGTTTATGAACTGACGACAGGTGTTTATGAACTGAGGACAGGTGTTTATGAACTGAGGACAGGTGTTTAAGAAATGAGGACAGGTGTTTATGAACTGAGGACAGGTGTTTAATAACTGAGGACAGGTGTTTATGAACTGAGGACAGGTGTTTATGAACTGATGACAGATTTTTATAAACTGAAGACAGGTGTTTAAGAACTGACGACAGGTGTTTATGAACTGAGTACAAGTGTTTATGAACTGAGGACAGGTGTTTATGAACTGAGAACAGATGTTTATGAATTGAGGACAGGTGCTTATGAACTGAGGACAGGTGTTTAAGAACTGAGGACTGGTGTTTATGAACTGAGGACAGATGTTTATGGATTGAGGACAGGTGTTTATGAACTGAGGACATGTGTTTATGAACTGAGGACAAGTGTTTATGAACTGAGGACAGGTGTTTATGAACTGAGGACAGGTGTTTAAGAATTGAGGACAGGTGCTTATGAACTGAGGACAGGTGTTTAAGAACTGAGGACTGGTGTTTATGAACTGAGGACAGATGTTTATGGATTGAGGACAGGTGTTTATGAACTGAGGACATGTGTTTATGAACTGAGGACAAGTGTTTATGAACTGAGGACAGGTGTTTATGAACTGAGGACAGGTGTTTATGATCTGAGGACAGGTGCTTATGAACTGAGAACAGATGTTTAAGAGCTGAGGACAGGTGTTTAAGAACTGAGGACAGGTGTTTATGAACTAAGGACAGGTGTTTATGAACTGAGGGTGGGTGTTTATGAACTGAGGACAGGTGTTTATGAACTGAGGACAGGTGTTTATGAACTGAGGACAGGTGTTTATGAACTGAGGACAGGTGTTTATGAACTGAGGACAAGTGTTTATGAACTGAGGACAGGTGTTTATGAACTGAGGACAGGTGTTTGTGAACTGAGAACAGGTGTTTAAGAGCTGAGGACAGGTGTTTAAGAACTGAGTACAGGTGTTTATGAACTGAGGAGAGGTGCTTATGAACTGAAAACAGGTGTTTAAGAACTGAGGACAGGAGTTTATGATCTGAGGACAGATGTTTAAGAACTGAGGACAGGTGTTTAAGAACTGAGGACAGGTGTTTATGAACTGAGGACAGCTGTTTAAGAACTGATGACAGGTGTTTATGAACTGATGACAGGTGTTTAAGAACAGAGGACAGATGTTTAAGAACTGAGGACAGGTGTTTAAGAACTGAGGACAGGTGTTTAAGAACTGAGGACAGGTGTTTATTATCTGGGGACAGGTGTTTATGAACTGAGGACAGGTGTTTAAGAACTGAGAACAGGTGTTTATGAACTGATGACAGGTGTTCATGAACTGGGGATAGGTGTTTATGAACTGAGGACAGGTGTTTAAGAACTGAGGACAAGTGCTTAAGAACTGAGGACAGGTGTTTATGATCCTAGGACAGGTGTTTAAGAACTGAGGACAGGTGTTTATGAACTGAGGACAGGTGTTTATGAACTGAGGACAGGTGTTTAAGAACTGAGAACAGGTGTTTATGTACTGAGGACAGGTGTTTATGAACTGGGGACAAGTGTTTATGAACTAGGACAGGTGTTTAAGAACTGAGGACAAGTGGTTAAGAACTGAGGACAGGTGTTTATGATTCCAGGACAGGTGTTTAAGAACTGAAGACAAGTGTTTATGATCTCAGGACAGGTGTTTAAGAACTGGGGACAGGTGTTTAATTACTATGATCAGGTGTTTAAGTACTAAGGTCAGGTGTTCAGGAACTGTGGTCAGGTGTTTAAGGACTGAGGTCAGATGTTTAAGAACTGAGGACAGGTATTTAAGAACTAAGGACAAGTGTTTAAGAAATGTGGTCAGGTGTTTAATTCCTATGATCAGGTGTTGAAGTACTAAGGTCAGGTGTTTAAGGATTGTGGTTAGGTGTTTAAGTACTAAGGTCAGGTGTTTAAGGATTGTGGTTAGGTGTTTAAGTATTAAGGTCAGGTGTTTAAGGATTGTGGTTAAGTGTTTAAGTACTAAGGTCAGGTGTTTAAGGATTGTGGTTAGGTGTTTAAGTACCAAGAACAGGTGTTTAAGGATTGTGGTTAGGTGTTTAAGTACTAAGGTCAGGTGTTTAAGGATTGTGGTTAGGTGTTTAAAGATTGTGGTCAAGTGTTTATGGACTGTGGTCAGGTGTTTAAGGATTGTAGTCAGGTGTTTAAGGGATGAGGTCAGGCGTTTAAGGACTGTGGTCAGATGTTTAAGGAGACTGTAGTCAGGTGTTTAAAAGCTGAGCATAGGTGTTAAGAATTGAGGTCATGTGTTTAAAAGCTGACCACAGGTGTTTAAGAACTGAGGTCAGGTGTTTAAGGACTAAGGTCATGTGTTTAACGACTATGGTCAGGTGTTTAAGGAGTATGGTCAGGTGTTTAAGGATCGAAGTCAGGTGTTTAAAGGGAAGCAAACAGACAGGGCAAGAGTTGGCTCACCTTTAATGTTGGCAACACTGTGAATTTACTGCAAGCTTACCCCCTCCCTACCCCTTCCTCTCTTTTCCCCTCACCCTCCCCCTCCACCCTGCTTAGTAAGTGGTGACCTGAGCCACCTCCTTCCCCCCTCTCTCACCTGTTCCCCTCACCCCCGTCACCTGACGCACCACCTCCCTCATCTGGCCCTCTCTCACCCTGGCTTCTCTCCTCCTCACCGGGCATATAAAGCATGAGACAGGGACCCTCCTCCTCCACACTGTCTCTCTCATCTCTCCCCAGCTGCCATGACTTGCTTCCAGTCTGAGAAACAATGCCACGCAAATCTGTCTCTAAAAGAGAGGACCAAATTCCGTCTTAAATCATCTTGATATTGAGTACACGGCGTAAAGAACGTTTTTAAATCATCTTGATATTGAGTACACGGCGTAAAGAACGTTTTAAACCATCTTGATATTGAGTACACGGCGTAAAGAACGTTTTAAATCATCTTGATATTGAGTACACGGCGTAAAGAACGTTTTTAAATCATCTTGATATTGAGTACACGGCGTAAAGAGCGTTTTAAATCATCTTGATATTGAGTACACGGCGTAAAGAACGTTTTAAATCATCTTGATATTGAGTACACGGCGTAAAGAACGTTTTAAATCATCTTGACATTGAGTACACGGCGTAAAGAACGTTTTAAATCATCTTGATATTGAGTACACGGCGTAAAGAACGTTTTAAACCATCTTGATATTGAGTACACGGCGTAAAGAACGTTTTAAATCATCTTGATATTGAGTACACGGCTTAAAGAACGTTTTAAGTCATCTTGATATTGAGTACACGGCGTAAAGAACGTTTTTAAATCATCTTGATATTGAGTACACGGCTTAAAGAACGTTTTAAATCATCTTCATCTTGAGTACACGGCTTAAAGAACGTTTTAAATCATCTTGATATTGAGTACAGGTCATAAAGAACGTTTTATCGTCTTGATATTGAGTACACGACGTGAACAACATAAAATAATCTTTATCATGAATTCACGGTGTAAACAAAGTATTAAATCACATTTAACTTGAGTACACAGTGCAAAAACGTTTCGAATCATGTCGATCTTGAGAACAGAGTGTAAACAACGTGTTAAGTCACCTGCATCTCGAGTACAAAGTGTAAACAACGTGTTAAGTCACCTGCATCTCGAGTACAAAGTGTAAACAACGTGTTAAGCCACCTGCATCTCGAGTACAAAGTGCAAACAACGTGTTAAGTCACCTTCATCTCGAGTACAAAGTGTAAACAACGTGTTAAGCCACCTGCATCTCGAGTACAAAGTGTAAACAACGTGTTAAGTCACCTGCATCTCGAGTACAAAGTGCAAACAACGTGTTAAGTCACCTTCATCTCGAGTACAAAGTGTAAACAACGTGTTAAGCCACCTGCATCTCGAGTACAAAGTGTAAACAACGTCGATCTTGAGAACAGAGTGTAAACAACGTGTTAAATTATTTTGATTTCGAGTTCATGGTGTTAACATATATTATATCATCTTCTTCCAGAGTAAAAGGTGTAAACAGAAGACGTAAACAACTATTTTAATATTTTTTTGAGTAGAAGATGCAAACAACGAGTTAAATAATTATTTTGTTAATTACACGGTAGTAAACAATATGTTAGATCTAGATCTCGAATACAAAATGTAAAGAATGTGCTGAGTCACTCAGATCTCGAGTACAAAGTGAAAACAACGTGTTAAGTCACCTGGACATCGAGTACAAAGTGTAAACAACGTGTTAAGTCACCTGGATCTCGAGTACAAAGTGTAAAAAACGTGTTAAGTCACCTGGATCTCGAGTACAAAGTGTAAAAAACGTGTTAAGTCACCTGCATCTCGAGTACAGAGTGTAAACAACGTGTTAAGTCACCTGAATCTCGAGTACAAAGTGTAAACAACTTGTTAAGTCACCTGTATCTCGAGTACGTGTAAACAACTTGTTAGGTCACCTGTATCTCGAGTACGTGTAAACAACTTGTTAAGTCACCTGAATCTCGAGTACAGAGTGTAAACAACTTGTTAGGTCACCTGTATCTCGAGTACAGAGTGTAAACAACGTGTTAAGTCACCTGAATCTCGAGTACAGAGTGTAAACAACGTGTTAAGTCACCTGAATCTCGAGTACAAAGTGTAAACAACTTGTTAAGTCACCTTGATCTCGAGTACAAAGTGTAAACAACGTGTTAAGTCACCTGAATCTCGAGTACAAAGTGTAAATAACTTGTTAAGTCACCTGGATCTCGAGTACAAAGTGTAAACAACTTGTTAAGTCACCTTGATCTCGAGTACAAAGTGTAAACAACTTGCTAAGTCACCTTGATCTCGAGTACAAAGTGTAAAAAAACTTGTTAAGTCACCTTGATCTCGAGTACAAAGTGTAAAAAAACTTGTTAAGTCACCTGCATCTCGATTACAAAGTGTAAACAACTTGTTAAGTCACCTTGATCTCGAGTACAAAGTGTAAAAAAACTTGTTAAGTCACCTGCATCTCGAGTACAAAGTGTAAACAACTTGTTAAGTCACCTGGATCTCGAGCACAAAGTGTAAACAACTTGTTAAGTCACCTGGATCTCGAGCACAAAGTGTAAACATCTTGTTAAGTCACCTGCATCTCGAGTACAAAGTGTAAACAACTTGTTAAGTCACCTGGATCTCGAGCACAAAGTGTAAACAACTTGTTAAGTCACCTGGATCTCGAGTACAAAGTGTAAACAACGTGTTAAGTCACCTGGATCTCGATTACAAAGTGTAAACAACTTGTTAAGTCACCTGGATCTCGAGTACAAAGTGTAAACAACGTGTTAAGTCACCTGGATCTCGAGTACAAAGTGTAAACAACTTCCCTCAACAATTAACATAAAAAGAAATTAAAACTTCCTTCGTAATAAGAGAAATGTATTTATAAACACTGTATAAGCGGCAGCCACTGTATGAACACTGTTATTACATACGTAAGTAAAGAATAAGTGGTGGAGAGCGAGAGAGAGAGAGAGAGAGAGAGAGAGAGGAGGAGCACGTGCTGGACACACTTGAAGGCTTCCTACATTGATGTTTCATTTAAGACGTACTTAAGGAGTTTACATTTTATGGTGTTTAGAAGTGCGTGCGTGTGTGTGTGTGTGTGTGTGTGTGTGTGTGTGTGTGTGTGTGTGTGTGTGTGTGTGTGTGTGTGTGTGTATGTATGTGTGAGTGTGTGTGTGTGTGTGTGTGTGTGTGTGTGTGTGTGTGTGTGTGTGTGTGTGTGTGTGTGTGTGTGTATGTATGTGTGAGTGTGGTGTGTGTGTGTGTGTGTGTACTCACCTATTTGTACTCACCTATTTGTGGTTGCAGGGGTCGAGTCACAGCTCCTGGCCCCGCCTCTTCGCTGATTGCTACTAGGTCCTCTCTCTCCCTGCCCCATGAGCTCTATCATACCTCGCCTTAAAACTATGTATGGTTCCTGCCTCCACCACATCACTTTCTAGGCTATTCATGGCCTGATTACTCTATGACTGAAGAAATACTTCCTAACATCCCTTTGATTCATCTGAGTCTTCAACTTCCAATTGTGACCTCTTGTGTCTGTGTCCCATCTCTGGAACATCCCGTCTTTGTCCACCTCGTCTATTCCGCGCAGTATTTTATATGTCGTTATCATGTCTCCCCTGACCCTCCTGGCCTCCAGTGGTCGTCAGGCCGATTTCCCTCAACCTTTCTTCATAGGACAAATCCCCGTAGCTCTGGGACTAGTCTTGTTGCAAACCTTTGCACTTTCTCTAATTTCTTGACGTGCTTGACTAGGTGTGGATTCCAAACTGGTGCTGCATACTCCAGTATGGGCCTGACGTAGATGGTGTACAGAGTCTTAAACGAATCCTTACTGAGGTATCGGAACGCTATCCCGTAGGTTTGCCAGCGCGCCGTATGCTGCAGCAGTTATCTGATTGATGTGCGCCTCAGGAGATATGCTCGGTGTTATACTCACCCCCAGATCTTTTTCCTTTAGTGAGGTTTGCAGTCTTTGGCCATCTAAACTATATGTGTCTGCGGTCTTCTTTGCCCTTCCCCAATCTTCATGACTTTGCATTTGGCAGGGTTAAATTCTAGGAGCCAGTTGCTGGACCAGGCTTGTAGCCTGTCCAGATCTCTTTGTAGTCCTGCCTGATCCTCGTCCGATTCGATTCTTCTCATTAACTTCACATCGTCTGCAAACAAGGACACTTCTGAGTCTATCCCTTCCGTTATGTCGTTCACGTATACCAAGAACAGCACAGGTCCTAGGACTGACCCCTGTGGAACCCCGCTTGTCACAGGCGCCCACTCTGACACCTCGTCGCGTACCATGACTCGTTGTTTCCTCCCTGTCAGATATTCTCTGATCCATTGCAGTGCCTTTCCTGTTATGTTGTGCCTGGTCCTCTAGCTTTTGCAGTAACCTCTTGTGAGGAACTGTGTCGAAAGCCTTCTTGCAGTCCAAAAATACGCAGTCGATCCACCCCTCTCTCTCTTGTCTTACTTCTGTCACCTTGTCATAAAACTCTAGTAGGTTTGTGACACAGATTTTCCTTCCCTGAAACCGTGCTGGTTGTCAATTATACACTTGTTTCTTTCCAGGTGCCCCACCACTCTCCTCCTGATGATCTTCTCCATGACCTTGCATACTATACACGTTAGAGATACAGGTCTGTAGTTTAGTGCCTCATGTCTGTCTCCCTTTTTAAAAATTGGGACTACATTTGCCATTTTCCATACCTCAGGGAGTTGCCCAGTTTCAAATGATGTGTTGAAGATCTTTGTTAATGGCTCACACAATATCTCTGCTCCCTCTTTAAGGACCCATGGAGAGATTTTTGTCTGGTCCCACCGCCTTGAGGTGTCAAGTTCGCATAGCAGCTTTCTTCACCTCCTCCTTGGTTATATGTACCTCATCCAGCACTTGCTGGTGTGCCCCCCTGTTCTGATTTCTTGGAGTCCTACTGGTTTCCACTGTAAATACCTCTTTAAATCTTGTGTTGAGCTCCTGACATACCTCTCGGTCGTTTCTTGTGAAT
>NC_069478.1:5087900-5107900 GCF_026875155.1 Cherax quadricarinatus | reverse complement strand
ACGAGCATGCTGTCACCAACTTGTCAGTTATATGGGAAATAATACCAGGTATATTTACCAGAAGCAACACCACCTCCGTCTTAGCTCATATATACCATCTCCTGACAGACATTGATCACAAGCCGTATTTAACATTTATTTTGCTTCCAGCAGTGCTGTACAGTGTACCTCCAGCAATGCTGTACAGTGTACCTCCTGCAGTGCTGTACAGTGTACCTCCAGCAGTGCTGTACAGTGTACCTCCAGCAGTGCTGCACAGTGTACCTCCAGAAGTGATGTACAGTGTACCTCCAGCAGTGCTGTACAGTGTACCTCCAGCAGTGCTGTACAGTATACCTCCAGCAGTGCTGTACAGTGTACCTCCAGCAGTGCTGTACAGTGTACCTCCAGCAGTGCTGTACAGTGTACCTCCAGCAGTGCTGTACAGTGTACCTCCAGCAGTGCTGTACAGTGTACCTCCAGCAGTGCTGCACAGTGTACCTCCAGCAGTGCTGTACAGTGTACCTCCTGCAGTGCTGTACAGTGTACCTCCAGCAGTGCTGTACAGTATACCTCAAGCAGTGCTGTACAGTGTACCTCCAGCAGTGCTGTACAGTGTACCTCCAGCAGTGCTGTACAGTATACCTCCAGCAGTGCTGTACAGTGTACCTCCAGCAGTGCTGTACAGTGTACCTCCAGCAGTGCTGTACAGTGTACCTCCAGCAGTGCTGTACAGTGTACCTCCAGCAGTGCTGTACAGTGTACCTCCAGCAGTGCTGTACAGTGTACCTCCAGCAGTGCTGTACAGTATACCTCCAGCAGTGCTGTACAGTGTACCTCCAGCAGTGCTGTACAGTGTACCTCCAGCAGTGCTGTACAGTGTACCTCCAGCAGTGCTGTACAGTATACCTCCAGCAGTGCTGTACAGTGTACCTCCAGCAGTGCTGTACAGTGTACCTCCAGCAGTGCTGTACAGTGTACCTCCAGCAGTGCTGTACAGTGTACCTCCAGCAGTGCTGTACAGTGTACCTCCAGCAGTGCTGTACAGTGTACCTCCAGCAGTGCTGTACAGTGTACCTCCAGCCGTGCTGTACAGTACCTCCTGCAGTGCTGTACAGTGTACCTCCAGCAGTGCTGTACAGTGTACCTCCAGCAGTGCTGTACAGTGTACCTCCAGCCGTGCTGTACAGTACCTCCTGTAGTGCTGTACAGTACCTCCGGCAGTGCTGTACAGTACCTCCTGCAGTGTTGTACAGTACCTCCTGCAGTGCTGTACAGTGTACCTCCTGCAGTGCTGTACAGTACCTCCTGTAGTGCTGTACAGTACCTCCTGCAGTGCTGTACAGTGTACCTCCTGCAGTGCTGTACAGTACCTCCTGTAGTGCTGTACAGTACCTCCTGCAGTGCTGTATAGTACCTCCAGCAGTGCTGTACAGTACCTCCTGCAGTGTTGTACAGTGTACCTCCTGCAGTGCTGTACAGTGTACCTCCTGCAGTGCTGTACAGTACCTCCTGCAGTGCTGTACAGTACCTCCTGCAGTGCTGTACAGTGTACCTCCAGCAGTGCTGTACAGTACCTCCTGCAGTGCTGTACAGTACCTCCTGCAGTGCTGTACAGTACCTCCAGCAGTGCTGTACAGTACCTCCTGCAGTGCTGTACAGTGTACCTCCAGCAGTGCTGTACAGTGTACCTCCAGCAGTGCTGTACAGTGTACCTCCTGCAGTGCTGTACAGTGTACCTCCAGCAGTGCTGTACAGTGTACCTCCAGCAGTGCTGTACAGTACCTCCTGCAGTGCTGTACAGTGTACCTCCAGCAGTGCTGTACAGTGTACCTCCTGCAGTGATGTACAGTGTACCTCCAGCAGTGCTGTACAGTGTACCTCCTGCAGTGCTGTACAGTGTACCTCCAGCAGTGCTGTACAGTGTACCTCCAGCAGTGCTGTACAGTGTACCTCCAGCAGTGCTGTACAGTGTACCTCCAGCAGTGCTGTACAGTACCTCCTGCAGTGCTGTACAGTGTACCTCCAGCAGTGCTGTACAGTGTACCTCCAGCAGTGCTGTACAGTGTACCTCCAGCAGTGCTGTACAGTGTACCTCCAGCAGTGCTGTACAGTGTACCTCCAGCAGTGCTGTACAGTGTACCTCCAGCAGTGCTGTACAGTGTACCTCCAGCAGTGCTGTACAGTGTACCTCCAGCAGTGCTGTACAGTGTACCTCCAGCAGTGCTGTACAGTGTACCTCCAGCAGTGCTGTACAGTGTACCTCCAGCAGTGCTGTACAGTGTACCTCCAGCAGTGTTGTACAGTGTACCTCCAGCAGTGCTGTACAGTGTACCTCCAGCAGTGCTGTACAGTACCTCCAGCATTGCTGTACAGTGTACCTCCTGCAGTGCTGTACAGTGTACCTCCAGCAGTGCTGTACAGTGTACCTCCAGCAGTGCTGTACAGTGTACCTCCAGCAGTGCTGTACAGTGTACCTCCTGCAGTGCTGTACAGTGTACCTCCAGCAGTGCTGTACAGTGTACCTCCAGCAGTGCTGTACAGTGTACCTCCTGCAGTGCTGTACAGTGTACCTCCTGCAGTGCTGTACAGTGTACCTCCAGCAGTGCTGTACAGTGTACCTCCAGCAGTGCTGTACAGTGTACCTCCAGCAGTGCTGTACAGTGTACCTCCAGCAGTGCTGTACAGTGTACCTCCAGCAGTGCTGTACAGTGTACCTCCTGCAGTGCTGTACAGTGTACCTCCTGCAGTGCTGTACAGTGTACTTCCAGCAGTGCTGTACAGTGTACCTCCAGCAGTGCTGTACAGTACCTCCAGCAGTGCTGTACAGTACCTCCTGCAGTGCTGTACAGTACCTCCAGCAGTGCTGTACAGTACCTCCAGCAGTGCTGTACAGTGTACCTCCAGCAGTGCTGTACAGTACCTCCAGCAGTGCTGTACAGTACCTCCAGCAGTGCTGTACAGTGTACCTCCAGCAGTGCTGTACAGTACCTCCTGCAGTGCTGTACAGTGTACCTCCAGCAGTGCTGTACAGTACCTCCTACAGTGCTGTACAGTACCTCCAGCAGTGCTGTACAGTACCTCCAGCAGTGCTGTACAGTACCTCTTGCAGTGCTGTACAGCATACCTCCTGCAGTGCTGTACAGTACCTCCTGTAGTGCTGTACAGTACCTCCTTCAGTGCTGTACAGTACCTCCAGCAGTGCTGTACAGTGTACCTCCAGCAGTGCTGTACAGTGTACCTCCAGCAGTGCTGTACAGTGTACCTCCAGCAGTGCTGTACAGTGTACCTCCAGCAGTGCTGTACAGTGTACCTCCAGCAGCGCTGTACAGTGTACCTCCAGCAGTGCTGTACAGTGTACCTCCTGCAGTGCTGTACAGTGTACCTCCAGCAGTGCTGTACAGTGTACCTCCTGCAGTGCTGTACAGTGTACCTCCAGCAGTGCTGTACAGTGTACCTCCAGCAGTGCTGTACAGTGTACCTCCAGCCGTGCTGTACAGTGTACCTCCAGCAGTGCTGTACAGTACCTCCTGTAGTGTTGTACAGTGTACCTCCAGCAGTGCTGTACAGTGTACCTCCAGCCGTGCTGTGCAGTGTACCTCCAGCAGTGCTGTACAGTACCTCCTGTAGTGTTGTACAGTGTACCTCCTGTAGTGTTGTACAGTGTACCTCCAGCAGTGCTGTACAGTGTACCTCCAGCAGTGCTGTACAGTGTACCTCCAGCAGTGCTGTACAGTGTACCTCCAGCAGTGCTGTACAGTGTACCTCCAGCAGTGCTGTACAGTGTACCTCCAGCAGTGCTGTACAGTATACCTCCAGCAGTGTTGTACAGTGTACCTCCTGCAGTGCTGTACAGTGTACCTCCAGCAGTGCTGTACAGTACCTCCTGTAGTGTTGTACAGTGTACCTCCAGCAGCGCTGTACAGTACCTCCTGCAGTGCTGTACAGTGTACCTCCTGCAGTGCTGTACAGTACCTCCTGTAGTGCTGTACAGTACCTCCTGCAGTGCTGTACAGTGTACCTCCTGCAGTGCTGTACAGTACCTCCTGTAGTGCTGTACAGTACCTCCTGCAGTGCTGTACAGTACCTCCAGCAGTGCTGTACAGTACCTCCTGCAGTGTTGTACAGTGTACCTCCTGCAGTGCTGTACAGTGTACCTCCTGCAATGCTGTACAGTACCTCCTGCAGTGCTGTACAGTACCTCCTGCAGTGCTGTACAGTGTACCTCCAGCAGTGCTGTACAGTACCTCCTGCAGTGCTGTACAGTACCTCCTGCAGTGCTGTACAGTACCTCCAGCAGTGCTGTACAGTACCTCCTGCAGTGCTGTACAGTGTACCTCCAGCAGTGCTGTACAGTGTACCTCCAGCAGTGCTGTACAGTGTACCTCCTGCAGTGCTGTACAGTTACCTCCAGCAGTGCTGTACAGTGTACCTCCAGCAGTGCTGTACAGTACCTCCTGCAGTGCTGTACAGTGTACCTCCAGCAGTGCTGTACAGTGTACCTCCTGCAGTGCTGTACAGTGTACCTCCAGCAGTGCTGTACAGTGTACCTCCTGCAGTGCTGTACAGTGTACCTCCTGCAGTGCTGTACAGTGTACCTCCAGCAGTGCTGTACAGTGTACCTCCAGCAGTGCTGTACAGTGTACCTCCAGCAGTGCTGTACAGTGTACCTCCAGCAGTGCTGTACAGTACCTCCTGCAGTGCTGTACAGTGTACCTCCAGCAGTGCTGTACAGTGTACCTCCAGCAGTGCTGTACAGTGTACCTCCAGCAGTGCTGTACAGTGTACCTCCAGCAGTGCTGTACAGTGTACCTCCAGCAGTGCTGTACAGTGTACCTCCAGCAGTGCTGTACAGTGTACCTCCAGCAGTGCTGTACAGTGTACCTCCAGCAGTGCTGTACAGTGTACCTCCAGCAGTGCTGTACAGTGTACCTCCAGCAGTGCTGTACAGTGTACCTCCAGCAGTGTTGTACAGTGTACCTCCAGCAGTGCTGTACAGTGTACCTCCAGCAGTGCTGTACAGTACCTCCAGCAGTGCTGTACAGTGTACCTCCTGCAGTGCTGTACAGTGTACCTCCAGCAGTGCTGTACAGTGTACCTCCAGCAGTGCTGTACAGTGTACCTCCAGCAGTGCTGTACAGTGTACCTCCTGCAGTGCTGTACAGTGTACCTCCAGCAGTGCTGTACAGTGTACCTCCAGCAGTGCTGTACAGTGTACCTCCTGCAGTGCTGTACAGTGTACCTCCTGCAGTGCTGTACAGTGTACCTCCAGCAGTGCTGTACAGTGTACCTCCAGCAGTGCTGTACAGTGTACCTCCAGCAGTGCTGTACAGTGTACCTCCAGCAGTGCTGTACAGTGTACCTCCAGCAGTGCTGTACAGTGTACCTCCGCAGTGCTGTACAGTGTACCTCCTGCAGTGCTGTACAGTGTACCTCCTGCAGTGCTGTACAGTGTACCTCCAGCAGTGCTGTACAGTGTACCTCCAGCAGTGCTGTACAGTACCTCCAGCAGTGCTGTACAGTACCTCCTGCAGTGCTGTACAGTACCTCCAGCAGTGCTGTACAGTACCTCCAGCAGTGCTGTACAGTGTACCTCCAGCAGTGCTGTACAGTACCTCCAGCAGTGCTGTACAGTACCTCCAGCAGTGCTGTACAGTGTACCTCCAGCAGTGCTGTACAGTACCTCCTGCAGTGCTGTACAGTGTACCTCCAGCAGTGCTGTACAGTACCTCCTGCAGTGCTGTACAGTACCTCCAGCAGTGCTGTACAGTACCTCCAGCAGTGCTGTACAGTACCTCCTGCAGTGCTGTACAGTATACCTCCTGCAGTGCTGTACAGTACCTCCTGTAGTGCTGTACAGTACCTCCTGTAGTGCTGTACAGTGTACCTCCAGCAGTGCTGTACAGTACCTCCTGCAGTGCTGTACAGTACCTCCTGCAGTGCTGTACAGTGTACCTCCTGTAGTGCTGTACAGTACCTCCAGCAGTGCTGTACAGTACCTCCTGCAGTGCTGTACAGTACCTCTTGCAGTGCTGTACAGTGTACCTCCAGCAGTGCTGTACAGTACCTCCAGCAGTGCTGTACAGTACCTCCTGCAGTGCTGTACAGTACCTCCAGCAGTGCTGTCAGTGTACCACCGTGTGCTGTACAGTGTCCTCCAGCAGTGCTGTAAGTACCTCCGCAGTGCTGTACAGTGTACCTCCAGCAGTGCTGTACAGTGTACCTCCTGCAGTGCTGTACAGTGTACCTCCAGCAGTGCTGTACAGTGTACCTCCAGCAGTGCTGTACAGTGTACCTCCAGCAGTGCTGTACAGTGTACCTCCTGCAGTGCTGTACAGTGTACCTCCAGCAGTGCTGTACAGTGTACCTCCAGCAGTGCTGTACAGTGTACCTCCAGCAGTGCTGTACAGTGTACCTCCTGCAGTGCTGTACAGTGTACCTCCAGCAGTGCTGTACAGTGTACCTCCAGCAGTGCTGTACAGTGTACCTCCAGCAGTGCTGTACAGTGTACCTCCAGCAGTGCTGTACAGTGTACCTCCAGCAGTGCTGTACAGTGTACCTCCAGCATGCGACAGTCCTCGTGCTGTACAGTGTACCTCCAGCAGTGCTGTACAGTGTACCTCCAGCTGCTGTACAGTGTCCTCCAGCAGTGCTGTACAGTGTACCTCCTGTAGTGCTGTACAGTGTACCTCCAGCAGTGCTGTACAGTGTACCTCCAGCAGTGCTGTACAGTGTACCTCCAGCAGTGCTGTACAGTGTACCTCCAGCAGTGCTGTACAGTGTACCTCCTGCAGTGCTGTACAGTGTACCTCCAGCAGTGCTGTACAGTGTACCTCCAGCAGTGCTGTACAGTGTACCTCCAGCAGTGCTGTACAGTGTACCTCCAGCAGTGCTGTACAGTGTACCTCCAGCCGTGCTGTACAGTGTACCTCCAGCAGTGCTGTACAGTGTACCTCCTGTAGTGCTGTACAGTGTACCTCCAGCAGTGCTGTACAGTGTACCTCCAGCAGTGCTGTACAGTGTACCTCCAGCAGTGCTGTACAGTACCTCCTGTAGTGTTGTACAGTGTACCTCCAGCAGTGCTGTACAGTGTACCTCCAGCAGTGCTGTACAGTGTACCTCCAGCAGTGCTGTACATGTACCTCCAGCAGTGCTGTACAGTGTACCTCCAGAGTGCTGTACAGTGTACCTCCAGCAGTGCTGTACAGTGTACCTCCAGCAGTGCTGTACAGTGTACCTCCAGCAGTGCTGTACAGTGTACCTCCTGCAGTGCTGTACAGTGTACCTCAGCAGTGCTGTACTGTACCTCCGAGTGCTGTACAGTGTACCTCCAGCAGTGCTGTACAGTGTACCTCCAGCAGTGCTGTACAGTGTACCTCCAGCAGTGCTGTACAGTGTACCTCCAGCAGTGCTGTACAGTGTACCTCCAGCAGTGCTGTACAGTGTACCTCCAGCAGTGCTGTACAGTGTACCTCCGCAGTGCTGTACAGTGTACCTCCAGCAGTGCTGTACAGTGTACCTCCAGCAGTGCTGTACAGTGTACCTCCAGCAGTGCTGTACAGTGTACCTCCAGCAGTGCTGTACAGTGTACCTCCAGCAGTGCTGTACAGTGTACCTCCAGCAGTGCTGTACAGTGTACCTCCAGCAGTGCTGTACAGTGTACCTCCAGCAGTGCTGTTACAGTGTACCTCCAGCAGTGCTGTACAGTGTACCTCCAGCAGTGCTGTACAGTGTACCTCCAGCAGTGCTGTACAGTGTACCTCCAGCAGTGCTGTACAGTGTACCTCCAGCAGTGCTGTACAGTGTACCTCCAGCAGTGCTGTACAGTGTACCTCCAGCAGTGCTGTACAGTGTACCTCCAGCAGTGCTGTACAGTGTACCTCCAGCAGTGCTGTACAGTGTACCTCCAGCAGTGCTGTACAGTGTACCTCCAGCAGTGCTGTACAGTGTACCTCCTGAGTGTGTACAGTGTACCTCCAGCAGTGCTGTACAGTGTACCTCCAGCAGTGCTGTACAGTGTACCTCCAGCAGTGCTGTACAGTGTACCTCCAGCAGTGCTGTACAGTGTACCTCCAGCAGTGCTGTACAGTGTACCTCCAGCAGTGCTGTACAGTGTACCTCCATGCAGTGCTGTACAGTGTACCTCCAGCAGCTGCTGAGTACAGTGTACCTCCAGCAGTGCTGTACAGTGTACCTCCAGCAGTGCTGTACAGTGTACCTCCAGCAGTGCTGTACAGTGTACCTCCAGCAGTGCTGTACAGTGTACCTCCAGCAGTGCTGTACAGTACCTCCGTAGTGTGTACAGTGTACCTCCAGCAGTGCTGTACAGTGTACCTCCAGCAGTGCTGTACAGTGTACCTCCAGCAGTGCTGTACAGTACCTCCAGCTAGTGTGTACAGTGTACCTCCAGCAGTGCTGTACAGTGTACCTCCAGCAGTGCTGTACAGTGTACCTCCAGCAGTGCTGTACAGTGTACCTCCAGCAGTGCTGTACAGTACCTCCTGAGTGTGACATGACCTCCACAGTGCTGAAGTACCTCCAGCAGTGCTGTACAGTGTACCTCCTGCAGTGCTGTACAGTGTACCTCCAGCAGTGCTGTACAGTACCTCCAGCAGTGCTGTACATGTACCTCCTGCAGTGCTGTACAGTGTACCTCCAGCAGTGCTGTACAGTGTACCTCCGCAGTGCTGTACAGTGTACCTCCTGCAGTGCTGTACAGTGTACCTCCAGCAGTGCTGTACAGTACCTCCTGTAGTGTTGTACAGTGTACCTCCAGCAGTGCTGTACAGTGTACCTCCGAGTGCTGTACAGTGTACTCCTGCAGTGCTGTACAGTGTACCTCCAGCAGTGCTGTACAGTGTACCTCCAGCAGTGCTGTACAGTGTAACTCCTGCAGTGCTGTACAGTGTACCTCCAGCAGTGCTGCACAGTGTACCTCCAGCAGTGCTGTACAGTGTAACCTCCTGACAGTGCTGTACAGTGTACCTCCAGCAGTGCTGTACAGTGTACCTCCGCAGTGCTGTACAGTGTACCTCCAGCAGTGCTGTACAGTGTACCTCCAGCAGTGCTGCACAGTGTACCTCCAGCAGTGCTGTACAGTGTACCTCTAGCAGTGCTGTACAGTGTACCTCAAGCAGTGCTGTACAGTGTACTTCTTGCAGTGCTATGCAGTGTAGCTCCTGCAGTAGCTAGCACAGTGTACCTGCAGTACACAGTGTGTACACGTGGTAACCAATCCTGCAGTGCCTAACAGTGTACCTGCAGTACCAGCGCATGTACAGTGTACCTCACAGTGTACTGCAGTAGACACAATTCCTGCAGTACCACACAGTGTACCTGCAGTACCACAAGTGTACCTGCGTATCACACAGTGTACTGCAGTGACCACACATTGTACCAGTGTACCAACACAATGTACGTGTGTACCACACAGTGTACCTGAGTACCACATAGTGTACCTGTATACCACACGTGACTACACAGTGTACCTGCACAGTGTTACCTAGTACCAACAGTTACCTACAGTACCACACAGTGTACCTGTAGTACCACACAGTGTACCTGCAGTACCACACAATGTACCTGTAGTACCACACAGTGTACCTGCAGTACCACATAGTGTACCTGTAGTACCACACAGTGTACTTACAGTACCACACAGTGTTCCTGCAGTACCACACAGTGTACCTACAGTACCACACAGTGTTCCTGTAGTACCACACAGTGTACCTGCAGTACCACACAGTGTACCTGCAGTACCACACAGTGTACCTGCAGTACCACATAGTGTACAGTGTACCTCCAAGCAGTGCTGTACAGTACCCACAGTGTAGTACCTGCAGTACCCACATGCACTGTAGTACCAACAAGTACTGCAGTACACCAGTGTACCTGCAGTACCCACAGTGTACCTGCAGTACCACACAGTGTTTTGTAGTCCACCTGTGACCTGCAGTACCACACAGTGTACCTACAAACATGCCAGTACCAACAGTGTATCCCTGTGTACAGTACCACACAGTGTACCTGCAGTACCACACAGTGTACCTGTAGTACCACACAGTGTACCTGCAGTACCACACAGTGTACCTGCAGTAACCACAGTGTACCTGCAGTACACATGTTTTTGTATCCACAGTGTACCTGCAGTACCACACAGTTGTATTATACCACACAATGTCCTGTAGTACCAACAGTGTACTGAGTACCACATAGTGTACCTGTACCACACAGTGTACTTAGTACCCACAGTGTCTCAGTACCACACAGTGTACCTGCAGTACCACACAGTGTACCTGCAGTACCACACAGTGTACCTGCAGTACCACACAGTGTACCTGCAGTACCACACAGTGTACCTGCAGTACCACACAGTGTACCTGTAGTACCACACAGTGTACCTCAGTACCACACAGTGTCCTGCATACACCAGTGACTACAGTACCACACAGTGTTACCTGTAGTACCACACAGTGTACCTGCAGTACCACACAGTGTACCTGCAGTACCACACAGTGTACCTGCAGTACCACACAGTGTACCTCCTGCAGTACACAACTTGTACCTGCATACCACACAGTGTACCTGCAGTACCACACAGTGTACCTGCAGTACCACACAGTGTACCTGTAGTACCACACAGTGTACCTGCAGTACCACACAGTGTACCTGCAGTACCACACAGTGTACCTGCAGTACCACACAGTGTACCTACAGTACCACACAGTGTACCTGCAGTACCACACAGTGCACCTGTAGTACCACACAATGTACGTGCAGTACCACACAGTGTACCTGCAGTACCACAGATTGTACCTGCAGTACCACACAGTGTTTTTGTAGTGCCACACTGTGTACCTGCAGTACCACACAGTGTACCTTTAATACCAAACAGTGTTCCTGTAGTACCACACAGTGTACCTGTAGTACCACACAGTGTACCTGCAGTACCACACAGTGTACCTGTAGTACCACACAGTGTACCTGCAGTACCCAAGTATACGCAGACCCACAGTGTACCTGCAGTACCACACAGTGTACCTGCAGTACCACACAGTGTACCTGCAGTACACACATGACTGCAGTACCACACAGTGTACTACAGTACCACACAGGTACCTGAGTACCACACATTGTACCTGCATGTACCTACACAGTGTACCTGCAGTCACCAGGTCTACAGTACACACATGTTGTACACTGCGTGTACCACAATGTACCGCAGTACCACACAGTGTACCTGTAGTACCACACAGTGTTCTGTATACCAACAGTGTACCTGCAGTACCACACAGTGTACCTGCAGTACCACACAGTGTACCTGTAGTACCACACAGTGTACCTGCAGTACCACACAGTGTACCTGCAGTACCACACAGTGTACCTGCAGTACCACACAGTGTACCTGTAGTACCACACAGTGTACCTGCAGTACCACACAGTGTACCTGTCAGTACCACACAGTGTACCTGCAGTACCACACAGTGTACCTGCAGTACCACACAGTGTACCTGCAGTACCACACAGTGTATACCTCAAGTACACCACACAGTGTACCTAGTCAAGATATACCACACAGTGTCTATACCACACATGTACCTGAGTACCACACAGTGTACCTGCTAACAGTACCACACTAGTAGTTACCTGCAGTACCACACAGTGTACCTGCAGTACCACACAGTGTACCTGCAGTACCACACAGATGTACACACAGTGTACTGAAACCACACAGTGTACCTGCAGTACACACAGTGTACCTGCAGTACCACACAGTGTACCTGCAGTACCACACATGGTACCTCAGTACCACACAGTGTTACCTGACAGTACCACACAGTGTTACCTGCAGTACCACACAGTGTACCTGCAGTACCACACAGTGTACCTGTAGTACCACACAGTGTACCTGCAGTACCACACAGTGTACCTGCAGTACCACACAGTGTACCTGACAGTACCACACAGTGTTACCTACAGTACCACCAGTGTACCTGAGTTACCACACATGTACCTCAGTTACCACACAGTGTACCTGTCAGTACCACACAGTGTACCTCAGTACCACACAGTGTACCTGTAGTACCACACAGTGTACCTGTAGTACCACACAGTGTACCTGCAGTACCACACAGTGTACCTGTAGTACCACACAGTGTACCTGCAGTACCACACAGTGTACCTGCAGTACCACACAGTGTACCTGCAGTACCACACAGTGTACTGAGTACACACAGTGTACCTCCAGTAACCACACAGTGTACCTGCAGTACCACACAGTGTACCTGCAGTACCACACAGTGTACCTGTCAGTACCACACAGTGTACCTGAGTACCACACAGTGTACTGAGTACCAACACAGTGTACCTGCAGTACCACACAGTGTACCTGCAGTACCACACAGTGTACCTGCAGTACCACACAGTGTACCTGCAGTACCACACAGTGTACCTGCAGTACCACACAGTGTACCTGCAGTACCACACAGTGTTCTGAGTACCACACAGTGTACCTGGTACACACAGTGTACCTTAGTACCACACAGTGTACCTGAGTACCACACAGTGTACCTGCAGTACCACACAGTGTACTGCTAGTACCTACAAACAATGTACCTGCAGTACACACAGTGTTCTGTCTACCACACAGTGTACACTGTGTAACACACAGTGTACCTGCAGTACACCAGTGTCCTGTTGTACCACATGTACCTAGACAGTTACCACACATGTTGGTAACTGTACCAACAGATGTACACTGTAGTACCACACAGTTGTACTACTAGTACAAAAGTATGAGTACCACACAATGTAACTACAGACCACACAGTGTAATCATGTCGGACGTACCACACTAGTGACCTGTCAGTTTCTATACAGTTGTACCTCCTGTACACACAGTGTATACTGTAGACCACAACAGTGTCCTGCAGTACCACAAGGTTACCTGCAGTACCACACAGTGTACCTGTAGTACCACACAGTGTACCTGCAGTACCACACAGTGTACGTGCAGTACCACACAGTGTACCTGCAGGTACGTTTTGAACCTAATAAGCAAAACCGAACGTATCTCAACTATCAGCCGACGTTTCGGTCTGTGTCGGACCATTATCAAGACAATGTTGGTCTACAACACTTGGTGGTGTCTCCACCAGTGTTGATCTCAGTGTTGTCAACACACCGCTAGGTAAACTTACTCTGACTTAAGTAAACTTATGTTGGGTTAGATAAGTTTACCAATGCGAACGTAAACAAATACTGGTTTAGGTAAACCCACACTGGTTTAGGTAAACCCACACTGTAATAAAGTAGGAAGAATTACCGACAAAATGTAAAGTAAAAGGACACAAGTGCAACTAATGTGACGGTAGATGAATGGTTCAGAGAACCGATTCCATTCAAGATTGATGGACTGACCACATCGACTCAAGGTTGAGGGGCTGATTACCTCATTCTCCTCCTGTTCTTCAAGATTCTCCTTTGTATGGACTGATGAAGCCACTGTGTGGCGAAACGTTTCCTCAATAAAGATACCCAAGAGATGCACATGAGTCTAATTTATCAACTAATGTGACATTTATTGTGGCAACGTTTCGCTCTCCAGGAGCTTTATCAAGCCATTACAAACAGTACATGGATACAGAGGGTATATAAAGGCTCTGAGTGAGGTGCAATACTAGTGAGGTAATATTTCGATGTTCACTAGTGGTGGTAATAGTAGTAGTAGTATTAGTAGTAGTAGTAGTAGTAGTAGTGACAAAAGTAATACAATATGGTAGAGCAATTATTTCTTACATGAGTAAAAGTATATAAAAGCTATTACTTGGGTAACATAAAAATAGGTTGGACAAATATAGACTGGAAAGAGGCAGCTTGTTCCAGTGTTCACTCTCTGTAATGTGCTTTGTGTAGTATAACAGGAGAGACCCTGCCATTACATAGTCTCTCCTGTTATACTACACAAAGCACATTACAGAGAGTGAACACTGAAACAAGCTGCCTCTTTCCAGTCTATATTTGTCCAACCTATTTTTATGTTACCCAAGTAATAGCTTTTATATCCTTTTACTCATGTAAGAAATAATTGCTCTACCATATTGTATTACTTTTATCACTACCACTACTACTACTACTACTACTACTACTACTACTACTACTACTACTACTACTACTACTACTACTACTACTACTACTACTACCACCACTAGTGAACATCGAAATATTACCTCACTAGTATTGCACCTCACTCTGAGCCTTTATATACCCTCTGTGTCCATGTACTGTTTGTAATGGCTTGATAAAGCTCCTGGAGAGCGAAACGTTGCCACAATAAATGTCACATTAGTTGCACTTGTGCCCTTTTACTTTACAAACCCACACTGGTATACTTAAGCTTGCACTGACTTACCTACACTCTGTCTGGCTTAGGTAAACTCACACTGGCTTAGGTAATCTCATACTAGTTTGGTAAACCCACATTGGCTTAGGTAAACCCACACTGGCTTAGATAAACTCAAACTGGCTTAGGTAAACCCACACCAGCTTAGATAAACTCACCCTGGCTTAGGTAAACTCACACAGGCTTAGATAAACCTCACACTGGTCTTTGTAAACTCTTATTAGCTTAAGTAAACTTTTATTGGATTAGGTATACTCAAACAAGCCTTGGTAAACTTACACTGGCTCAAATAAACTAACAATAACTTAAAACTCATTGTAAATATCAAACTTAGATTTCTAAGTTTATAGACCAGAGTGAACTTGTTCAAGTCTCCTGAATGGTTGCGTTTCCTGAGGCTGACGTAACTTAGCGCAACTTTTGGGTTATTAAGTTTTGAGGAAAGTAATCACTCAGAGGGCTCTCTCTCTCTCTCTCTCTCTCTCTCTCTCTCTATCTCTCTCACTCACTCACCCGCTCACATACATACCTCAAAGAGGCGGGGCCAGGAGATGTGAATCGACTATCTGCAACCACAAGTAGGTGCATACAGAGAGACGGGAAATCCTGGGTCACAAATTTACTGGAGTTTTATGACAAGGTAACGGAAGTAAGACAGGAGAGGGCTGGGTGGATTGCATTTTCTTGGATCGTAAGAAAGCCTTTGACACAGAACTGCACAAAAGACGAGTTGAAAAGTTAGAGGAGCAGGAAGAAATATCAGGAAAGGCTCTGCAAAGGAGGTGTCAGAGTGGGGGCATGTGTCGAGTGGTCTTCCTCAAGGATCAGTCCTAGGACCGGTGCTCTTTCTGGTATATGTAAATGACACGACAGAAGGGATAGATTCAGAGGTATCCCCTGTTTGCAGACGATGTGAAGCTAATGAGGAGAATACAAGTGGACGAGGATCAGTTACGACTACAAAGGAATCTAGACAGGCTGCAAGCCTGGTCCAACAAATAGCTCCTGAAGTTTAACTCCTCCAAGTGCAAACTCATGAAGCTTGGGAAATGACAAAGAAGACCGGAAACGGATTGCAGGTTTGGGAGGGTCAAAGACTGCGAACCTTACTCAAGGAAAAGGATCTTGGGGTGAGTAAAATACCGAACACATCTCCTGAGGCGCACATCAACCAAATAACTGCTGCAGCATATGGGTGCCTGGAAAGCCTGGCACGTGAATAAGGAAAAGTGTCATTTAAGATATTGTACACCTCGCAGGTCCGACCAATACTGGAGTATACAGCACCTGTATGGAACCCACACCTGGTCAAGCACATCAAGAAATCATAGAATGTGCAAAAGTTTGCAAAAAGACTAGTCACGGAGCTAAGGAATATGTCCTGAGAAGAGGGGTTAAGGGAGATCATCCTCACGACACTGGAAGACAGGAGGGATAGGGAGGACGTGATACCTGCAGTATACCGGTCCGTGACCTTGCCTCGTGGTGGAACAGGGCCTGATCAACCAGGCTGTTACTGCTGGCCGCTCGTAAGCCGACGTACGAACCACAGCCCGATTGATCAGGTACTAACTTTAGATGCCTGTCCAGTGCCTTCTTGAAGACAGGGGTCTATTGGTATTCTCCCTTATGTATGCTGGGAGGCAGTTTAACAGTCTTGGGCCCCAGACACTTATTGTGTTGCCTCTTAATGTAATCGTGGTGCCCCTGCTTTTCATTGGGGGAATGTATCTTCACCTACACTGTGGTAGGTGGTACCACTTATACACTATGATAGGTGGTGCCACATATACACTGTGGTAAGTGGTGTCACATATACACTCTGGTAGGTGGCGCCACTTATACACTATGATAGGTGGTGCCACATATACTGTGGTAAGTGGTGTCACATGTACACTCTGGTAGGTGGCGCCACTTATACACTATGATAGGTGGTGCCACATATACTGTGGTAAGTGTTGTCACATATACACTGTGGTAGGTGGCGCCACTTATACACTGTGGTAGGTGGTGCCACATAAACACTGTGGTAGGTAGTACCACTTATACACTATGATAGATGGTGCCACATATACACTGTGGTAGGTGGTGTCACATATACACTGTGGTAGGTGGTACCGCATAAACACTGTGGTAGGTGGTGCCACATAAACACTGTGGTAGGTGGTACCACATAAACACTGTGGTAGGTAGTACCACTTATACACTATGATAGATGGTGCCACATATACACTGTGGTAGGTGGTGTCACATATACACTGTGGTAGGTGGCGCCACTTATACACTGTGGTAGGTGGTGTCACATATACACTGTGGTAGGTAGCGCCACTTATACACTGTGGTAGGTGGTGCCACATAAACACTGTAGTAGGTGGTGCCATATAAACACAGTGGTACGTGGTGCCACATAAACACTGTGGTAGGTGGTGCCACATAAACACTGTGGTAGGTGGTGCCACATAAACACTGTAGTAGGTGGTGCCACATAAACACTGTAGTAGGTGGTGCCACATAAACACTGTGGTAGGTGGTGCCACATAAACACTGTGGTAGGTGGTGCCACATAAACACTGTGGTAGGTGGTGCCACATAAACACTGTAGTAGGTGGTGCCATATAAACACTGTAGTAGGTGGTGCCACATAAACACTGTGGTAGGTGGTGCCACATAAACACTGTAGTAGGTGGTGCCACATAAACACTGTGGTAGGTGGTGCCACATAAACACTGTGGTAGGTGGTGCCACATAAACACTGTGGTAGGTGGTGCCACATAAACACTGTAGTAGGTGGTGCCACATAAACACTGTGGTAGGTGGTGCCACATAAACACTGTGGTAGGTGGTGCCACATAAACACTGTAGTAGGTGGTGCCACATAAACACTGTGGTAGGTGGTGCCACATAAACACTGTGGTAAGTGGTGCCACATAAACACTGTAGTAGGTGGTGCCATATAAACACTGTGATAGGTGGTGCCACATAAACACTGTAGTAGGTGGTGCCACATAAACACTGTGGTAGGTGGTGCCACATAAACACTGTGGCAGCTGATACCACATAAATACTGTGGTAGGTGGTGCCACATAAACACTGTGGTACGTGGTGCCACAAAAACACAGTGGTAGGTGGTGCCACCTACCACTAGATCCTATACTAGGACAGTGGTTAAGGGATTCCTTAGGATGGTTCAGCAACTATTTCGAAACGATCAGTTAATAGTAAACCATTAGTGAGATACTAGTGGTTGTAGTAGTAATAGTGATAGTCGTGGTAATGGTACCAGTAGTGGTAGTAGTAATGATAGTCGTGGTAATGGTAGCAGTAGTGGTAGTAGTAATAGTGATAGTCGTGGTAATGGTAGCAGTAGTGGTAGTAGTAATAGTGATAGTCGTGGTAATGGTAGCAGTAGTGGTAGTAGTAATAGTGATAGTCGTGGTAATGGTAGCAGTAGTGGTAGTAGTAATAGTGATAGTCGTGTAATGGTACCAGTAGTGGTAGTAGTAATAGTGATAGTCGTGGTAATGGTAGCAGTAGTGGTAGTAGTAATGATAGTCGTGGTAATGGTAGCAGTAGTGGTAGTAGTAATAGTGATAGTCGTGCTAATGGTAGCAGTAGTGGTAGTAGTAACGATAGTCGTGGTAATGGTAGCAGTAGTGGTAGTAGTAATAGTGATAGTCGTGGTAATGGTAGCAGTAGTGGTAGTAGTAATAGTGATAGTCGTGGTAATGGTACCAGTAGTGGTAGTAGTAATAGTGATAGTCGTGGTAATGGTAGCAGTAGTGGTAGTAGTAATGATAGTCGTGGTAATGGTAGCAGTAGTGGTAGTAGTAATAGTGATAGTCGTGGTAATGGTAGCAGTAGTGGTAGTAGTAATGATAGTCGTGGTAATGGTAGCAGTAGTGGTAGTAGTAATTGTGATAGTCGTGGTAATGGTAGCAGTAGTGGTAGTAGTAATAGTGATAGTCGTGGTAAT
Organism: Cherax quadricarinatus; assembly: GCF_026875155.1. Taxonomy (NCBI): domain Eukaryota; kingdom Metazoa; phylum Arthropoda; class Malacostraca; order Decapoda; family Parastacidae; genus Cherax; species Cherax quadricarinatus. The sequence goes on along the minus strand of NC_069478.1, from coordinate 5,089,547 downwards.
GATACCAGTAGTGGTAGTAGTAATAGTGATAGTCGTGGTAATGGTAGCAGTAGTGGTAGTAGTAATGATAGTCGTGGTAATGGTAGCAGTAGTGGTAGTAGTAATAGTGATAGTCGTGGTAATGGTACCAGTAGTGGTAGTAGTAATGATAGTCGTGGTAATGGTACCAGTAGTTGTAGTAGTAATGATAGTCGTGGTAATGGTAGCAGTAGTGGTAGTAGTAGTAGTAGTGACAGTTGTCGTAATGGTAGTACTAGTAGTGACAGTTGTGGTAATGGTAGTAGTAGTGATAGTAGTAGTAGTGACAGTTGTGGTAATGGTAGTTGTAGTGGTAGTAGTAGTAGTGACAGTTGTGGTAATGGTAGCAGTAGTGGTAGTAGTAGTAGTAATGACAGTTGTGGTAATGGTAGCAGTAGTGGTAGTAGTAGTAGTAGTGACAGTTGTGGTAATGGTAGTTGTAATGGTAGTAGTAGTAGTAGTGACAGTTGTGGTAATGGTAGTTGTAGTGGTAGTAGTAGTAATGACAGTTGTGGTAATGGTAGCAGTAGTGGTAGTAGTAGTAGTAATGACAGTTGTGGTAATGGTAGCAGTAGTGGTAGTAGTAGTAGTAGTGACAGTTGTGGTAATGGTAGCAGTAGTGGTAGTAGTAGTAGTAGTAGTGACAGTTGTGGTAATGGTAGTTGTAGTGGTAGTAGTAGTAGTAGTAGACAGTTTGGTAATGGTAGCAGTAGTGGTAGCAGTAGTAGTAGTGACAGTTGTGGTAATGGTAGCAGTAGTGGTAGTAGTAGTAGTAGTAGTAGTAGTGACAGTTGTGGTAATGGTAGCAGTAGTGGTAGTAGTAGTGACAGTTGTGGTAATGGTAGCAGTAGTGGTAGTAGTAGTAGTAGTAGTGACAGTTGTAGTAATTGTAGCAGTAGTGGCAGTAGTAGTAGTGAGAGTTGTGTTAATGGTAGTAGTAGTGATAGTAGTAGCATTGACAGTTGTGGTAATGGTAGCAGTAGTGTTAGTAGTAGTAGTGAGAGTTGTGTTAATGGTAGTAGTGGTGATAGTAGTAGTAGTGACAGTTGTGGTAATGGTAGTTGTAGTGGTAGTAGTGACAGTTGTGGTAATGGTAGCAGTAGTGGTAATGTGACAGTTGTGGTAATGGTAGTAGTAATGGTAGTAGTAATGGTAGTAGTAATGGTAGTAGTAGTAGTGACAGTTGTGGTAATGGTAGCAGTAGTGGTAGTAGTAGTAGTAGTGACAGTTGTGGTAATGGTAGTAGCAGTGGTAGTAGTAGTGACAGTTGTGGTAATGGTAGCAACTGTGGTAGTAGTAGTAGTAGTAGTAGTAGTGACAGTTGTGGTAATGGTAGTAGTAGTGGTAGTAGTAGTAGTAGTAGTAGTAGTAGTAGTGACAGTTGTGGTAATGGTAGTAGTAGTGTTGGTAGTAGTAGTAGTAGTGTTGGTAGTAGTAGTAGTAGTGAGATTTGTGCTAATGGTAGCAGTGGTGGTAGTAGTAGTAGTAATGACAGTTGTGGTAATGGTAGCAGTAGTGGTAGTAGTAGTAGTAGTAGTGACAGTTGTGGAAATGGTAGCAGTAGTAGTAGTGACAGTTGTGGTAATGGTAGCAGTAGTAGTAGTGACAGTTGTGGTAATGGTAGCAGTA
>NC_069478.1:5055400-5085400 GCF_026875155.1 Cherax quadricarinatus | reverse complement strand
ACAGAGGGACTTTGATGACCTTCTTGCAGTGTTTGACATGAGAAACTTTGTTGATTTCCCTACTCACATCTCTGGCTCCTCCCTTGACCCAGTAGTGAGTGATCTGGCAGAAGGCATAGTCACTTGTCAACCCCTTGGCTACGTTGGATCGTCTGACCACAAGGCTGTTTTTACGACACTTAAGATCCCAACACAACGAGGTGAGGAGTCCACACGCACAACCTGGCTATGGGAAAGAGGTAATTGGCCAGCCCTTTGCTCTGAGCTCGCCACCACCGACTGGAATGCTCTTCTCCAAGGGGATGTTGACAACCAAGTGAAAGCCTTCACTGGACACATCCTTAATCTACAACAAGAACACATTCCTCACCGGCAATATGTGACGAAGCCTACGGATCAGCCTTGGTTTGGCTTTCGTTGTAGAGAGGCTGCTACTGCTAAGTACAAAGCATGGTGAAGGTATAAGAGACATCCTACCACCTATAACAGGACTCAAGAAATCGTAATGACACGATTGCAAATAAACCATACCCCCGGCCGGGATTGAACCCGCGGTCATAGAGTCTCAAAACTCCAGCCCGTCGCGTTAGCCACTAGACCAGCTAGCCACAATAAGATTCATCCAACTAGGTATATTTCTACACCATAGGAAAGTTAGCACAGGCACCTCTGTGACCACAAATGCAAGTTTTTTACAGACGAATCTCCAGCTAGCGTGGCCGTGACGAACTCTAGCTCAAGTCCCTTCACTGCCGTCAACATGACTCAAGAAATCGTAATGACACGATTGCAAATAAACCATACCCCCGGCCGGGATTGAACCCGCGGTCATAGAGTCTCAAAACTCCAGCCCGTCGCGTTAGCCACTAGACCTATAACAGGAACTTGCACAGGCAAGCCTGTAGGCATATGGGTGATGTTCAAAAGTGGGCCATTGCTAAATGGGAGGTGGACACTAAAAGAAAGTTAGCATCAGGTAGGGTAGGCTCCAAAACCTGGTGGTCCCTGGTCAAGGACAGACAAGGTTATCTGCCTGATGAACTTATTCCACCTCTAAATCGACAGGATGGGACCACCTCTACTAGTAGTCAAGAGAAGGCGGACCTCTTTGCTGAACACTTTGCTACCAAAATGCAAGTTCCTGATCCAGCAAGGGACCCTCCTTGGCTAGCTGCAAGAACTGTGTCGAAACTGTCAGTGGTGACAATAAGACAGGAGGAGGTGCATTTCCTTCTTAAATCTCTTGACCAAGAAAAGGCTGTGGGCCCAGACAAGTTGAGCCCAAGATTGCTGAGATGTGCAGACCAGCTAGCAGCACCTCTAACTCGCATCTTTCAGCACTGCCTAGTACAGTGTAAATGGCCCTCTCTATGGAAAGAGGCAAATGTAGTCCCTGTTCACAAAAAGAAGAGCAGAGCAGAAATCAGCAACTACAGACCAGTGTCACTCCCTGTCAATCACTGGAAAGATCCTCGAGACAATAATCTCAAGACAAATGACAGAGTTTTTTGACTACCACTCACTACTTTGTGATCGTCAATATGGCTTCAGGAAAGGTTACTCTGCTGCTGATCTGTTGTTAAACCTCTCCACTAAGTGGCACCAGTCACTGGATGAATCCAAAGTCAGCTGTGTGGTAGCACTGGACATTGCTGGCGCTTTCGACCGGGTGTGGCACCAGGGCCTCTTAGCGAAACTTCAAGCACTGAGAATTGCAGGCTCTACGCTATGTCTCCTCAGTGATTACCTTCATGGTAGATCTCTAAGTGTAGTTCTCAATGGAACGGAATCAGCAAGACATCCTATTGGGGCAAGTGTTCCACAAGGAAGCGTGCTGGGTCCATTGTTATGGAATGTCTACTTCAACGACCTTCTTCATCTCATCCCAGAATCACATGCATATGCAGACGACTGTACACTGACATTCACTTATCCAAGAGAAGAAATGCCAGCTGCTCTAAGCTACATCAATCACCAGCTGAGAGCTGTATCAGCTTGGGGAAATAGATGGCAAGTAACATTTGCACCTGAGAAAAGGCAAATGATGATCGTCTCTAGGCACCATGATGGTAATGCTGGGGCAGTAGTAAGGATGAATGGGAGGGTGTTGGCACCTGGAGAAGAAGTTGATATCCTTGGGGTGAAATTTGACTCCAAACTAACCATGAAGAACCATGTTGTAAATCTTGCAAACAAGGCAGCCAGGAAGCTTACAGCACTTCGCCGTATCTCGCATCTGCTTGACAGTAGGGGTTGCAAGATCCTGTACGAGGCACAAGTACGCTCACACCTTGAGTATGCTCCACTTTCTTGGTTTGCCTGCCCCCCCCTCTCATCTGCGACTGCTTGACAGAGTAGAGAACAGAGCAAGACGTCTCATCTCTCGCCTGGACCCATCCTGGATAGATCTGTCATTTCAGCAGAGCCTTCAACATAGGAGGGATGTGGGTGGCCTTACTGTTATGTACAAGGCCAATATTGTCAAAATACCACACTTGGATCCACTTCGAGGACAGCGTGAAACAAGCTTTTATGCCACAAGACGGGCAGAAAGCAGCAACTTCACTCTGGCTGTACCCTTCTCCAGAACATCACTCCATCTGAGATCATACATACCCAGGATGACTCGAGTATGGAACACATTTGTACAGCATAATGATGTCAACGAGATAAAGTCAGTTGATCAAATGAAAATGCTGGCCCACAGATGGCTCCAACTTCATCCTGTTCCCTACTTGTATGTCTCATAACAATAAAAATGCTTTCAAATGAGCTGATGTAGGTAACAGCTCTTAGCTTGCCAATAAAGTTAGGAATCCTTAACCTGTAATATAGCTGTCAATAAAGTTAGGAATCCTTAACCTGTAATATAGCTGTCAATAAAGCTAGGGATCCTTAACCTGTAATATAGCTGTCAATAAAGCTAGGGATCCTTAACCTTGTCAAACCCTGTGTAAAAAAAAAAAAAAAAGAGAGAGGGAGAGAGAACACTGCTGCACTTGTCTGGTCTCAACTTTCAACACGTAATTAGTAATAGCTAGAACACGGCCTCTGTTTCTTTGTAATCAGCCTCCATGTGTCTCAGGGTTTTTTCTGTTCTCTCTTTATCTCATGTATTTACTCTCTCTCTCTCTCTCTCTCTCTTTCTCTCTCTCTCTCTCTCTCTCAATATTCCATTTCAGTGATACTATTTCCTCAATTTGCATCCACTGCAGACAACTAGGAATATGAGAAAGTCCTCCCGCCTCTATCCTCTCTCTCTCTCTCTCTCTCTCTCTCTCTCTCTCTCTCTCTCTCTCTCTCTCTCTCTCTCTCTCTTTCTCTCTCTCTCTCTCTCTCTTTACACATAGTTTTACAAGGTGGCCCGTGGCCTGGTGGCAAAAGCTCTCGCTTCAGGGTTCGATACCCGGCAAGGGTGAAAACATTGGGCGTGTTTCCTTACTCTTGTTGTCAATGTTCACCCATTTGTAAATCGTCCAAGTCGGGCCGAAACGTCGTCGTTAGCTCCTCTCTTCTATGTGCAGGTTATTTGTGTATAGTAAAAATAGGTACCTGGGTGTTAGTGGACTGGTGTGGGTCACATCCTGGGTGTTAGTGGACTGGTGTGGGTCCCATCCTGGGTGTTAGTGGACTGGTGTGGGTCGCATCCTGGGTGTTAGTGGACTGGTATGGGTCACATCCCGGGTGTTAGTGGACTGGTGTGGGTCGCATCCTGGGTGTTAGTGGACTGTTGTGGGTCACATCCTGGGTGTTAGTGGACTGGTGTGGGTCACATCCTGGGTGTTAGTGGACTGGTGTGGGTCGCATCCTGGGTGTTAGTGGACTGGTGTGGGTCGCATCCTGGGTGTTAGTGGACTGGTGTGGGTCGCATCCTGGGTGTTAGTGGACTGTTGTGGGTCGCATCCTGGGTGTTAGTGGACTGGTGTGGGTCGCATCCTGGGTGTTAGTGGACTGGTGTGGGTCGCATCCTGGGTGTTAGTGGACTGTTGTGGGTCGCATCCTGGGTGTTAGTGGACTGGTGTGGGTCGCATCCTGGGTGTTAGTGGACTGTTGTGGGTCGCATCCTGGGTGTTAGTGGACTGTTGTGGGTCGCATCCTGGGTGTTAGTGGACTGGTGTGGGTCGCATCCTGGGTGTTAGTGGACTGGTGTGGGTCGCATCCTGGGTGTTAGTGGACTGTTGTGGGTCGCATCCTGGGTGTTAATGGACTGGTGTGGGTCGCATCCTGGGTGTTAGTGGACTGGTGTGGGTCGCATCCTGGGTGTTAGTGGACTGGTGTGGGTCGCATCCTGGGTGTTAGTGGACTGTTGTGGGTCGCATCCTGGGTGTTAGTGAACTGGTGTGGGTCGCATCCTGGGTGTTAGTGGACTGGTGTGGGTCGCATCCTGGGACAAAACTGACAGAAATAAAGATATTATTAATTATTATTATTATTATTATTATTATTATTATTATTATTATTATTATTATTATTATTATTATTATTATTATTATTATTATTATTATTACTATTATTATTATTATTATAGATAAGAAAAGATTTCGTTCGGATTTTTAACCCTGGAGGGTTAGCCACCCAGGATAACCCAAGAAAGTCAGTGCGTCATCGAGGACTGTCTAACTTATTTCCATTGTGGTCCTTAATCTTGTCCCCCAGGATGCGACCCACACCAGTCGACTAACACCCAGGTACCTATTTGCTGCTAGGTGAACAGGACAACAGGTGTAAGGAAACGTGTCGAAATGTTTCCACCCGCCGGGAATCGAACCCGGGCCCTCCGTGTGTGAAGCGGGAGCTTTAGCCACCAGGTTAGGTTAAAGATTGCTAACCTAATTTACAAGCTAAGAGCTGTTAACTACATCAACTCATTTTAAAGTCATTTTATTGTTATGAGACATGCAAGTCGGGAACAGGATGAAGTTGGAGCCATTGATGGGCCAGAAATTTTATTTGGATAACTGATTATATATCGTTGATGTGGTTATGCTGTACGAACATGTTCCAGACTCCAGTCATCCTGGGAATGAATGATTTCAGGATGTAGTGATGTTCTGGGGAAGGTTACAGGGTGTAGTTCGTGTTGGTTGCCCGTCTTGTGGTGTACACGCTGATTGGTGGTGCGTCGCAGCTCTTCCGGTAATCCTCTCTCTTATCTTCCCTACCCTTCCTTCCCTCTCTCTCTCTCTCCTTCCCTTCCCTTCTTCTCTCTCCCCTTGCCTTCCTTCTCTTTCTCTCACTCCCCTAGCCTTCTCTCTCTCTCTCTCTCTCTCTCTCTCTCTCCTTCCCTTCCCTTCTTCTCTCTCCCCTTGAATTCCTTCTCTTTCTCTCACTCCCCTAGCCTTCTCTGTCTCTCTCTCTCTCTCTCTCTCTCCTTCCATTCCCTTCTTCTCTCTCCCCTTGAATTCCTTCTCTTTCTCTCACTCCCCTAGCCTTCTCTCTCTCTCTCTCTCTCTCTCTCCTTCCCTTCCCTTCTTCTCTCTTCCCTTGCTTTCCTTCTCTTTCTCTCATTCCCCTAGCCTTCTCTCTCTCTCTCTCTCTCTCTCCTTCCTTCCTTCTTCTCTCTTCCCTTGCTTTCCTTCTCTTTCTCTCATTCCCCTAGCCTTCTCTCTCTCTCTCTCTCTCTCTCCATTGCATTTCCTCCCTTCCACTCCCCTCCACTCCCCTCCCCTCCCCTCCCCTCCCCTCCCCTCCCCTCCCTCCCTCCCCACTTCTTCCCCTAGTAAACACAGCCTCGAAATTCCTTTTTCTGGGTAAAATATAAAACGCGAGACAGTACATTGTCCCTCTAGTCTGTTCCCATTTATCCCTGAGAGTGAGATATTTACACGTTCACTCAGAACGTTCAGTGTGGTGAGACTGCACGTTCACTCAGAACGTTCAGTGTGGTGAGTCTGCACGTTCACTCAGAACGTTCAGTGTGGTGAGTCTGCACGTTCACTTAGAACGTTCAGTGTGGTGAGTCTGCACGTTCACTCAGAACGTTCAGTGTGGTGAGACTGCACGTTCACTCAGAACGTTCAGTGTGGTGAGTCTGCACGTTCACTCAGAACGTTCAGTGTGGTGAGTCTGCACGTTCACTGAGAACGTTCAGTGTGGTGAGTCTGCACGTTCACTCAGAACGTTCAGTGTGGTGAGTCTGCACGTTCATTAAGAACGTTCAGTGTGGTGAGACTGCACGTTCACTAAGAACGTTCAGTGTGGTGATACTGCACGCTCACTGAGAACGTTCAGTGTGGTGAGTCTGCACGTTCAGTGTGGTGAGACTGCACGTTCACTGAGAACGTTCAGTGTGGTGAGACTGCCCGTTCACTGAGAACGTTCAGTGTGGTGAGTCTGCACGTTCAGTGTGGTGAGACTGCACGTTCACTAAGAACGTTCAGTGTGGTGAGACTGCACGTTCACTGAGAACGTTCAGTGTGGTGAGTCTGCACGTTCAGTGTGGTGAGACTGCACGTTCGCTAAGAACGTTCAGTGTGGTGAGACTGCACGTTCACTGAGAATGTTCAGTGTGGTGAGACTGCACGTTCACTGAGAACGTTCAGTGTGGTGAGTCTGCACGTTCAGTGTGGTGAGACTGCACGTTCACTAAGAACGTTCAGTGTGGTGAGACTGCACGTTCACTGAGAACGTTCAGTGTGGTGAGACTGCACGTTCATTGAGAACGTTCAGTGTGGTGAGTCTGCACGTTCAGTGTGGTGAGACTGCACGTTCACTAAGAACGTTCAGTGTGGTGAGACTGCACGTTCACTGAGAACGTTCAGTGTGGTGAGACTGCACGTTCACTGAGAACGTTCAGTGTGGTGAGTATGCACGTTCACTGAGAACGTTCAGTGTGGTGAGACTGCACGTTCACTGAGAACGTTCAGTGTGGTGAGACTGCACGTTCACTAAGAACGTTCAGTGTGGTGAGACTGCACGTTCACTAAGAACGTTCAGCCTGGTGAGACTATACGTTCAATGAGAACGTTCAGGAGGATGAGAGATACTACACGTTCACTGAGAACGTTCAGCCTGGTAAGACTATACGTTCACTGAGAACGTTCTGCCTGCTGAGACTACACGTTCACAGGGAACGTTCAGTGAGGAACTATTCCTTTACTGATAACGTTCTGTGTGAACAGTGAGACTAATACGTTTACACGTTCAGTGAGAACGTTCAGTGTGATGAGGAACACTAGCACGTTCACAGCCTCCACGTTCACTGAAAACGTTCAATAATATAATAAACTATGAACGTTCAACTATCCACAACATTGTGTGACACAACATTCGTACCAGAATAATGTTCAGAAAGAACGTTCAACGAGGCATACTGTTCAACAAGTCAGAACGTTCAACGAGACATGCTGTTCAACAAGTCAGAACGTTCAACGAGGCATGCTGTCCAACAAGTCAGAACGTTCAACGAGGCATGCTGTTCAACAAGTCAGAACGTTCAACGAGGCATGCTGTTCAAGTCAGAACGTTCAACGAGGCATGCTGGTCAACAAGTCAGAACGTTCAACGAGGCATGCTGTCCAACAAGTCAGAACGTTCAACGAGGCATGCTGTTCAACAAGTCAGAACGTTCAACGAGGCATGCTGTTCAACAAGTCAGAACGTTCAACGAGGCATACTGTTCAACAAGTCAGAACGTTCAACGAGGCATGCTGTTCAACAAGTCAGAACGTTCAACGAGGCATGCTGGTCAACAAGTCAGAACGTTCAACGAGGCATGCTGTTGAACAAGTCAGAACGTTCAACGAGGCATGCCGTTCAACAAGTCAGAACGTTCAACAAGGCATGCTGTTCAACAAGTCAGAACGTTCAACGAGGCATGCTGTTCAACAAGTCAGAACGTTCAACGAGGCATGCTGTTCAACAAGTCAGAACGTTCAACGAGGCATGCTGTTCAACAAGTCAGAACGTTCAACGAGGCATGCTGTTCAACAAGTCAGAACGTTCAACGAGACATGCTGTTCAACAAGTCAGAACGTTCAACGAGACATGCTGTCCAACAAGTCAGAACGTTCAACGAGACATGCTGTTCAACAAGTCAGAACGTTCAACGAGACATGCTGTTCAACAAGTCAGAACGTTCAACGAGGCATGCTGTTCAACAAGTCAGAACGTTCAACGAGGCATGCTGTTCAACAAGTCAGAACGTTCAACGAGACATGCTGTTCAACAAGTCAGAACGTTCAACGAGACATGCTGTTCAACAAGTCAGAACGTTCAACGAGGCATGCCGTTCAACAAGTCAGAACGTTCAACGAGGCATGCTGTTCAACAAGTCAGAACGTTCAACGAGGCATGCTGTTCAACAAGTCAGAACGTTCAACGAGGCATGCTGTTCAACAAGTCAGAACGTTCAACGAGGCATGCTGTTCAACAAGTCAGAACGTTCAACGAGACATGCTGTTCAACAAGTCAGAACGTTCAACGAGGCATGCTGTTCAACAAGTCAGAACGTTCAACGAGACATGCTGTTCAACAAGTCAGAACGTTCAACGAGACATGCTGTTCAACAAGTCAGAACGTTCAACGAGACATGCTGTTCAACAAGTCAGAACGTTCAACGAGACATGCTGTTCAACAAGTCAGAACGTTCAACGAGACATGCTGTTCAACAAGTCAGAACGTTCAACGAGGCATGCTGTTCAACAAGTCAGAACGTTCAACGAGACATGCTGTTCAACAAGTCAGAACGTTCAACGAGGCATGCTGGTCAACAAGTCAGAACGTTCAACGAGGCATTGTGTTCAGCCGGTAGAGCGGCTAGTTTATTATGCACCCCAAATTCATCCTGTGGACGGTAGCGAGAACTACGTGGATAAATAATAGGCCTAGGGAATAGGCCCCCTAAAAAAAATTTAAAATCGTATTTGAAATATTAGTTTAAATTGTCTATTGTTTTATTCTCATTAATACGATACATGGACGTATTGCAGATTTTTATACCGTCTCCCTAAGTGGGCAGTAAAGCACAGTGTCGACAGTAATCAAACTGCCAGAAGTGCTTGTAAGCAAGTCTACATCTGGCTACTACAGCATCAGCCAGTTTGTGTCTACCAAACTGCCAGAGGTACTTGTAGACAAGCCTAAGTCTGGTTACTACATCATCAGTCAGTCCGTGTCTACCAAACTGCCAGAGGTACTTGTAGACAAACCTAAGTCTGGTTACTGCATCATCAGTCAGTCCGTGTCTACCAAACTGCCAGAGGTACTTGTAGACAAACCTAAGTCTGGTTACTGCATCATCAGTCAGTCCGTGTCTACCAAACTGCCAGAGGTACTTGTAGACAAGCCTAAGTCTGGTTACTACATCATCAGTCAGTCTGTGTCTACCAAACTGCCAGAGGTACTTGTAGACAAGCCTAAGTCTGGTTACTACATCATCAGTCAGTCTGTGTCTACCAAACTGCCAGAGGTACTTGTAGACAAGCCTAAGTCTGGTTACTACATCATCAGTCAGTCTGTGTCTACCAAACTGCCAGAGGTACTTGTAGACAAGCCTAAGTCTGGTTACTACATCATCAGTCAGTTTGTGTCTGCCAAACTGCCAGAAGTACTTGTAAACAATCCTAATTCTGGCTACTCCATCACCAGTCAGTTTACATCGCAGTTTACATCGCTTGTCTATGTTCGTGTTATCATACTGAGTTACAGATCTACTCAGGTTTTTATTGGTATGTCTGCGACAATCAGACTCCATACCCCCGGCCGGGATTGAACCCGCGGTCATAGAGTCTCAAAACTCCAGCCCGTGGCTAACGCGACGGGCAGGAGTTTTGAGACTCTATGACAGCGGGTTCAATCCCGGCCGGGGGTAGGGTTTATTTGCAATCGTGTCATTACGATTTCTTGAGTCATGTTGACGGCAGTGAAGGGACTTGAGCTAGAGTTCGTCACGGCCACGCTAGCTGGAGATTCGTCTGTAAAAAACTTGCATTTGTGGTCACAGAGGTGCCTGTGCTAACTTTCCTATGGTGTAGAAATATACCTAGTTGGATGAATCTTATTGTGGCTAGCTGGTCTAGTGGCTAACGCGACGGGCAGGAGTTTTGAGACTCTATGACCGCGGGTTCAATCCCGGCCGGGGGTATGGTTTATTTGCAATCGTGTCATTACGATTTCTTGAGTCACAATCAGACTCATTATTCACTTCTCTCCTAATGTTATTTCTAACGCTTGTAAATACTTTTTCCTTCATGGTAACTTAAAATTGTAATACCAAACACAGTTATCTTGTCACTGGTATCTGGAACACCAAGTTAAGAATTTTAGCAGTTTTATTCCAGCCAAAATAATTCTGAGGTTTCGTTTTCGCATTAGCAGCAAAGGCCAGAGAGATAACATTAACATGGGAGCAGTATAATCAATTATAGATCTAATATCTGTTCTGTATATCATTCTCACTCTTCTTAGCGCCACATAGTTGGGATTGTAGCCAGCAACAGCTCAGAGGATATTAAACCTGTCACTGCATTTCATATTAAGTTGGGGTATGGTGTTTAATGAAGGGCATGTCGACACTTAAATATCTGTAAGATTTAAGCTAGCTTATGCGTTCACTTTCCTCGTTGAACATGTCGTCTGCTTGTTGATATCTTAGACTTCAATGATTATATGAGAAGGCGTTGAACATGTCGTCTGCTTGTTGATATCTTAGACTTCAATGATTATATGAGAAGGCGTTGAACATGTCGTCTGCTTGTTGATATCTTAGACTTCAATAATTATATGAGAAGGCGTTGGACATGTCGTCTGCTTGTTGATGACGTGGGACATGTCGTCTGCTTGTTGATATCTTAGACTTCAATAATTATCTAAGAAGACTTTATCGTTTATGTATCACGTTAAATATACAAGAACGACACTCGTACCTATATGATGAAGTAACCAGGAAGAACATTTAGGAGAGCATTAAGTGTGCTCTCACTTGTGGAGTTTCTGGATATATCTGTAAACTCGCTTCTAAAACCTTGGTAGAAGACAAAGGATAACCTATTATCCAACAGTGTCGGTTATTACCCGTATTCGGGTACTAAGCTTAGTTTATGCTGGATACTAGTTTTGTTTGCGATATCAAATGAGAATTTGAAATCTATAATTATGACACAACTAGCAAGTGTGTAATGAGAATGGTAGTAATATAATTCTGTGTGTGATGAATGGTTTTGAAAACCGACAAGTTGAAGAATTGAGACACTTATGCAACATATGGGAATCTTTATTAAAGAAACGTTTCGCCTACACAGTAAACTTCTTCAGTCGAGTACAGAAAGTAGACAGGAGCAGTAGAGATGTGATGGACTGATTACATCGTCTACACATCTCTACTGTTCCTGCCTACTTTCTGTACTCGACTGAAGAAGTCTACTGTGTAGGCGATACATTTCGGAATAAAGCTGCCTAAATGTTCCCTATGTGACTTACATTCCAATATGTGGTATAAGTGTCTCAATTCTTCAATATAATTCTGCACATATATCCCATTCACAAAACCACAGAGATTAAACGAGAGTTAAGAAGGTCGGTCTCAATGTATCAGGGTGTTGGGGCTTATGGATAGGCACACTGGACCTATTACTCCAGGAAGTAGGAAGAATTCCCTCGATGTTACTGAGACAATACAGTGATAACAGAGGGTTATCATGGACCTGCCTTTGAGTTCCTAGGATATCATAAGTTACAAATAACAAAAAAAAGGCACAATACCGTGACTACATTGTAAAATGTTCCAAACTTCAGAACACCCGTGACTTAATCTGATTCCTCCTTTTTTCTTCTTCTCCCTCTTCCCGTTTCCTCTTTCCTTTTTCTCTTCTGGGTTGTCTTTCTTTCTTCTGTCTTGTGTTTCTCTTCCTTCATTATTTATTTTATTATTCCACCCCCACCCACCTCTGTGTTCTTGCTCTTACCCTCTGTGGGCACCTAGCTCCCTTGTGGGTACCTAGCTCCCTCTGTGGGCACCTAGCTCCCTTATAGGCACCTAGCTCCCTCTGTGGGCACCTAGCTCCCTTGCAGTGCTCCCCTTTCTTAGTACTGGACTGGCTCCTCTTGCTTACTTCACCACCACTACTTCCTTCCACCTCCGCCACTACTACTACCACTACTTCTACTACTACTACTACTACTACTACTACTACTACTACTACTATTACTACTACTACTACTACTAATACCACTACCTCTTCGTGCCTATATATACCCATCCTGCTCTACTTCTCGTATAGAAGTAGGTAGGCTAGCATGCTGGTACTGCACGAGACTAGCCATCCCCGATACCCATTAAATTTCCAACCTTGTTTGGCTATTAAGCGATAGATAGTGAAACAAGTGAGAAGCGTAGTTGCGTGTGTGTCCCACAGATACAAACACCGGGGAAAAGCGGGTGATGTTTGGCTAGAGAGAGAGAGAGAGAGAGAGAGAGAGAGAGAGAGGAGAGAGAGAGAGGAGAGAGAGAGAGAGAGAGAGAGAGAGAGAGAGAGAGAGAGAGAGAGAGAGAGAGAGAGAGAGAGAAAAGCGATTTCCTAAAGAACAATCAGCACTAGTCTGCAGGTGGTAAACCGTGTCTCACAAACCTGCTGGAGTTTACTGCAGGATAACGTAGATAAAAGAAGGAAAGAGATAAAGAGAAAGGCGAGTTTCAAGAGAAATTGATTATCACTATGTATTATTATTATTATTATTATTATTATTATTATTATTATTATTATTATTATTATTATTATTATCAAGTGGGAATGATCCTATAGCAGTCTTGTTTCTCATTAGAACGCCAAGATATTTATAATGAGAGCTGTCATTATTATCTTTCTGTTGTGGCATTTGTCACTGCAACAGTGGCAATGGTTAACCTGTAAGCCAGTGGAAGGCGTCGGTCAGATGACCAAAAGCTGCAGTGGTTGGTCATCATATGACTAAGACCCGCGTCAGGAAACACTTGTCCTGTTTCCTGACGAATCTTACCTGTGAGAGGATACCTGTATGTAATCCTGTTACTATAGGACATGTGTAAATGTGGCATTGTCACGTTAACTCACCGATGTTAACTCAATTTCGATATTTAAGCGGACCGTGTTCAATGGTTTTGGATGGTTTAGATTACCTGGACCAGGTCCTCATATTCTGGCTGCCTTCAGCGAGGCAGGATGGTTACTATCTTCACCTGGGCCTGGTCCCGGATCAGGCTCTCCTCCCCAGACGGTCTTTAATGTCCCTGGATGGTTACTATCTTCACCTGGGCCTGGTCCCGGATCAGGCTCTCCTCCCCAGACGGTCTTTAATGTCCCTGGATGGTTACTATCTTCACCTGGGCCTGGTCCCGGATCAGGCTCTCCTCCCCAGACGGTCTTTAATGTCCCTGGATGGTTACTATCTTCACCTGGGCCTGGTCCCGGATCAGGCTCTCCTCCCCAGACGGTCTTTAATGTCCCTGGATGGTTACTATTTTCACCTGGGCCTGGTCCCGGATCAGGCTCTCCTCCCCAGACGGTCTTTAATGTCCCTGGATGGTTACTATCTTCACCTGGGCCTGGTCCCGGATCAGGCTCTCCTCCCCAGACGGTCTTTAATGTCCCTGGATGGTTACTATCTTCACCTGGGCCTGGT
Source organism: Cherax quadricarinatus (assembly GCF_026875155.1). Lineage (NCBI taxonomy): Eukaryota > Metazoa > Arthropoda > Malacostraca > Decapoda > Parastacidae > Cherax > Cherax quadricarinatus. The sequence goes on along the minus strand of NC_069478.1, from coordinate 5,071,804 downwards.
CCAGGATCAGGCTCTCCTCCCCAGACGGTCTTCAATGTCCCTGGATGGTTACTATCTTCACCTGGACCTGGTCCCGAATCAGGCTCTCCTCCCCAGACGGTCTTTAATGTCCCTGGATGGTTACTATCTTCACCTGGGCCTGGTCCCGGATCAGGCTCTCCTCCCCAGACGGTCTTTAATGTCCCTGGATGGTTACTATCTTCACCTGGGCCTGCTCCCGGATCAGGCTCTCCTCCCCAGACGGTCTTCAATGTCCCTGGATGGTTACTATCTTCACCTGGGCCTGGTCCCGGATCAGGCTCTCCTCCCCAGACGGTCTTCAATGTCTCTGGATGGTTACTATCTTCACCTGGGCCTGGTCCCGGATCAGGCTCTCCTCCCCAGACGGTCTTCAATGTCCCTGGATGGTTACTATCTTCACCTGGGCCTGGTCCCGGATCAGGCTCTCCTCCCCAGACGGTCTTCAATGTCCCTGGATGGTTACTATCTTCACCTGGGCCTGGTCCCGGATCAGGCTCTCCTCCCCAGACGGTCTTTAATGTCCCTGGATGGTTACTATCTTCACCTGGGCCTGGTCCCGGATCAGGCTCTCCTCCCCAGACGATCTTTAATGTCCCTGGATGGTTACTATCTTCACCTGGGCCTGGTCCCGGATCAGGCTCTCCTCCCCAGACGGTCTTTAATGTCCCTGGATGGTTACTATCTTCACCTGGACCTGGTCCCGGATCAGACTCTCCTCCCCAGACGGTCTTTAATGTCCCTGGATGGTTACTATCTTCACCTGGGCCTGGTCCCGGATCAGACTCTCCTCCCAGACGGTCTTTAATGTCCCTGGATGGTTACTATCTTCACCTGGGCCTGGTCCCGGATCAGGCTCTCCTCCCCAGACGGTCTTTAATGTCCCTGGATGGTTACTATCTTCACCTGGGCCTGGTCCCGGATCAGGCTCTCCTCCCCAGACGGTCTTTAATGTCCCTGGATGGTTACTATCTTCACCTGGGCCTGGTCCCGGATCAGGCTCTCCTCACCAGACGGTCTTTAATGTCCCTGGATGGTTACTATCTTCACCTGGGCCTGGTCCCGGATCAGGTTCTCCTCCCCAGACGGTCTTTAATGTCCCTGGATGGTTACTATCTTCACCTGGGCCTGGTCCTGGATCAGGCTCTCCTCCCCAGACGGTCTTTAATGTCCCTGGATGGTTACTATCTTCACCTGGGCCTGGTCCCGGATCAGGCTCTCCTCCCCAGACGGTCTTTAATGTCCCTGGATGGTTACTATCTTCACCTGGGCCTGGTCCCAGATCAGGCTCTCCTCCCCAGACGGTCTTCAATGTCCCTGGATGGTTACTATCTTCACCTGGACCTGGTCCCGGATCAGGCTCTCCTCCCCAGACGGTCTTTAATGTCCCTGGATGGTTACTATCTTCACCTGGGCCTGGTCCCGGATCAGGCTCTCCTCCCCAGACGGTCTTCAATGTCCCTGGATGGTTACTATCTTCACCTGGACCTGGTCCTGGATCAGGCTCTCCTCCCCAGACGGTCTTTAATGTCCCTGGATGGTTACTATCTTCACCTGGACCTGGTCCCAGATCAGGTTCTCCTCCCCAGACGGTCTTCAATGTCCCTGGATGGTTACTATCTTCACCTGGACCTAGTCCCGGATCAGGTTCTCCTCCCCAGACGGTCTTCAATGTCCCTAGAGGGCTTACATCTTCCCCTGGACCTGGTTCTGAACCAGGTTCCTCTTCCCCTGGCTGAAGGCAGCCAGGGGACGGCCGGTCCACATTTATATGCATTAGTTGACACTCTCATCTCCTTCCTACATCCTCCACTCCCTCTCCCCTCCTCCGTACCATTCCTCTCCTCCATCCCTACCTCCCCTTTCCTCCTTCCCACCCTCCCTTCTTCCATCTCTAATGCCCTCCAGCTCTGGTCCCGTAATTAAACAGGAGACATAAACCTCAGAAGGAACAAACGAGAGCCAAAATACTCTCTATCAGTGAGGTTACCTCACATAAATCTTCAAGATATTGTAAGCAAGTTTGACATGGTCAAGCATGAAGATAATTTTGAAATGCAAATAGATGAAATTATGGAAAAAAATGTATAAACCTCATGAGGTTTATACATGAAGACTTAATCTCATTAGAATGTGGTTTAATATGAATGTGGATAACAGTACGGACTGGACGTGCTCTCTGCGAATATACGACTGTATAAAGCCTACGTCCTATCTGGGTAGTATCCACTAGTACTCTAGGAATAGTTACTGAGTTCCAAAGACTGTTTAGTTGCTAGAGTCTAGTTGTAGCTTAGTACTTAGAAGAGGTCGTAGTTGTCCTCTAGAAACAGGACTAGTGGTAAAAATAACTGTGGGTCTATCTGGAGGGTGTTCCGGAGGGGTCAACGCCCCCGCGGCCCAGTCCTTGACCAGACCTTCCGGTTGATCAGGGCCTGATCAACCAGGCTGTTGCTGCTGGCCGCACGTAGCCCAACGCACGAACTACAACCCGGCTTGTCAGCCACTGACTTTAGGTATCTGTCCAGCTCCCTCTTGAAGGCAGTCAGGGGTCTATTGGTAATTCCCCTTATGCCTGGTGGGAGGCTGTTGAACAGTCCTGGGCCCGGATACTTATTGTGTTTTCTCTTAGTGTATTAATAGCACACCTACTTTCATTGGTGGTATATTGCCCATCTTCCCAGTCTTTTGCTTTCTTAGGGAGTGATTTCTGTGTGCAGATTTGGGACTACTCCCTCTAGGATTTTCCAGGTGTAGATTATAATGTTTCTCTCTCACTTGAGTTCCAGTGATTACACGTTAAGTGGTTCCAAACATTCCCAGTATTAAAGGTGTTTGACGGAACTTATATGTGCAGCAAAGGTTCTCTGTACATTCTCTAGATCTGCGATTTCCCCTTCCTCGACTGGATATGTTAGTGTATATCAGTATTCCAGTCCAGAGTGAACAAGTTATTTAAAAAGGACAATCACTGGCTTGGCAGGAAGGGCAGGACTGATGAAGCCAGACTACAAGAGAGGGGACTACACAGTCATGAAGAATTTCGTGTACGAGGTTCAGTGGAACAGAGAACTGGCAGGGAAGTCAGTAAACGAGATGATGAAATATGTGACAACAATATGCAAGGAAGCTGAGGAGAGGTTTGTACCCAAGGGTGACAGAAATAACGAGAAGGCCAGGGTGAGTTCTTGGTTTACCCTTAGGTGTAGGAAGGCCAAAACCAAGTGTGCTAGGGAATGGAAGAAATATAGAAGGCAAAGGATCCAGGAGAATAAGTAGAGCAGTCGTAAAGCCAGAAATGAATATGCACTGGTAAGAAGGGAGGCCCAACGACAATATGAAAACGACATAGCAGCGAAAGACAAATCTGACACGAAGCTGTTGTACAGCCACATCAGGAGGAAAACAACAGTCAAGGACCAGGTAATCAGGCTAAGGAAGGAAGGAGGAGAAACAAAACGAAATGACCGTGAAGTATGTGAGGAACTCAACATGAGATTCAAAGAAGTGTTCACAGAGGAGACAGAAGGGACTCCAGAAAGACGGAGAGGTGGGCCACACCACCATGTGCTGGACACAATACGTACAACCAAGGAGGAGGTGAAGATGCTGCTAGGAGAGCTTGATACCTCAAAGGCAATGGGGCGGATAACATCTCTCCATGGGTCCTGAGAGAGGGAGCAGAGGCGCTATGTGTACCACTAACAACAATCTTCAATACATATGTCGAAATAGTACGACTACCTGAGGTATGGAAGACAGCAGATGTAGTCCAAATTTGTTAAAAAAAGGAGACAGACACGAAGCATTAAACTACAGACCAGTGTCACTGACATATATAGTATGCAGAGTCATGGAAAGGATTATCAGGGGAAGAGTGGTGGAGCACCTAGAAAGGAATGAGCTTATCAGTGATAACCAACACAGTTTCAGGGATGGGAAATCCTGTGTCAAAAAACTACTGGAGTTCATTGACAGGGTGACGGCAGTAAGACAAGACAAAGAGGGGTGGGTACATTGAGTTTTCTTGGACTGTAAGAATGCTTTTGACACAGTTCCACACAAGAAATTAGTGCAAAAGCTGGAGGACCAGGCAGGTATAACAGAGAAGGCGCTACAATGGATCCGGGAATACCTGACGGGAAGACATCAGCGAGTCATGGTACGCGACGAGGTGTCAGAGTGGGCGTCTGTGAGGAGCGGGGCTCCATATGGGGCAGTCCTAGGACCGATGCTGTTTCTGGTATATGTGAACGACATGAGAGAATGAATAGACTCAGAAGTGTCCCTGTTTGCAGACGATGTGAAGTTGATGAGAAGAATTTAATCGGACGAGGACCAGGCAGTACTACAAAGGGAGCTGGACAGGCTGCAGGCCTGGTCCAGCAACTGGTTACTGGAGTTCAACCCTACCAAGTGCAAAGTCATGAAGATTGGGGAAGGGCAAAGAAGACCACAGACGAGTACAGTCTAGGGGGCCAGAGCCTACAAACCTCACTCAAAGAAAAGGATCTTTGGGTGAGTATAACACCAGGCACATCTCCTGAAGTGCACATCAACCAAATAACTGCTGCAGCATATGGGCGCCTAGAAAACCTCAGAACAGCATTCCGACATCTTAATAAAGAGTCATTCAGGACCCTGTACACCGTGTACGTTAGGCCCATATTGGAGTATGCAGCACCAGCTTGGAACCCTCGCCTAGCCGAGCATGTAAGGAAACTAGTGAAAGTGCAGAAGTTTGCAACAAGACTAGTCCCGGAGCTAAGGGGTATGTCCTATGAAAAGAGGTTAAGGGGAATCGACCTGACGACATGAAGACAGAAGAGACAGGGGGGATATGATAACGACATATAAAATACTGAGGGGAATCAACAAGGTGGACAGAGACAGGATGTTCCAGAGATGGGACACAGCAACAAAGGGTCACAGTTGGAAGCTGAAGACTCAGATGAACCACAGTGATGTTAGGCAGTATTTCTTCAGTCACAGAGTTATCAGGAAGTGGAGTAGTCTGGAAAGTGATGTAGTGGCGGCAGGATCCATACATAGCTTTAAGAAGAGGTATGATAAAGCTCACGGAGCGGGAAGAGTGACCTAGTAGCGACCAGTGAAGAGGCTGGGCCACGAGCTATGGTTCGACTCCTGCAGCCACAACTAGGTGAGTACACACACTCGACAGCCAATATTATCAGCTATTTTTCAATCATATTAACATCCAAAAATATTTCTGTATTGTCTAAATTGGTCTAACAGTAAAATGCCAGGCTAAAAGACTTTGCCTATCGCCAATTTCCTCGGAAAAGCCGACACCAGGACTTGGATAAAGAATTAACTTCAATTACAAATCATGAATGTAGATATATGGTTCTCTGAACCGTTTATCTACAGTCGTGAGTTGCACCAATTTATCTATCTGATCCATTTATCTACCTCCAGGTAGATAAATGGTTCTCTGAACCATTTATCTACAGTCGTGAGTTGCACCAATTTATCTATCTGAACCATTTATCTACCTCCAAATAGATAAATGGTTCTCTGTACCATATATCTACTTGCAGGTACAGGTCCGTCTCAAATCCAACCCACCCAACATTCCCCACCTGACTCCACACTAGACACACTCACGTACTTTACCCAGGTTGATCTGTTTGTGACTTGATAAAGTCCACTGTGTGGGCGAAACGTTGTCAATAAAGGATCACATTATGCTGCTTCTGTGTTTATTTTTCCAAGATCACTCATGGAAGAGCAAACAGCGGCAATATAATTCGTATCAAAAATAGCAGCGATGATTACTAACTTACAACGAGCTTTAGCAGGCAAAAATATGGTACATTAACTGGACGTAAATTCTTAGAGAATTAACACGGAATTAGATTCCAAGACACAACTTGGTAACTCTACAAGATTTGGCGTATACAGGCAGTAATAACATGAAGAACCACGACATCCTAAAACCAAACCGAGGTGGAATAGTGTGGCATGCGTATGTCACATACTCTTATAGGCACACCCTCTTGACCAGGGAACCAGGTGCTCTGACTATAACGAGCGGGGCTGCCCCGTTAAGCTAGCACCTTGGTTCAACCAGGCATTCACAAAGAAACCAGAGTTGTGAAGCGATGTGGTACACTCGTGAATCAACAATGGCAGGGTTTTTTTCAAGTGTGGTCGAAAATGGTTCTCACCGTGTCTCTTGTGTTGCCTTACCGTACATATCCTCTACACATATTACACATATTGCACATATTACTGCTTGCTGTTTGGTAAGGGAAATATAAGTATTTACTCTCCACTGTCTTTTGCTCGTTCCTCGTTTCTACCTTGGTTATCGTACCACACCAGGTGTGCACTATTACGACAATAGTCGTAACATTGAGGAAAGTATCCTGACTCAGTTCGCAGTAAAGTTCCACACACCAGCAAGAATCAATATTTAAATAATCCAGTGAGTAAAAAGAACTTTTACCTATTTCCATTTTAACTGATCTATTTTAAGAACCTTGAATCAAAATCTGCAGAACTTGTGGGTATTTTTTATAATAATAGCCAGTCTTTATTTTCATATATGTATATTATAGGATTTTTTTTACTCTGCTTATTCAGCAGAAATGACCCTTGTTTCTAATCCTAACTCGCTGGTTAGGCTTATTCTGCATGACCTGTGTGTGTGTGTGTGTGTGTGTGTGTGTGTGTGTGTGTGTGTGTGTTATGTAGGGGGGTATTGGACGAAATGGATATAAGTGGGAAATATGGGAGTAAGGGAGTCAGTAGGCAGAAGATAGGCAGGCGAGCTGGTAAGAGAGATGATTAGTGGAGGTAGGTAATGTGAGGTCACTGGTGACTACGCCATCACCTCTCATTACTCTACACTCCACACTACTCACCCACTCACTACTTGGAATAAAATAATGAATAAAATACCAAATAACTAGAACAGTGAATATTACCATTCTACTCAAACACAGTTTATTATTAAGTCTTTGTACAATAATATATTTGGGAACAGGAGTACATCATTGGGGTTTAGATAAATGGGGCGGTACACATAAGTAGTGAGACAGGGAATACAATCAACTAGACGAAACAGAATATAACTTACAATATAGTTCAGAGGACAGTTCACCAAAGGAACTAAGCCACAGGTCCCAAGACCTACACAGCACGAGTACTGCTCCAAGCCAGTACTCTGCCCAATGTCTCCAGCACAGAGCCCCGTCAGTCGAGCAGAGCCACACAGCAGCTCTGCTCGACTCTCCCTGCTCAGAGCTCTGCACACAGCAGCAGTTCTATTCGAAGTCTGTCTCCTCAGTTGTTCCTTGGGCTTATATTGTCCCGAGAGCACCCCTCACAATGGGGTGTGCACCACATGTTACGACTTGACGCCGAGGTCTGACGCCGTCCAGAGCAAAAGACCTCAGACTTAAGCCAAAAAGGTGTGTCTGACAGACGTTTGCCAAGGCAAGGTGTGACCATATAATTAGTTAAATTAGGTCTCCCTAGAGACCTCACAAACCCAGCTGAACTGCATCACATGTGTGTGTATGTGTGATATATATATATATATATATATATATATATATATATATATATATATATATATATATATATATATATATATATGTATATATATATATATATATATATATATATATATATATATATATATATATATATATATATATATATATATATATGAGACTTGAGTAGATTTCAGAATGTGCATGTTGATAGAGGGGCCACAGATAATTATACTAGTTGTAGCTACAGTGTGTGTGTGTGTGTGTGTGTGTAGAGCTACAGTAAGAGTAAAAGGTAGATGGGATACAAGGAGAATGGAAGCAGCAAGTAAGAGAGAGGTGAAGGTTTATAAACTAAAGGAGGAGACAGTTAGTGTAAGATATAAACAGCTGTTGGATGATAGATGGGCTAGTGAGAGTATAGGCAACGAGGTTGAAGTAGATTTAAAAATATAGTGTTGGAGTGTTCAACAGAAGTTTGTAGTCACAAGAAAGTGGGTGTGGGAGGGAAGAAGAGCGATTGATGGAATGAAGATGTAAAGAGAGTAGTAAGGGAGAAAAAGTTAGCATGTGGGAGGTTTTTACAAAGTAAAAGTGATGTAAGGAGGGAGGAATATATGGAGAGAAAAAGGAAGTTAAGAGAGTGAAGAAGAAATGTAAAAGGAAATCAAATAAGAATGAGTGAGATTCTATCAAAAATTTTTGCTGAGAATAAAAAGTTTTGGAGTGAGATTAATGAATTGAGGAAGCCTAGAGAACGAATGGATATGACAGTTAAAAATAGGAGAGGAGAATTATTAAATGGAGAGTTAGAGGCATCGGGAAGATGGAGGGAATATTCTGAGGAACTGCTGAATGTTGATGAAGATAGGGAAGCTGTGATTTCATGCATTGGGCAGGGAGGTGTAACAACTTATTGGATTGAAGAAGAGCCAGTTGTGAGTGTGTGAGAACTTCGTGAGGCAGTGGGTAGAATGAAAGGGGATAAAATAGCTGGGATTCACGGGATAAAGACAGAAATGTTAAAAGCAGATGGGGAAATAGTTTGGAAGTGGTTAGTGCTTTTATTCAACAAATGTATGGAAGAGGGGAAAGTACCTAGAAGTTGGGAGATAAAAATATATAGTCCTTTTGTATAAAGGCAAAGGGGACAAGAGAGAGAGTAAAAATGATAGGGAAATAAGCCTGTTGAAGCTTAGTAAAGTGTATGGTAGAAGGATTATTGAAAAAAAACTAAGAGTAGGATGGAGAGTAGGATAGCAGATGATCAAGGAGGATTTAGGAAGGGTAAGGGGCTGTGTAGACCAAGTGTTTACAGTGAAACATATAGGTTAACAGTAATTAGATAAGGATAAAGAGGTGTTTGTTGCATTTATGGATTTGGGAAAGGCGTATGATAAGGTGGATAGGGAAGCAATGTGGCAGATGTTGCAAATGTATGGAATAGGTGGTAGGTTACTGAAAGCAGTGAAGAGTTTTTACGAGGATAGTGAGGCTCAAGTTAGAGTATGTAGGAAAGAGGGAGATTATTTCCCAGTAAAAGTAGACCTTAGACTGGGATGTGTGATGTCACCATGGTTATTCAGTATATTTATAGATGGAGTTGTAAGAGAAGTGAATGCTCGGGTGTTTGCAAGAGATGCAGGTTGAAAAGTGAATCTAACACAAATTGGGAGCTGTAACAGTTGCTTTTTGCTGATGACACTGTGCTCTTGGGAGATTCTGAAGAGAAGTTGTAGAGGTTGGTGAATGAGTTAGGTAGGACATGTAAAAGAAGAAAATTAAAAGTGAACAGCGGAAACAGTAAGGTGATGAGGAAAAGTATAAACAGTAAAAGACTCAATATCATATTGGCGGGAAGGAGTACGGAGGAATGAATGTATCAGGTATTTGTGAGTGGACGTGTCAGCAGATGAATCATAGATGAGGTGAATCATAGAACTGATGAGGGGAAAAAAGATGCTGTGCATTGAATAATCTGTGGAGACAAAGAATATTATCCATGGAAGCGAAGAAGGGAATGTATGAGAATATAGTAGTATCAACGATTTTATGTGGGTGTGAAGCATGTGTGGTGAATAATGCAACAAGGAGAAGGCTGGAGGCAGTGGAGATGTCGTGTTTGAGGGCAATGTGTGGTGTGAATATTATGCAGAGAATCCGTAATTTGGAAATTAGAAGAAGGTGCTGAGTTACTTAAAGTATTATTCAGAGGGCAGAGGAGGGGTTGTTGAGGAGGTTCCGATATTTAAAAAAAAACAGTTATAATAATAACTATTAATTTTTAAGGGGTGAACTGGTAAGCCAGCGGAAGGTCTCGATCACATGACCAAACGCTCCAATGGCGGGCCAGTATTTTGAATTGATTTAAAAGTGCTTCCTACATTGTTATTATAATCAAAATTAAGCGTTAATATACTTTCCACAGTTTTGTGAAAAGTTGTGGAAATGTAACAGTCCAGTGCTGATTTTGATTATTATTATTATTATTATTATTATTATTATTATTATTATTATTATTATCATTATTTGTCTCACTTCGATGCATAGCACCAGTAGTGGTCCTCCAGCAACTGGAGAACAGCAGACAATCCTGATAGTCCAAGCGACAGGTAGCTCCGACTCCTTAAATCAAGAACTTCCCACTATCTTGGCACCCACCTCAGCTTCCACTCTGAATGGGTTAAAATGGTTAGCTATCTCGCCAGTGTTTACTGGAAGGCAGCTGGAAGGCAGCTGGAAGGCAGCTGGTCTTCTGGGGACACAGACAACACGTTACCGAGAGCAAATGGGCGACTTGGTGACTAAATTGTCTTAATTGGAAACTGCTCTCTGCTCTCTAATTTAGGTAAGAAAAGGTCTCTCTCTCTGGCTCTTTATCTCTTTTTTTATCCTGTGCAGTTTAAGAGCACGTAAAAGAGCTGTTGTGCTTCACTCTTGAGAGCTTCAGCTCTTTCTTCTCCGTCTCTGTTGTTCTTTGGTGTCCTTGACGTTATTTTGGGTTACGTGAAAATATTGAGCTGGAGGCTCTGTGGAGCTCTGGATTTTTTTAAGAGTTTAGAGCTGGGATTTCACCAGAGTTTGGAAAAAATGTAATGAGAAGTAGAGAGCTGGAGCTTTTGAAGAGACTGGAACAATATAATGGTGTAGTGATGTAATAATGGAAAAATACAATAATTTTTTCCCAAGCTCAGTTGAGCTTTGGAAAAGATGTCATGAAGGAGTTTCTTCGGATCATGGAAAAGCTTTAGTGATGTATATGGTGCTGGAGCTCTAGTAGAGCTTGGGAAAGATATATTACGATGAAGAGTATAGAGCTGAAGGTTTTTAAGCTTGGTAGGGAAGTATAGAGCTGGAGCTTCTCTGGCACTTGGGGAGAAATGTTAGGATGAAGAGGAGAGAGAGAGAGAGAGAGAGAGAGAGAGAGAGAGAGAGAGAGAGAGAGAGAGAGAGAGAGAGAGAGAGAGAGAGAGAGACAACGCTAGCGCACTCGTCTCCCACAGTGAGGTTCGTGGTTCGATCCCCGGTAAGGGTGGATACATTAGGACGTGTTTCCTTAAACCACCTGCTGTCCCTGCTGTTCCTGTTCACCTAGCAGTAAGTAGGTATCTGGGTGTTAGTGGACCGGTGTGGGTCGCATCCTGGGACAAAACTGACCTAATTTGCCCGAAATGCTCATCATAACCAGCGGCTTTGTAAGTACTAGTACATCACTGATGTCAGCTATGACTGTATACCTTGTACATGTACTTGTAGGGGATAAAAATATTATTATTATTATTATTATTATTATTATTATTATTATTATTATTATTATTATTATTATTATTATTAATATAGACCCTCCTGGTTGAAAACATTGTCGATTTGACTGTTGAAGTTCTCTGGTCTCACTTCCCATCATTGCTCTGATAAGTATTAGGGTGAGCCAGAGAGAGAGATAAGCAAGTAGAGGAGGAAGAAGAGGCAGGGTAGAAAGGGACGGAAAGAGGGGGAGAGAGGGAGTAGTAACGTAAGAGAGAGAGAGAGAGAGAGAGAGAGAGTCAGTCCTGTGTAAACAAAAGAGAGAGGGCAGATATGGCTTCCATCCCTGAGTAATTCAGCAAGATAGAGAATATTGCTTCAAGACGGCCCAGAAGAGGATTCCATCCCCCTTCTCTTTCCTCCCCTCCCCTTCAATCCTTCCCTCCAGCCCTTCCCTCCAGCCCCTCCCCTCCAACCTCCCCCACCTACCACTCCCACATCGGGGATATGTAATGGACAAGAGAGAGACTAGCGAGGACAATGTGGGTGAGGTTGTTCGGCATGTTTACTCTGGCTGAGGACAAAGTCTGCCATATTGTCGAGTCCAAGAGTGAGAGGACGAAGTAATGAGAGGGCAGGCAACCAGAGGAGAGGGGGAAATGATGAGAGGGCTTGAGGGGGAAGGGCAGAGGGGAGAGGATGAAGAGAGGTGTAGGGGGATGAAAGGATGCTGTAAGAGAAGATGAGTGGAAAGTAGAGGTAGCCCCAGGGGTGCACACACACACACACGCACACACACACACACACACACACACACACACACACACACACACACACACACACACACACACACACACACACACACACACACACACACACACACTCACACTCAGTGTTGGATGAACTGCATTTGCTTAGACTGGAAGAAGACGTTTGACAGTATACTCCACCAGAGGCTGGTCCTAAAACATAAGAGGCACGTAAGTTCCCCCGTCTTCTTAAGAGGCACGTAAGTTTCCCCGTCTTCTTAAGAGGCACGTAAGTTTCCCCGTCTTCTTAAGAGACACGTAACTTCCCCAGTCTTCTTAAGAGGCACATAAGTTCCCCAGTCTTCTTAAGAGGCACGTAAGTTTCCCCGTCTTCTTAAGAGACACGTAAGTTCCCCCGTCTTCTTAAGATGCACGTAAGTTTCCCCGTCTTCTTAAGAGACACGTAACTTCCCCCGTCTTCTTAAGGGGCACGTAAGTTCCCCCGTCTTCTTAAGAGACACGTAAGTTCCCCCTTCTTCTTAAGAGGCACGTAAGTTCCCCCGTCTTCTTAAGAGACACGTAAGTTCCCCCGTCTTCTTAAGAGGCACGTAAGCTCCCCGGTCTTCTTAAGAGACACGTAAGTTCCCCCGTCTTCTTAAGAGACACGTAAGCTCCCCGGTCTTCTTAAGAGACGCGTAAGTTCCCCGGTCTTCTTAAGAGGCACGTAAGTTCCCCGGTCTTCTAATATCACGTTTATTTTCCCACTATAATCAACCTCGCCCATAATTACTATCACATTTTCTTTGTCTGTTTCGTAAAGTGAAGTCCAGGATCTTTACTTAATTCTTGGTATAACTTAACAGATCTTTGAGGACAAATATGTAGCAGAGATGTAAACTTCACTCAGACCTCTGCAACACCTTACGACTTCACCTTACGACTTCACCTTACGACTTCACCTTACGACTTCACCTTACGACTTCACCTTACGACTTCACCTTACGACTTCACCTAACGACTTCACCTTCCGAAACACAAAAAGTAAATGCGATAGTTATTTATTATGGACAAGATAGATTAGAGTGGAAAAATGTTATTATATAACGGGAGAAATTATGTGCCCCTTAAGTTACAGACGGAAATAACAGGCAACGTATTCCTCTGGATCACAGAGTAACTTAGGGAAAGGAAGTAAAGAGTGGCTCTCAGGAAGACACGTCAGTATGGGATGAAGTAACAAGCGGGGTACCTCAAGCATCGGTATTAGGACCAGTACTGTTTCTGGGTTATGTGAATGAGATTCCAAAACTGTTTCTGGGTTATGTGAATGAGATTCCAGACGACATTTATTGATATGCAATATATAACCCTGTTTACTGATGTAAAACTAATAAAGAGAATTAAAACAGATGAGGACCAGGAAAGGCTCCCAGAGGATTTGGACAAATTGCAGAAGTGGTCAGATAAATAGTTGGTTGAACTAAATCCTAGTAAATTCAAGGTTATGGAGATTGGGATAGGAGCATGAAGACCGGAACCGGGGTATAAACTTGAGGGGACAGAAGATACAAATTTTACTCAGAGAGAAAGACCTCGGAGTGAGCACAGTGCCAAGCATATCTCCACAGAGGCTCACATAGCTAAATAACTTCTGAAGTCAATGCTCGTCTGGCCAATCTAAGAGTAGCCTTCAGGAATCTCAGTAAAGAACATTTCCAGGCCGTTTATACACCATACTTCAAGCCCATCTTGGAGTATGCAGCACCAGTGTGGAACCCACACTTGCCAAAAATATTTCTAAGAACCCGAAGTGCAGAAATATGCAACGGAATTGAATCTAATGACACTGAAGAACAGAAGAACCAGTAGAGACATGATAACTACATACAAAATATTTAGGGGATTGATAAGGTAGACAGAGATAGGTAGTTTGAGAGGCAAAAAACGGAAACTTGGGGACAGCTGGAAGTTAAAGACACAAATGAAACACAGGGATGTTAGGAAGTATTTCTCCGTTCTCTGAGTGGTAGTTAAGTGGAATAATCTTGTTGATGAAGTGAAGGCAGGCTCATTACACAGCTTTAAGAACAGATACGGTAAAGCCTCCGAGGTTACGAAGGACTGATTCTGGAGAGTGCCAAGTTAAAAGGCAGGACTAGGCTCAGGGAACTGACCCCTGCATTCACAAATAAGTACACACACACACACACACACACAAACACACACACACACACACACACACACACACACACACACACACACACACACACACACACACACACACACACACGCACACACCGACACTCAGTTACAGCCAATTTCACTGACACACATTCAGAAAAGTGCCGGAAAAGATAGGGCAATCAGAAAGAGATTGTCGGTGGAGTTGAGAGGAAGAAGGTTATTACAGTGATTTAGCAAGATGGAATCCCGCTTCACCAGCCTCCTGGAATTACTGACTTGTGAAGTGAATACGACAGTGTTATCCAGTACCAACAGGTTGATAAGACACATGTGCGACAGTTATGTATCTTTATTCTGCAACGTTTCGCCCTGTAGTCTTCTTCAGTCGAGTACAGATGAGGCAGCAGAAGCAGTAGAGATGTGAAGACGAGGTAGTCGGTCCATCACCCTTGAAGACGTTTTGAGGTGGTCAGTCCCTCAGCTGAGGGACTGACTGAGGGACTGACTGAGGGACTGACTGAGGGACTGACTGAGGGACTGACTGAGGGACTGACTGAGGGGCTGACTGAGGGACTGACTGAGGGACTGACTGAGGGACTGACTGAGGGACTGACTGAGGGACTGACTGAGGGGCTGACTGAGGGACTGACTGAGGGACTGACTGAGGGACTGACTGAGGGACTGACTGAGGGACTGACTGAGGGGCTGACTGAGGGACTGACTGAGGGACTGACTGAGGGACTGACTGAGGGACTGACTGAGGGACTGACTGAGGGACTGACTGAGGGGCTGACTGAGGGACTGACTGAGGGACTGACTGAGGGACTGACTGAGGGGCTGACTGAGGGACTGACTGAGGGACTGACTGAGGGACTGACTGAGGGACTGACTGAGGGACTGACTGAGGGACTGACTGAGGGACTGACTGAGGGACTGACTGAGGGACTGACTGAGGGGCTGACTGAGGGACTGACTGAGGGACTGACTGAGGGACTGACTGAGGGACTGACTGAGGGACTGACTGAGGGGCTGACTGAGGGACTGACTGAGGGACTGACTGAGGGACTGACTGAGGGACTGACTGAGGGACTGACTGAGGGACTGACTGTTACATAACTGTTGCACTTGTGTCTTACTTATCAACTTATAAAGTATTTAGATACACAAGGTGGGTTACGATATTTTATTGTGTAGACGTTTCGCCCATATGGAACTATCACGACATATTGCCGTTGTTACCATTGTGGTACCATCGTGTTACTGTTGTTACCATTGTGGTACCATTGCGTTACTGTTGTGTTACCATTGTGGTACCAATGTGTTACTTTGTGGTACCATTGTGTTACTGTTGTGGTACCATCGTGTTATCATTGTGGTGCCATTGTGTTACCATTGTGTTACCATTGTGTTACTTTTGTGTTACCATTGTGGTACCATTGTGTTACTGTTGTGTTACCATTGTGGTACCAATATGTTACTTTGTGGTACCATTGTGTTACTGTTGTTACCATTGTGTTACCATTGTGTTACCATTGTGTTACCATTGTGTTACCATTGTGTTACCATTGTGTTACCATTGTGTTACCATTGTGTTACCATTCACTAGAGTTATGGAAAATTAAATAATAAGAGAGAAGTGGATGGGAGTGACTACGTATTCTTAGACAGCAATAAAGTGTTGTATATTCTTAGACAGCAATAAAGTGTTGTATATTCTTAGACAGCAATAAAGTGTTGTATATTCTTAGACAGCAATAAAGTGTTGTATATTCTTAGACAGCAATAAAGTGTTGTATATTCTTAGACAGCAATACAGTGTTGTATATTCTTAGACAGCAATAAAGTGTTGTATATTCTTAGACAGCAATACAGTGTTGTATATTCTTAGACAGCAATAAAGTGTTGTATATTCTTAGACAGCAATAAAGTGTTGTATATTCTTAGACAGCAATAAAGTGTTAGACTGCATATTCTTGTGATAAAGAGTAAGTAAAGCAAAGGACATTGATAGTAAAGTAGGAAACAAAGAGGTGAGTAACAAGTGGGGTCCCCCAAGGATATGTACAAGGGCCCCTTGCTGTTGTTATATGACCTACCAAGGAAGATCAGATAAACCATACCACGGGCGGGGATAGAACCCGCGATCAGAGACCCTCAAAACTCCACACCGTAGCGTTAGCCACTGG
>NC_069478.1:5037900-5052900 GCF_026875155.1 Cherax quadricarinatus | reverse complement strand
CCTCCACTTATGTCTCCCTCCACTTATGTCCCCCTGCACTTATATCCCCCCTTCCATTATGTCCCCCTCCATTTATGCCCCCCTCTACTTATGTCTCCCTCCACTTATGTCCCCCATGCACTTATATCCCCCTCCACTTATGTCCACCCTCAACTTTTGACCCCCTCCACTTATGTCCCCCCTCAACTTATGCCCCCCCCCTTTTGTCCCCCTCCATTTATGTCCCTTTTCAACTTTTGACCCCATCCATTTATGTCCCCCCTATTTTTATGTCCCTCTCCGCTTATGCCCCCCCGCCACTTCGTTCCAATCCACTTATGTCCCCCCTCCACTTATGTCCCCCGTCCATTTAAATGTCCCCCCTCCACTATGTCCCTCTCCACTTTTGTCCCCCAAACACTTATATCCTCCCTCCACTTATGTCCCCTTCACTTATGTCCCCCTCCACTTATTCCCCCCTTCACTTAGGTCCCCCTCCCACTTATGTCCTCCTTCCTTTTATGTCCCCATTCACTTATGTCCCCCTCCATTTATGTCCCCTCTTCACTTAGGTCCCCCCTCCACTTATGTCCCCCTTCCATTTATGTCCCTCTCCACTTATGTCCCCCTTCCACTTACGTCCCCTCCACTTATGTCCCACATCCACTTATGTCCCTCCTTCACTTATGTGCCCCTCCACTTATGTCCCGCCACCACTTATGTCCCCACACAACTTATGTCCTCCTCCACTTATGTCCCCCTCCAATTATGTCCCTCTCCACTTACGTCTCCTCCCTTATTTCCCCCCCTCCACTTATGTCTCCCCCCCACTTATGTCCCCTTCCACTTATGTCCCCATCTCCACTTATGTCCCCTCCACCTATGTCCCCCCTCCACATATGTTCCCAATCCACTTCTGTCCACTCCCTTATGTCCCCCTCCACTTACCTCCCCCTCCACTTATATACCCCCTCCACTTATGTCCCCCTTCCACTTACGTCCCCCACCACTTATGTCCCTCTCTACATATGTCCCCCTCCACTTATGTCCCTCCTCCACTTATGTCCCCCTGCACTTATGCCCCCCTTCACTTATGTCCCCCTCCACTTACGTTTTCCCTTCACTTAAAGGGTCCCCCCTCTACTTAGGTCCCAATCCACTTATGTCCCCCCTCTACTTATGACCCCTTTCACTTAGTCCCCCCCCCACTTATGTCCCCTCCACTTATTCTCCCTCCACTTAGTCCTCCTCCACTTATGTCCCCCAAACATTTATGTCCCCCCTCCACTTAGGTCCCCCTCCACTTAGGTCCCCTCTCCATTTATATCCCTCTCCACTAATGCCCCCCTCCACATATGTCCCCTTGCACTTATATCCCCCGTCCACTTATGTCCCTTTCCACTTATGTCCGCCTCTACTTACGTCCCTCTCCACTTATGTCCCCATGCACTTATATCACCCCTCCACTTACGTCACCCACCAACTTTTGACCCCCCTCCACTTATGTCCCTTTCCATTTATGTCCTCCTCCACTTACGTCACCTCCACTTATGTCCCCCCCACTTATGTTCCCCTACACTTTTGTCCCTTGCATTTATGTTCCCCCTGCACTTATATCCCCTCTACTTATGTCCCCCCCCTTATGTTCCCCTCCACTTATGTCCCCCTCCACTTAGTCCCCCTCAACTTATGTCCTCCTCCACTTATGTCCCCCCTGCATTTGTATCCCCCTGACTTACGTTCCCCTCCACTTATGTCTCCCTCCACTTATGTCCCCCTGCACTTATATCCCCCTTCCACTTATGTCCCCCTCCTTTTATTCCCCCTCTACTTATGTCTCCCTCCATTTATGTCCCCCATGCACTTATATCCCCCTCCACTTATTCCACCCTCAACTTTTGACCCCCCTCCACTTATGTCCCCCTCAACTTATGTCCCCCACTTTTGCCCCCCCTCCATTTATGTACCTTCAACTTTTGACCCCATCCATTTATGTCCCCCTATATTTATGTCCCTCTCCGCTTATGTCCCCCGCCACTTACGTTCCAAACCCCCCACTTATGTCCCCCCTCCACTTATGTCCCCCCTCCACTTATGTCCCCCTCCACTTTTTGTCCCTCTCCACTTTTGTCCCCCTACACTTATACCCCCTCCACTTATGTCCCCCTTCACTTATGTCCCCCTCCACTTATGTCCCCCCTTCACTTAGGTCCCCCTCCACTTATGTCCTCCTTCCATTTATGTCCCCATTCACTTATGTCCCCCTCCATTTATGTCCCCTCTTCACTTAGGTCCCCCTCCACTTATGTCCCCCTTCCTTTTAAATTCCCTCTCCACTTATGTCCCCCTTCCACTTACGTCCCCCTCCACTTATGTCCCACATCCACTTATGTCCCTCCTTCACTTATGTGCCCCTCCACTTATGTCCCGCCACCACTTATGTCCCCACACAACTTATGTCCTCCTCCACTTAGTCCCCCTCCAATTATGTCCCTCTCCACTTACGTCTCCTCCACTTATTTCCCCCCTCCACTTATGTTCCCTCCACTTATGCCCCCTTCCACTTATGTCCCCACTCCACTTATTCCCCTCCACCTATTTTTCCCCCTCCACATTTTCCCAATCCACTTCTGTCCACTCCCTCTTATGCCCCCCTTTCCACTTTTTATACCCCCTCCACTTAGTCCCCCTCCCTTACGTTCCCCCACCACTTATGTCCCTCTCTACATATGTCCCCCCCACTTATGTCCCTCCTCCACTTATGTCCCCCTGCACTTATGCCCCCCTTCACTTATGTCCCCCTCCACTTACGCCCTTCCTTCACTTAAGTCCCCCCTCTACTTAGGTCCCAATCCACTTATGTCCCCCCTCTACTTATGACCCCTTTCACTTATGTCCCCCCTCCACTTATGTCCCCCTCCACTTATGTCTCCCTCCTTTATGTCCTCCTCCACTTATGTCCCCCTACATTTATGTCCCCCCTCCACTTGGGTCCCCCTCCACTTAGTCCCCTCTCCATTTATATCCCTCTCCACTAAGTCCCCCTCCACATATGTCCCCTTGCACCTTATATCCCCCGTCCACTTATGTCCCTTTCCATTTTAGGGTCCGCCCTACTTACGCCCCTCCCACTTATGTCCCCATGCATTTTATATCACCCCTCCACTTACGTCACCCACCAACTTTTGACCCCCCTCCACTTATGTCCCTTTCCATTTATGTCCCCCCCTCCACTTACGTCCCCCTCCACTTATGTCCCCCTCCACTTATGTCCCCCCTCCCTTAGGTCCGCCCTCCACTTACGTCCCCCTCCATTTATGTTCTATCTCCACTTATGCCCCCACCTCTTATATCCCCCTCCACTTATGTCCCCCTCCACTTATGCCCCCCTCCACTTGTTCCCCCTCCACTTATGTCCCCCTCAGCTTATGTCCCCCCTCCACTTATGTCCCCCTCCACTTGTATCCCCCCCTCCACTTATGTCCCCCTCAACTTATGTCCCCCTCCACTTATGTCCCCTCAACTTATACCCCCCCTTCATTTTCGTCCCCCTCCCTCATGCCCCCCCTTCCACTTAGTTCCCCCCTCCACTTATGTCCCCTTCCACTTATGTCCCTCCTTTACATAGGTCCCCCTCCACTTATGTCCCCCCTCCACTTGTGCCCCCCTCCACTTATGTCTTCTCCACTTGGGTCCCCTCCACTTACGTCCCCCTCCACTTATGTCCCCCCTCCATTTAAATGCCCCCCCTCCACTTAGGTCCCCCCTAAATTATGTCCCCCCCTCCCTTTATGTCCCCCTCCACTTAGGTCCCCCTCCGCTTAGGTCCCCCCTTCACTTATGTCCCCCCTCCAATTATGCCCCCTCCACTTATGTCCCCCTCCACTTAGGTCCCCCCTCCACTTAGGTCCTTCCTCCACTTATGTCCCCTTCCACTTATGTCCCCTCCACTTATGTCTCCCTCCACTTAGGTCCCCCCTCCACTTGGGTCCCCCCTCCACTTACGTCCCCCCCACTTAGGTCCCCCCTCCACTTATGTCCTCCCCTCCACTTATGTCCCCCCTACACTTAGGTCCCCCTACACTTAGGTCCCGCCCTCTACTTAGGTCCCCCCTCCACTTAGGTCTCCCATCCACTCGGGTCCCCCCTCCACTTATTTCCCCCTCCACTTAGGTCCCCTCTCCACTTAGATCCCCCCTCCACTTAGTGCACCCTCCACTTAGTCCCCCCTCCACTTAGGCCCCCCCGCACTTATTCCACCCTGCACTTATGTCCACCCTGCACATATGTCCACCCTGCACTTATGTCCCCCCTCCACTTATGTCCCCCCTCCACTTATGTCCCCCTCCACTTAGATCCACCCTCCACTTATGTCCCCCCTCCACTTTTTGCCCAACCCTCCACTTATGCCATCCTCCACTTATGTCCCCCTTCCACTTATGTCCACCCTCCATTATGTACCCCTCCACTTATGTCCGCCCTCCACTTATGTCCACCCTCCACTTATGTCCCCCCTCTACTTATGTCCCCCCTCCATTTTTTCCCCCCCTCCACTTATGTCCCCCTCCATTTAGGTCCCCCCTCCACTTATGCCCCCCTCCACTTATGTCCCCCCTCCATTTAGGTCCAACCTCCACTTATGCCCCCCTCCACTTATATCCCCCCTCCACATATGTCCCCTCCACTTAGGTCCTCCCTCCACTTATTTTCCCCCTCCCCCTTATATCCCACCTCTATTTAGTCCCTCCTCCACTTGGGTCCCCATCCACTTGGGTCCCCCTCCACTTATGTCCCCCCCCAAACTTAGGTCCCCCCTCCACTTATGCCCCCCTCCACTTATGTTTCCCCTAAACTTAGGTCCCCACTCCACTTAGTTCCCCCCCTCCACTTATGTCCCCCCTCCACTTAGTCCCCCTCTAATTAGGTCCCCCTTCCACTTATGTCCACCCTCCACTTATTCCCCCTAAATTTATGTCCACCCTGCACTCATGTCCACCCTGCAATTATGTCCCCCTCCACTTAGGTCCCCCCTCCACTTATGTCCCCCCCACTTATGTTCCCCCTCCACTTATGTCCATCCTCCACTTATGTTCCCCCTCTACTTAGGTCCACTTACCGCTTATGTCCCCCCTCCACTTATGTTCCCCCTCCACTTATGTCCTCCCCCACTTATGTCCCCTTTCCACTTATTCCACCCTCCACTTATGTCCACCCTCCACTTATGTCCACTCTCCACTTATGTTCCCTCTCCATTATGTCCCCCCACTTATGTCCGCCTCCACTTATGCCCCACCCTCCATTTATGTCCCCCTCCTCTTATGTCCCCTCCACTTATGTCCCCCCCACTTATGTCCCCCTCCACTTATGTCCCCCTCCACTTATGTCCACCCTTTCCACTTATGTCCCCCCTCCACATATGTCCACCCTTCACTATGTCCCCTCCCCAAACTTATGTCCCCCTCCACTTATGTCCCCCCTCCACTTATTCCCCCTCCACTTATGTCCCCTGCACTTATGTCCACCCCCCACTTATGTCCCCCCTCCACTAATGTCCACTCTTCACTTAATCCCTCTCCACTTACGTCCCCCCCATTTATGTCCCCCCTCCACTTATGTCCCTCCTCTACTTAGCCACCCTCCACTTAGTTCCCCATCCACTTATGTCCCCCATCCACTTATGTCCTCCCTCCACTTATGTACACCCTCCACTTATGTCCACCCTCCACTTATGTCCCGCCCACTTATGTCCACCCTCTACTTATGTCCCCCCCTCTACTTATGCCACCCTGCACTAATGTCCACCCTTCACTTATGTCCCCCTCCACTTTTGTCCCCCCTCCACTTATGTCCCTTCTTCATTTATTTTCCACTCTCCACTTATGTCCCCCTCCACATGTCCACCTCCACTTATGTCCACCCTCCATTTGTGTCCCCCCCCACTTATGTCCCCCACTTATGTCCACCTTCCACTTATGTCCACCCTCCACTTTGTCCCCCTCCACTTATGTCCCCCACTTATGCCCCCCCTCCATTTATGTCCACCCTCTACTGATGTCCACCCTCCACTTATGTCCACCCTCCACTTATGTCCCCCCTCCACTTACGTCCCCCTCCACTTATGTCCCTTCTCCACTTATGTCCTCCCCTCCACTTTGTCCCCCCTCCACTTATGTCCCCCTCCACTTATGTCCCCCCTCCTATTATGTCCCCCCCCCACTTATGTCCCCCTCCACTTATGTCCACCCTCCACTTACGTCTCCCCTCCACTTATGTCCACCCTCCACTTATGTTCCCCTCCACTTATGT
This sequence comes from Cherax quadricarinatus, assembly GCF_026875155.1. NCBI lineage: Eukaryota > Metazoa > Arthropoda > Malacostraca > Decapoda > Parastacidae > Cherax > Cherax quadricarinatus. Next base: position 5,046,615 of record NC_069478.1, on the reverse strand, counting down.
CCCCCCTCCACTTATGTCCCCCTCCACTTATGTCCCCCCCTCCACTTATGTCCACTCTCCACTTATGTCCCCCATCCCATTATGTCCCCCTCCATTTATGTCCCCCCTGCACTTATGTCCCCCCTCCACTTATGTTCACCCTCCACTTACTCTCCCCTACACTTATATTCACCCTCCACTTAAGTCCCCCTCCATTATGTCCCCCCTCCACTTTTGTCCCCCCTCCACTTTTGTCCCCCTCCACTTATGTCCCCCTCCACTTATATCCACCCTCGACTTATGTCCCCCCTCCACTTATGTCCCCCTCCACTTGTGTCCCCCCCCTCCACTTATGTCCCCCCTCCACTTATGTCCACCCTACACTTATGTCCCCCCTCCACTTATGTCCCCCCTCCACTTATGTCCCCCCTCCACTTATGTCCACCCTCCACTTACGTCTCCCCTCCACTTATGTCCACCCTCCACTTATGTCCCCCTCCACTTATGTCCCCCTCCATTTTTGTCCCCCTCCACTTATGTCCCCCCCCTCCACTTATGTCCACCCTCCACTTATGTCCCCCCCACTTATGTCCCCCTCCACTTTTGTCCCCCCTCAACTTATGTCCACCCTCCACTTATGTCCACCCTCCACTTACGCCCTCCCCTCCAGTTATGTCCACCCTCCACTTATGTCCCCCCTCCACTTATGTCCCCCCTCCACTTATGTCCCCCCTCCACTTATGCCACCCTCCACTTATGTCCACCTCCACTTACGTCCCCCCTCCACTTTATGTCCACCCTCCACTTATGTCCCCCCTCCACTTATGTCCCCCTCCACTTATGTCCCTTCTCCACTTATGTCCCCCTCCACATATGTCCCCCCTCCACTTATGTCCACTCTCCACTTATGTCCACCCTCCACTTATGTCCACCCTCCACTTATGTCCCCCTCCACTTATGTCCCCCCTCCACTTATGTCCCACTCTCCACTTATGTCCCCCCTCCACTTATGGTCCACCCTCCACTTATGTCCACCCTCCACTTATGTCCCCCTCCACTTATGTCCACCCTCCACTTATGTCCACCCTCCACTTATGTCCACCCTCCACTTATGTCCCCCTCCACTTATGTCCACCCTCCACTTATGTCCACCCTCCACTTATGTCCACCCTCCACTTATGTCCACCCTCCACTTTGTCCACCCTCCACTTATGTCCACCCTCCTCCATTTAAATGTCCACCCTCCACTTATGTCCCCCTCCCTTATGTCCACCCTCCACTTATGTCCACCCTCCACTTATGTCCACCCTCCACTTATGTCCCCCTCCACTTATGTCCCCCTCCACTTATGTCCACCCTCCACTTATGTCCACCCTCCACTTATGTCCACCCTCCACTTATGTCCCCCTCCACTTATGTCCACCCTCCACTTATGTCCACCCTCCACTTATGTTCCACCCTCCACTTATGTCCACCCTCCACTTATGTCCACCCCATTTATGTCCCCCTCCACTTATGTGAACCCTCCACTTATGTCCACCCTCCACTTATGTCCACCCTCCACTTATGTCCACCCTCCACTTATGTCCACCCTCCACTTATGTCCACCCTCCACTTATGTCCACCCTCCACTTATGTCCCCCTCCACTTATGTCCACCCTCCCACTTAAGTCCACCCTCCACTTATGTCCACCCTCCACTTATGTCCACCCTCCACTTATTTTCCACCCTCCACTTATGCCACCCTCCACTTATGCCCCCTCCACTTAGGCCACCCTCCACTTATGTCCACCCTCCACTTATGTCCACCTCCACTTATGTCCCCCCTCCACTTATGTCCCCCTCCACTTATGCCACCCTCCACTTATGCCCCCTCCACTTAGTCCACCCCCACTTATGTCCACCCTCCATTTTATGTCCACCCTCCACTTATGTCCACCCTCCACTTATGTCCCCCTCCACTTATGTCCACCCCTCCACTTAGTCCACCCTCCACTTATGTCCACCCTCCACTTATGTCCACCCTCCACTTATGTCCACCCTCCACTTATGTCCCCCTCCACTTATGTCCACCCTCCACTTATGTCCACCCTCCACTTATGTCCACCCTCCACTTATGTCCAGTCACTTATGTCCCCCTCCACTTATGTCCACCCTCCACTTATGTCCCCCCTCCACTTGTGTCCCCCTCCACTTATGTCCACCCTCCACTTATGTCCACCCTCCACTTATGTCCACCCTCCACTTATGTCCACCCTCCACTTATGTCCACCCTCCACTTATGTCCACCCTCCACTTATTCACAACCAGTTATTTATACCATCAATTTCAGGAATTTTAAATATCTATTTTCTTTTTATTTATTTATAAACCCAGAAAAAAAAAGTTTTTCGAGACTTATTAATTCGAGGCGACAACAGATTTTTTTTTTTCAATTATTTATTTAGTTCTAAATAAATTGTTAATTTTTTGGATAGAAAAAATTGAAGTTAATAATATTGTAACATGAGTTACAGTGACAGTCATGAGTTACAGTGACAGTCATGAGTTACAGTGACAGTCATGAGTTACAGTGACTGTCATGAGTTACAGTGACTGTCATGAGTTACAGTGACAGTCTGGTTACAGTGACAGTCAGATTTTCAGTGACAGTCATGATTACAGTGACTGTCATGAGTTACAGTGACTGTCATGAGTTACAGTGACAGTCATGAGTTACAGTGACAGTCATGAGTTACAGTGACAGTCATGAGTTACAGTGACAGTCATGAGTTACAGTGACTGTCATGAGTTACAGTGACAGTCATGAGTTACAGTGACTGTCATGAGTTACAGTGACAGTCATGAGTTACAGGACAGTCATGGTTACAGTGACAGTCCCTGAGTTTACAGTGACAGTCATGAGTTACGTGACAGTCATGAGTTACAGTGACATCATGAGTTACAGGACAGTCATGAGTTTTCAGTGACTGTCATGAGTTACAGTGACAGTCATGAGTTACAGTGACAGTCATGAGTTACAGTGACAGTCATGAGTTACAGCAGTGACAGTCATAAGTTACAGTGAGAGTCATGAGTTACAGTCAGAGTCATGAGTTGCAGTGACTGTCATGAGTTACAGTGACAGTCATGAGTTACAGTGAGAGTCATGAGTTACAGTGACAGTCATGAGTTATAGTGACATTTATGAGTTACAGTGACAGTCATGAGTTACAGTGACAGTCATGAGTTACAGTGACAGTTATGAGTTACAGTGACAGTCATGAGTTACAGTAACAGTCATGAGTTACAGTGACAGTCATGAGTTACAGTGACAGTCATGAGTTACAGTGACAGTCATGAGTTGCAGTGTCAGTCATGAGTTACATTGACAGTCATGAGTTACAGTGACAGTCATGAGTTGCAGTAACAGTCATGAGTTACAGTGACAGTCATTAGTTACAGTGACAGTCATGAGTTACAGTGACAGTCATGAGTTACAGTGACAGTCATGAGTTACAGTGACTGTCATGAGTTATAGTGACAGTCATGAGTTACAGTGACTGTCATGAGTTATAGTGACAGTCATGAGTTACAGTGACAACTTTGATATGTAGTGACAACCACGAGGTACAGTGACAACCACGAGTTACAGTGAAAGCCACGAGTTACAGTGACAACCACGAGGTACAGTGACAACCACGAGGTACAGTGACAACCATGGGGTACAGTGGCAACCATGAGGTACAGTGACAAACATAAGGTACAGTGGCAACCATGAGGTACAGTGACAAGCATAAGGTACAGTGACAACCATGAGGAACAGTGACAAACATGAGATGCAGTAACAAGCATGAGGTACAGTGACATCCCTGATGTACTGTGACAACCCTTAGTTACAGTGACAGCCACAAGTTACAGTGACATCCACAAGTTAGCGTGACCGTCATGAGTTAAGTGAGAGCCATCAATTACAGTGACAGCAACATTTTACAGTGATATGTTAGTGATACCCACAAGTTACGAAATCAGTCATCAGTTACAGTGACAGCAACATGTTGCACTGACAGTCACAAGTTGCAGTGACAGCCACAGATTACAGTGAAAGCTACAAGTAACAGTGACAGCAACATGTTGCACTGACAGTCACAAGTTGCAGTGACAGCCACAGATTACAGTGAAAGCTACAAGTAACAGTGACAGCAACATGTTACAGTGTATGCTACAAGTTACAGTGACATCAACATGTTACAGTGACAGCTCACTGGAGTCTACATGGAAAGTGGTCCTGGGATCAACGCCCCCCTGGAACAGTGCATGACCATGACCAAGCCTCAGGGTTAGTCACCGCCTCATCAAGCAGGCTGTTACTGCTGGCACTGACTTTACATATCTGACCAGAACCTTCTCATGTGTGATGGAAGGCTGTTGACACTTACTGTGCTATCATTGAGTGTACCCATGGGAGGGATTTCTTTGTGCCGATTCAGGAATAGTCCCTCTAGGATTTTCCTGGTATAAATTGTGATGTACCTTTCTCGCCTGCTCTCCAAGGAGTACATGTTTAGGACCTTCAAACGTTCCCAGAAACTGAGGTGCTTTACTGAACTTTCAGATGCTGTGAGGGTCCTCCGTACTTGCAACAGATCTGAAATTTCGCCTGCAATGCTCCAACTTAGATAGAACAAGTGACTTGAAGATAATCATTGGCTTGGATTCCCCTGTTTTGAAGGTTCTCATTATCCATTCTATCTCTTTCCTCGAGATTATTATAAGTACATTGTTGTGGTCCTTGAAGGTGTCATCTTATAATATTGTCGCTCATAAGTTTCTCGTTCGATTATGTGGTTACAATATGTACGATATTTCTTTTTAGGTTCTAGTTTCTCAGCATTTCCATAACGGCTTACCTGGAATTTGTCCTCATTGAACATCATATTGTCTTCCGTGGCCCATTGGAAGTCTTGGCTTACATCTGCTTAAAGATTTAGTGTCCACAGTGGATGACACTCTCATGCATATTCTAGTATCGTCTGCAAAGGAATACACAGCTATGATTTATATGTCTGTCTGTGTCAGATTTGATGATGAGAAACGGGATGGGAACGAGTACTGTGCCTTGAGGAATATAACTGTACGTGTGGCAGCCTCTAGCTTAACTCTGTTTACTAATTAATACTCTTTTTGTTCTCTAGGATAGAAAAATAGAGCTACGTTTATCCATTATTCCATCATCCATTTATTCATTTTTCTTTCAGTTTGTCCTCCAGAGCGTCCCAGACCATATCATAGTGGTCCAGTAATTGCTTTTTACATCACTTACAATTATTATTATGATGTTCGATGTTAGAGCTGTTGGTATTTAATTCTTCGCTATTGCTTTACTGCCCCCTTTATGTGGGTGGCGCTATATCCATTGTTTTAAGCGACTTTCTATCCATGCCCCCTTTCCAAAGAATACTTAATTAATGCACGCAAAAGGTGTTTCTTGCAGTACAGTGACAACCACAAGTTACAGTGCCAGTCACAAGTTACAGTGACAGTCACAAGTTACAGTGACAGTCATAAGTTACAGTGACAGATACAAGTTAGAGTAACAACCACAAGTTACAGTGACAGTCACAAGTCACAGTGACAGTCACAAGTTACAGTGACAGTCATGTTACAGTGACGGTCACAAGTTACAGTGACAGTCATGTTACAGTGACGGTCACAAGTTACAGTGACAGTCACAAGTTACAGTCATAGTCATAAGTTTCAGTGACAGCCAAGAGTAACAGTGACAGACACAAGTTACAGTGACAATAACAAGTTACAGTGGCAGTCACAATTTACAGTAACAGACACAAGTTAAAGTGACAACCAATAGTTACAGTGACAACCAATAGTTACAGTGACAATCACTAGTTATAGTGACAACCACTAGTTACAGTGACAACCAATAGTTACAGTGACAACCACTAGTTACAGTGACAACCAATAGTTACAGTGACAACCAATAGTTACAGTGACAACCAATAGTTACAGTGACAACCAATAGTTACAGTGACAACCAATAGTTACAGTGACAATCACTAGTTATAGTGACAACCACTAGTTACAGTGACAACCTCAAGTTACAGTGACAGTCACAAGTTACAGTGACAACCACTAATTACAGTGACAAGCGCAGTTATAGTTACAGTGACAACCACAGTTATAGTTACAGTGACAACCACAGTTATAGTTGCAGTGACAACCACAGTTATAGTTACAGTAAAAACCACGGTTATAGTTACAGTGACAACCACGGTTAAAGTTACAGTGACAACAACAGTTATAGTTACAGTGACAACAACAGTTATAGTTACAGTAACGACCACAGTTATAGTTACAGTAACAACCACAGTTATAGTTACAGTAGCAACCAAAGTTATAGTTACAGTAACAACCACAGTTATAGTTACAGTAACAACCACAGTTATAGTTACAGTGACAACCACAGTTATAGTTACAGTGACAACCACAGTTATAGTTACAGTAACAACCACAGTTATAGTTACAGTAACAACCACAGTTATAGTTACAGTAGCAACCACAGTTATAGTTACAGTAACAACCACAGTTATAGTTACAGTAGCAACCACAGTTATAGTTACAGTAACAACCACAGTTATAGTTACAGTAACAACCACAGTTATAGTTACAGTAACAACCACAGTTATAGTTACAGTAGCAACCACAGTTATAGTTACAGTGACAACCACAGTTATAGTTACAGTAACAACCACAGTTATAGTTACAGTGACAACCACAGTTATAGTTACAGTGACAACCACAGTTATAGTTACAGTAACAACCACAGTTATAGTTACAGTAACAACCACAGTTATAGTTACAGTAACAACCACAGTTATAGTTACAGTAACAACCACAGTTATAGTTACAGTGACAACCACAGTTATAGTTACAGTGACAACCACAGTTATAGTTACAGTAACAACCACCGTTATAGTTACAGTAACAACCACAGTTATAGTTACAGTGACAACCACAAGTATAGTTACAGTAACAATCACAGTCATAGTTACAGCACTAAGGGACCACATCAGTCCCTCAGCCCGAGGGACTGACCACATCAGTCCCTCAGCCCGAAGGACTGACCACATCACTCCCTCAGCCCGAGGGACTGACCACATCACTCCCTCAGCCCGAGGGACTGACCACATCACTCCCTCAGCCCGAGGGACTGACCACATCACTCCCTCAGCCCGAGGGACTGACCACATCACTCCCTCAGCCGAGGGACTGACCACATCACTCCCTCAGCCCGAGGGACTGACCACATCACTCCCTCAGCCCGAGGGACTGACCACATCACTCCCTCAGCCCGAGGGACTGACCACATCACTCCCTCAGCCCGAGGGACTGACCACATCATCTCTTCCTCTAAAATGCTTCTGTCGTATTCGACTGAAGAAGTCTACTTTGTAGGCGAAACATTTCAGCAATAAATATACTCAGCTGCTCCCTGTGTGTGCTATCAGCATCTAGCAGACTGCTGAGTGACTCCCTGTGTGTGCTATCAGCATCTAGCAGACTGCTGAGTGACTCCCTGTGTGTGCTATCAGCATCCAGCAGACTGCTGAGTGACTCCCTGTGTGTGCTATCAGCATCCAGCAGACTGCTGAGTGACTCCCTGTGTGTGCTATCAGCATCCAGCAGACTGCTGAGTGACTCCCTGTGTGTGCTATCAGCATCCAGCAGACTGCTGAGTGACTCCCTGTGTGTGCTATCAGCATCCAGCAGACTGCTGAGTGACTCCCTGTGTGTGCTATCAGCATCCAGCAGACTGCTGAGTGACTCCCTGTGTGTGCTATCAGCATCCAGCAGACTGCTGAGTGACTCCCTGTGTGTGCTATCAGCATCCAGCAGACTGCTGAGTGCTTCCCTGTGTGTGCTATCAGCATCCAGCAGACTGCTGAGTGACTCCCTGTGTGTGCTATCAGCATCCAGCAGACTGCTGAGTGACTCCCTGTGTGTGCTATCAGCATCCAGCAGACTGCTGAGTGACTCCCTCTGTGTGCTATCAGCATCCAGCAGACTGCTGAGTGACTCCCTGTGTGTGCTATCAGCATCCAGCAGACTGCTGAGTGACTCCCTGTGTGTGCTATCAGCATCCAGCAGACTGCTGAGTGACTCCCTGTGTGTGCTATCAGCATCCATCAGACTACTGAGCGACTCCCTGTGTGTGCTATCAGCATCCAGCAGACTACTGAGCGACTCCCTGTGTGTGCTATCAGCATCCAGCAGACTACTGAGCGACTCCCTGTGTGTGCTATCAGCATCCAGCAGACTGCTGAGCGAGTGTAGTTTAGTGGGGAGCAGGTCACTGAGAGAGCTTGCTTCTAGGAGGTTGCTGAGATGTGTGCCAGAGCCAGCATCCAGCCTAAAACAAAGAGAGAGAGAGAGAGAGAGAGAGAGAGAGAGAGAGAGAGAGAGAGAAGAGAGAGAGAGAGAGAGAGAGAGAGAGAGAGAGAGAGAGAGAGAGAGAGAGAGAGAGAGAGAGAGAGAGAGAGAGAGATAGGGTATATTCTGCCTCTGGGGCTTATATGTTAGTGATAGGTGTTCATATGATAACAATAGCAGTGACGCTGAGTCTCTCTCTCTCTCTCTCTCTCCTCTCTCTCTTCTCTCTCCTCTCTCTCTCTCTCTCTCTCTCTCTTCCTCTCTCTCTCTCTCTCTCTCTCTCTTCCTCTCTCTCTTCCTCTTCTCTCT
>NC_069478.1:4992900-5032900 GCF_026875155.1 Cherax quadricarinatus | reverse complement strand
AATAAGACTACACCTACAATCAGACTACACCTACAATAAGACTACACCTACAATCAGACTACACCTACAACCAGACTACACCTACAATCAGACTACACCTACAATAATACTACACCTACAATCAGACTACACCTACAATCAGACTACACCTACAATAAGACTACACCTACAATAATACTACACCTACAACCAGACTACACCTACAATCAGACTACACTTACAATAAGACTACACCTACAATAATACTACACCTACAATCAGACTACACCTACAATAAGACTACACTTACAATAAGACTACACCTACAATCAGACTACACCTACAATAAGACTACACCTACAATAAGACTACACCTACAATCAGACTACACCTACAAAAAGACTACACTTACAATCAGACTACACCTACAATAATACTACACCTACAATCAGACTACACCTACAATAAGACTACACCTACAATAAGACTACACCTACAATAAGACTACACCTACAATAAGACTACACTTACAATAAGACTACACCTACAATAAGACTACACCTACAATAATACTACACCTACAATCAGACTACACCTACAATAAGACTACACCTACAATAAGACTACACCTACAATCAGACTACACCTACAAAAAGACTACACTTACAATCAGACTACACGTACAATAATACTACACCTACAATCAGACTACACCTACAATCAGACTACACCTACAAAAAGACTACACTTACAATCAGACTACATCTACAATCAGACTACACCTACAATAAGACTACACCTACAATCAGATTACACCTACAATAATACTACACCTACAATCAGACTACACCTACAATCAGACTACACCTACAATAAGACTACACTTACAATCAGACTACATCTACAATCAGACTACACCTACAATAAGACTACACCTTCAATCAGACTACACCTACAATAATACTACACCTACAATCAGACTACACCTACAATCAGACTACACCTACAATCAGACTACACCTACACTCAGACTACACCTGCAATCAGGCTACATCTACAATCAGACTACACCTACAATCAGACTACACCTACAGACTACACCTACAATCAGACTACACCTACAATCAGACTACACCTACAATCAGACTACACCTACAATCAGACTACACCTACAATCAGACTACACCTACAATCAGACTACACTTACAATAAGACTACACCTACAATCAGACTACACTTACAATCAGGCTACACCTAAAATAAGACTACACCTACAATCAGACTACACCTACAATCAGACTACACCTACAATAAGACTACACCTACAATCAGACTACACCTACAATCAGACTACACCTACAATCAGACTACACCTACAATCAGAATACACCTACAATAATACTACACCTACAATCAGACTATACCTACAATAAGACTACACCTACAATAAGACTACACCTACAGTAAGACTACACCTACAATAAGACTACACCTACAATAAGACTACACCTACAATAACACTACACCTACAATAACACTACACCTACAATAAGACTACACCTACAATCAGACTACACCTACAATAAGACTACACCTACAATAAGACTACACCTATAAAAAGACTACACCTACAAAAAGACTACACCTACAATCAGACTACACCTACAATAAGACTACACCTACAATAAGACTACACCTACAATCAGACTACACCTACAATAAGACTACATGTACAATAAGACTACACCTACAATAAGACTACACCTACAATCAGACTACACCTACAATAAGACTACACCTACAATAAGACTACATCTACAATAAGACTACACCTACAATAAGACTACACCTACAATCAGACTACACCTACAATAAGACTACACCTACAATCAGACTACACCTACAATAAGACTACACCTACAATAAGACTACATCTACAATAAGACTACACCTACAATAAGACTATATCTACAATAAGACTACACCTACAATCAGACTACACCTACAATAAAATTACACCTACAATAAGACTACACCTACAATCAGACTACACCTACAATCAGACTACACCTACAATAAGGCTACATCTACAATAAAACTACACCTACAATAAGACTACACCTACAATAAGACTACACCTACAATAAGACTAACACCTACAATCGGACTACACCTACAATAAGACTACACCTACAATAAGACTACACCTACAATAAGACTACACCTACAATCGGACTACACCTACAATAAGACTACACCTACAATAAGACTACACCTACAATAAGACTACACCTACAATCAGACTACACCTACAATCAGACTACACCTACAATCAGAGTACACCTACAATCAGACTACACCTACAATAAGACTACACCTACAATCAGATTACATCTACAATAAGACTACACCTACAATCAGACTACACCTACAATAAGACATACACATACAATAAGACTACACTTACAATCAGACTACACCTACAATCAGACTACACCTACAATAAGACTACACCTACAATCAGACTACACTTACAATAATACTACACCTACAATCAGACTACACCTACAATCAGAGTACACCTACAATCAGATTACACCTACAATAAGACTACACCTACAATCAGACTACACCTACAATAAGACTACACATACAATAAGACTACACTTACAATCAGACTACACCTACAATAAGACTACACCTACAATCAGACTACACCTACAATAACACTACACCTACAATAAGACTACACTTACAATCAGACTACACCTACAATAAGACTACACCTACAATAACACTACACTACAACCAGACTACACTTACAATAATACTACACCTACAATCAGACTACACCTACAATAAGACTACACCTACAATAACACTACACCTACAATAAGACTACACCTACAATAAGACTACACCTACAATAAGACTACACCTACAATCAGACTACACCTACAAAAAGACTACACTTACAATCAGACTACATCTACAATCAGACTACACCTACAATAAGACTACACCTACAATCAGACTACACCTACAATAAGACTACACCTACAATAACACTACACCTACAATCAGACTACACCTACAATCAGACTACACCTACAATCAGACTACACCTACAATAAGACTACACTTACAATCAGACTACACCTACAATCAGACTACACCTACAATAAGACTACACCTTCAATCAGACTACACCTACAATAATACTACACCTACAATCAGACTACACCTACAATAAGACTACACCTACAATCAGACTACACCTACAATCAGACTACACCTACACTCAGACTACACCTACAATCAGACTACACCTACAATAAGACTACACCTACAATCAGACTACACCTACAATAAGACTACACCTACAATCAGACTATACCTAAAATAAGACTACACCTACAATCAGACTACACCTACAATCAGACTACACCTACAATCAGACTACACCTACAATCAGACTACACCTACAATCAGACTATACCTAAAATAAGACTACACCTACAATCAGACTACACCTACAATCAGACTACACCTACAATAAGACTACACCTACAATCAGACTACACCTACAATCAGACTACACCTACAATAAGACTACACCTACAATCAGACTACACCTACAATAAGACTACACCTACAATCAGACTACACCTACAACCAGACTACACCTACAATCAGACTACACCTACAATAATACTACACCTACAATCAGACTACACCTACAATCAGACTACACCTACAATAAGACTACACCTACAATAATACTACACCTACAACCAGACTACACCTACAATCAGACTACACTTACAATAAGACTACACCTACAATAATACTACACCTACAATCAGACTACACCTACAATAAGACTACACTTACAATAAGACTACACCTACAATCAGACTACACCTACAATAAGACTACACCTACAATAAGACTACACCTACAATCAGACTACACCTACAAAAAGACTACACTTACAATCAGACTACACCTACAATAATACTACACCTACAATCAGACTACACCTACAATAAGACTACACCTACAATAAGAATACACCTACAATAAGACTACACCTACAATAAGACTACACTTACAATAAGACTACACTACAATAAGACTACACCTACAATAATACTACACCTACAATCAGACTACACCTACAATAAGATTACACCTACAATAAGACTACACCTACAATCAGACTACACCTACAAAAAGACTACACTTACAATCAGACTACACGTACAATAATACTACACCTACAATCAGACTACACCTACAATCAGACTACACCTACAAAAAGACTACACTTACAATCAGACTACATCTACAATCAGACTACACCTACAATAAGACTACACCTACAATCAGATTACACCTACAATAATACTACACCTACAATCAGACTACACCTACAATCAGACTACACCTACAATAAGACTACACTTACAATCAGACTACATCTACAATCAGACTACACCTACAATAAGACTACACCTTCAATCAGACTACACCTACAATAATACTACACCTACAATCAGACTACACCTACAATCAGACTACACCTACAATCAGACTACACCTACACTCAGACTACACCTGCAATCAGGCTACATCTACAATCAGACTACACCTACAATCAGACTACACCTACAGACTACACCTACAATCAGACTACACCTACAATCAGACTACACCTACAATCAGACTACACCTACAATCAGACTACACGTACAATCAGACTACACCTACAATCAGACTACACCTACAATCAGACTACACCTACAATAAGACTACACCTACAATCAGACTACACTTACAATCAGACTACACCTAAAATAAGACTACACCTACAATCAGACTACACCTACAATCAGACTACACCTACAATAAGACTACACCTACAATCAGACTACACCTACAATCAGACTACACCTACAATAAGACTACACCTACAATAACACTACACCTACAATCAGACTACACCTACAATCAGACTACACCTACAATCAGACTACACCTACAATAAGACTACACTTACAATCAGACTACACCTACAATCAGACTACACCTACAATAAGACTACACCTTCAATCAGACTACACCTACAATAAACTACACCTACCAATCAGACTACACCTACAATAAGACTACACCTACAATCAGACTACACCTACAATCAGACTACACCTACACTCAGACTACACCTACAATCAGACTACACCTACAATAAGACTACACCTACAATCAGACTACACCTACAATAAGACTACACCTACAATCAGACTATACCTAAAATAAGACTACACCTACAATCAGACTACACCTACAATCAGACTACACCTACAATCAGACTACACCTACAATCAGACTACACCTACAATCAGACTATACCTAAAATAAGACTACACCTACAATCAGACTACACCTACAATCAGACTACACCTACAATAAGACTACACCTACAATCAGACTACACCTACAATCAGACTACACCTACAATAAGACTACACCTACAATCAGACTACACCTAGAATAAGACTACACCTACAATCAGACTACACCTACAACCAGACTACACCTACAATCAGACTACACCTACAATAATACTACACCTACAATCAGACTACACCTACAATCAGACTACACCTACAATAAGACTACACCTACAATAATACTACACCTACAACCAGACTACACCTACAATCAGACTACACTTACAATAAGACTACACCTACAATAATACTACACCTACAATCAGACTACACCTACAATAAGACTACACTTACAATAAGACTACACCTACAATCAGACTACACCTACAATAAGACTACACCTACAATCAGACTACACCTACAAAAAGACTACACTTACAATCAGACTACACCTACAATAATACTACACCTACAATCAGACTACACCTACAATAAGACTACACCTACAATAAGACTACACCTACAATAAGACTACACCTACAATAAGACTACACTTACAATAAGACTACACCTACAATAAGACTACACCTACAATAATACTACACCTACAATCAGACTACACCTACAATAAGACTACACCTACAATAAGACTACACCTACAATCAGACTACACCTACAAAAAGACTACACTTACAATCAGACTACACGTACAATAATACTACACCTACAATCAGACTACACCTACAATCAGACTACACCTACAAAAAGACTACACTTACAATCAGACTACATCTACAATCAGACTACACCTACAATAAGACTACACCTACAATCAGATTACACCTACAATAATACTACACCTACAATCAGACTACACCTACAATCAGACTACACCTACAATAAGACTACACTTACAATCAGACTACATCTACAATCAGACTACACCTACAATAAGACTACACCTTCAATCAGACTACACCTACAATAATACTACACCTACAATCAGACTACACCTACAATCAGACTACACCTACAATCAGACTACACCTACACTCAGACTACACCTGCAATCAGGCTACATCTACAATCAGACTACACCTACAATCAGACTACACCTACAGACTACACCTACAATCAGACTACACCTACAATCAGACTACACCTACAATCAGACTGCACCTACAATCAGACTACACGTACAATCAGACTACACCTACAATCAGACTACACCTACAATCAGACTACACCTACAATAAGACTACACCTACAATCAGACTACACTTACAATCAGACTACACCTAAAATAAGACTACACCTACAATCAGACTACACCTACAATCAGACTACACCTACAATAAGACTACACCTACAATCAGACTACACCTACAATCAGACTACACCTACAATCAGACTACACCTACAATAAGACTACACCTACAATCAGACTACACTTACAATCAGACTACACCTACAATAAGACTACACCTACAATAAGACTAGACCTACAATCAGACTACACCTACAATCAGACTACACCTACAATCAGACTACACCTACAATCAGACTACACCTACAATCAGACTACACCTCACAGTCACCTGACAACACCTGACATTTTAAAACACTATAAATAAAACACATCTTATATTCTACTCAAATATTAAAAACTTTAAATTGTTTAATGTATCTTAAATTCTTCCCAAATTTTATTAATTATAAATTAATCCAATTTGAGTAACTCAAAAGCAATATTCTTATTATTTTCATAATTATTTTTTAGAAACTTGATTCTATCTAAACCAGGATCTTTTTGAATATCAATTAGATGGTTAAAATCTCTCATAGAATTAGAATCTTGTCTTCTAATGCTGTATTTATGTTGTTTTTGTTTTAGTTTAAGACTTTTGAGTTTGACCGTAATAAAGTTTATCACATAATTTATAATTAATCTTGTAAACACAGCTGTTTGCATTTCTGGCGGAATTTTTAATTAAAAGTTATTTTTTTTTACTGTGTCAGTATTGTGAGGTGAAATTCATTACATGAGAGTGGAAGACTGAATGACTGGTTGTGTAAGTATGACTGGCAATATGCCTGTTCAGAAAGGGTGAGAGGTTGACGGACTGGATAATGACACTTGGCTTCCTACTCTCATCAAGGCCGTAAGAGCTTCACTCTTGATTATTTAACAGTTTTGCTCTCATGATTCATTTTTACTGTTGTCTTAATTTCTTTTTAAGGTCTTCAGCCTGTGTGAATGACTCCTTGTCCGGCTTGTATTTTCCTTTCTTTCTCAGTCTTGTTGGATGGTGTGGGTCACCCATCAGATGCTGGATGGTGTGGGTCACCCACCACATGCTTCATGGTGTGGGTCACCCACCACACGCTGGATGGTGTGGGTCACCCATCAGATGCTGGATGGTGTGGGTCACCCATCAGATGCTGGATGGTGTGGGTCACCCATCAGATGCTATATGGTGTGGGTCACCCATCAGATGCTGGATGGTGTGGGTCACCCATCAGATGCTATATGGTGTGGGTCACCTATCAGATGCTGGATGGTGTGGGTCACCCATCAGATGCTATATGGTGTGGGTCACCCATCAGATGCTGGATGGTGTGGGTCACCCATCAGATGCTGGATGGTGTGGGTCACCCATCAGATGCTATATGGTGTGGGTCACCCATCAGATGCTGGATGGTGTGGGTCACCCATCAGATGCTGGATGGTGTGGGTCACCCATCAGATGCTATATGGTGTGGGTCACCCATCAGATGCTGGATGGTGTGGGTCACCCATCAGATGCTGGATGGTGTGGGTCACCCATCAGATGCTATATGGTGTGGGTCACCCATCAGATGCTATATGGTGTGGGTCACCCATCAGATGCTGGATGGTGAGGGTCACCCATCAGATGCTGGATGGTGAGGGTCACCCATCAGATGCTGGATGGTGAGGGTCACCCATCAGATGCTGGATGGTGAGGGTCACCCATCAGATGCTGGATGGTGAGGGTCACCCATCAGATGCTGGATGGTGTGGGTCACCCATCAGATGCTATATGGTGTGGGTCACCCATCAGATGCTGGATGGTGTGGGTCACCCATCAGATGCTGGATGGTGTGGGTCACCCATCAGATGCTGGATGGTGTGGGTCACCCATCAGATGCTGGATGGTGTGGGTCACCCACCACATGCTGGATGGTGTGGGTCACCCACCACATGCTGGATGGTGTGGGTCACCCATCAGATGCTCGATGGTGTGGGTCACCCACCACATGCTGGATGGTGTGGGTCACCCACCACATGCTGGATGGTGTGGGTCACCCACCACATGCTGGATGGTGTGGGTCACCCACGACATGCTGGATGGTGTGGGTCACCCACCACAAGCTGGATGGTGTGGGTCACCCACCACATCCAGCATGCTGGATGGTGTGGGTCACCCACCACATGCTGGATGGTGTGGGTCACCCACCACATGCTGGATGGTGTGGGTCTCCCAGCACATGCTGGATGGTGTGGGTCACCCACCACATGCTGGATGGTGTGGGTCACCCACCACATGCTGGATGGTGTGGGTCTCCCACCACATGCTGGATGGTGTGGGTCACCCACCACATGCTGGATGGTGTGTGTCACCCTCCAGATGCTGGATGAGATGAGCGGCATTGATCTCACAGGCTAGCAACAATAATCCGTAATCTTGGGAACTCTGTTGTTCCTTCACCTTTGTAGCAGCAATAAACAATGATTACCAAGAAAAATAATCTTTTAAATAATATTCTTTACTAAAAGGATCCCTTAGATTCTTTTAGCAATAATGTTAATAAAATAACACCGCTATTGAATAGCTAAGATAAATTAAACATTTGTGACCACTAATCCATCTTTACCTTATGTGTATAGATTAATTACAACTAATCCAGGTAATCCAGATTATTGTCACCTCTATAGGTTCAGTTTCCTATAAATTATCTAAATAGCTCGTAAATACTTTGAGCCCAATTGTTTGGAAAATTTCTAACTTTAATCTTAAAAGCAATATAGATTTAGTTGAAAAATTAAGCACTTTGATTGATTTAGATGGTTAGTTTTGATGTTACTTCCTTGTTTACGAAAGTTCCTGTTGATGATTTATTAAGTTTTCTATCTGAAGAACTTAAATTAAGATTTACCATCGACATACCTACTATCATTAAACTTATTAAACTTTGCATTGTTGATGCAAAGTTTGTGCTTAATGAGATTTACTCTCAGAAGTTTGGTATGGCAATGGGAAATCCTCTCTCTTATCCTTAGTAATTTGTATATGGGATATTTTACAGGATTGCTTAACAAAATCCTTCCCAATAGACCTAAGTGGTTTGGATATGTTGATGTTTTATGCCTTATGTCTAAGAATAATCAAATGATGTTTCGCTCTGAGTAGAGTTACTCAATTGTTCATGTACTCTGAGGTTTCGATTTTCCACATTTGCTCCCTCTGTCAGGGGAACACACAAGAAAGAAATCACGTGCATCATCACTCACTCAATTACTGTCTTACCAGAGCAAGCAGACATCACACCTGTACTGACCCTCTGAACTGTAGCATCAAGTGCCTGCTTTCAGAGTGATGGCAGTTTTTAGCACCTCCAGGAGTCGAGTCCAGTCAATCGGTTTTGCCAGAATGCCCCAGCAAATATTACTTTTCTGTCACTCCAACAGCACGCCAAACCGTAGAAGAACACTTGTCTCCATTCAGTTCATTCTAACGCGCTCAAAGAGTCCTGCTGGACTGTCATGGCCCCCTATCCCTTCGACTTTCCACACCAGATTATTAAATCTTCTCGGTCATCCTATTCTGTTCCATAGTATCTATATCCCCCCAAACTTCTTCAGTAACCTCTCCTCTCCCCTGTTAATTTATTCTTTTCCAAACCCTCGCCATCTTCTAATTTTTACATTACAAATTTTATGCCTAACATTCGCACTACTAAATGCTCTCAAATACGCCATCTCTGCTGCCTCCAGCCTCCTCCTCATCTCTGCTGCCTCCAGCCTCCTCCTCATCTCTGCTTCCTCCAGCCTCATCTCTGCTGCCTCCAGCCTCCTCCTCATCTCTGCTTCCTCCAGCCTCATCTCTGCTGCCTCCAGCCTCCTCCTCATCTCTGCTTCCTCCAGCCTCATCTCTGCTGCCTCCAGCCTCCTCCTCATCTCTGCTTCCTCCAGCCTCATCTCTGCTGCCTCCAGCCTCCTCCTCATCTCTGCTTCCTCCAGCCTCATCTCTGCTGCCTCCAGCCTCCTCCTCATCTCTGCTTCCTCCAGCCTCATCTCTGCTGCCTCCAGCCTCCTCCTCATCTCTGCTTCCTCCAGCCTCATCTCTGCTGCCTCCAGCCTCCTCCTTATCTCTACTGTCTCCAGCCTCCTCCTCATGTCCGCTGCCTCCAGCCTCCTCCTCATGTCTGCTGCCTCCAGCCTCCTCATCTCTGCTGCCTCCAGCCTCATCTCTGCTGCCTCCAGCCTCCGCCTCATCTCTGCTGCCTCCAGCCTCCTCCTCATCTCTGCTGCCTCCAGCCTCCTCATCTCTGCTGCCTCCAGCCTCCTCATCTCTGCTGCCTCCAGCCTCCTCATCTCTGCTGCCTCCAGCCTCCTCCTCATCTCTACTGCCTCCAGCCTCATCTCTACTGCGTCCAACCTCCTCATCTCTACTGCCTCCAGCCTCCTCCTCATCTCTGCTGCCTCCACCCTCATCTCTACTGCCTCCAGCCTCATCTCTACAGCCTCCAGCCTCCTCATCTCTACTGCCTCCAGCCTCATCTCTACTGCCTCCAGCCTCATCTCTACTGCCTCCAGCCTCATCTCTACAGCCTCCAGCCTCCTCATCTCTTCTGCCTCCAGCCTCCTCATCTCTGCCTCCAGCCTCCTCATCTCTGCCTGCAGCCTCATCTCTGTATCATTAAAACTTATGCTTCACAAGTTATTACAACTATTCTCTAGTACATTTTCTTCTTTATTTCCACAAATTAAAATGTTTCTCCTCATAGGCGCTTCAACACACCACCAATCTTCTTTTTGCCTTTACTATTCAGTTCACTTCGTGTTTCACAGAACTATCTACCGATACATTCACTTCCAGATATCTAAATACATTCACTTCCCTCATATTCCCTTCTAAGTTTTCATTATCTAGTCTTTTCGTTACTATCACCTTCCTCTATTTCTACGTTCGTTCTTAATTACCTTTCACAAACCCTTTTTATTGTCTCTATCTTCAGCACCTTAAGATCTGACTCTTCCAAAAGATCTGTGTCTCGGCAAAGAGCATCTGTGACATCTTCTGTGTCTCGGCAAAGAGCATCTGTGACATCTTCTGTGTCTCGGCAAAGAGCATCTGTGACATCTTCTGTGTCTCGGCAAGGAGCATCTGTGACATCTTCTGTGTCTCGGCAAAGAGCATCTGTGACATCTTCTGTGTCTCGGCAAGGAGCATCTGTGACATCTTCTGTGTCTCGGCAAAGAGCATCTGTGACATCTTCTGTGTCTCGGCAAAGAGCATCTGTGACATCTTCTGTGTCTCTGCAAAGAGCATCTGTGACATCTTCTGTGTCTCGGCAAAGAGCATCTGTGACATCTTCTGTGTCTCGGCAAAGAGCATCAGTGACATCTTCTGTGTCTCGGCAAAGAGCATCTGTGACATCTTCTGTGTCTCGGCAAAGAGCATCAGTGACATCTTCTGTGTCTCGGCAAAGAGCATCTGTGACATCTTCTGTGTCTCGGCAAAGAGCATCTGTAACATCTTCTGTGTCTCGGCAAAGAGCATCTGTGACATCTTCTGTGTCTCGGCAAAGAGCATCTGTGACATCTTCTGTGTCTCGGCAAAGAGCATCTGTGACATCTTCTGTGTCTCGGCAAAGAGCATCTGTAACATCTTCTGTGTCTCGGCAAAGAGCATCTGTGACATCTTCTGTGTCTCGGCAAAGAGCATCTGTGACATCTTCTGTGTCTCGGCAAAGAGCATCAGTGACATCTTCTGTGTCTCGGCAAAGAGCATCTGTGACATCTTCTGTGTCTCGGCAAAGAGCATCAGTGACATCTTCTGTGTCTCGGCAAAGAGCATCTGTGACATCTTCTGTGTCTCGGCAAAGAGCATCTGTAACATCTTCTGTGTCTCGGCAAAGAGCATCTGTGACATCTTCTGTGTCTCGGCAAAGAGCATCTGTGACATCTTCTGTGTCTCGGCAAAGAGCATCTGTGACATCTTCTGTGTCTCGGCAAAGAGCATCTGTGACATCTTCTGTGTCTCGGCAAAGAGCATCTGTAACATCTTCTGTGTCTCGGCAAAGAGCATCTGTGACATCTTCTGTGTCTCGGCAAAGAGCATCTGTAACATCTTCTGTGTCTCGGCAAAGAGCATCTGTGACATCTTCTGTGTCTCGGCAAAGAGCATCTGTGACATCTTCTGTGTCTCGGCAAAGAGCATCTGTGACATCTTCTGTGTCTCGGCAAAGAGCATCTGTGACATCTTCTGTGTCTCGGCAAAGAGCATCTGTGACATCTTCTGTGTCTCGGCAAAGAGCATCTGTGACATCTTCTGTGTCTCGGCAAAGAGCATCTGTGACATCTTCTGTGTCTCGGCAAAGAGCATCTGTGACATCTTCCAGATAAGTTTACTCTTAATGCCACGTCTCTCCCCAACACTCTACCATTCACTTCTGTCGCGTCCCCATCTATAAACATATTAAGACCTGCTTTTACTAGGCCTACTTTTAGTAAGCCTGCTTTACTAGGCCTGGTTTTACTAGGCCTTCTTTTACTAGGCCTGCTTTTACTAGGCTTTCTTTTACTAGGCCTTCATTTACTAGGCCTTCTTTTACTAGGCCTTCTTTTACTAGGCCTTCTTTTACTAGGCCTTCTTTTACTAGGCCTGCTTTTACTAGGCCTATTACTAGGTCTGCTTTTACTAGGCCTGCTATTACTAGGCCTGCTATTACTAGGCCTGCTTTTACTAGGCCTTCTTTTACTAGGCCTTCTTTTACTAGGCCTTCTTTTACTAGGCCTTCTTTTACTAGGCCTTCTTTTACTAGGCCTTCTTTTACTAGGCCTGCTTTTACTAGGCCTATTACTAGGCCTGCTTTTACTAGGCCTGCTTTTACTAGGCCTGCTATTACTAGGCCTGCTATTACTAGGCCTGCTTTTACTAGGCCTGCTTTTACTAGGCCTGCTTTTACTAGGCCTGCTTTTACTAGGCCTGCTATTACTAGGCCTGTTATTACTAGGCCTGCTATTACTAGGCCTGCTATTACTAGGCCTGCTTTTACTAGGCCTGGTTTTACTAGGCCTGGTTTTACTAGGCCTAGTTTTACTAGGAAATAATCCCTCTTACATATACCCTACATAAAAACTCTACGCTGTTGTTTGCAGCATATTGCAACATCTGCAACATCTGCCATGTTAGTAATAACTGCAGAATTACCGACAAAATGTTTGGTAAATAGACACAGTTGAAACTAATGTGACATTTTATTGTGGCAACGTTTCGCTCTCCAGGAGCTTTGTCAAGCCGTTGCGGCTTAACGAAGCTACTGGAGAGCGAAACGTTGCCACAATAATGTGTCACATTACTTCACAAGTGTCACAGCAAACACTTGTTCTACGCATCTCCTACCCTTATTAAATCCTCCTTTGTAATCCTATTCCAATTTAGCGTTATTTAGTGTTATTTAGTGTTATTTAGTGTTATTTAGTGTTATTTAGCGTTATTTAGTGTTATTTAGTGTTATTTAGTGTTATTTAGTGTTATTTAGCGTTATTTAGTGTTATTTAGTGTTATTTAGTGTTATTTAGCGTTATTTAGTGTTATTTAGTGTTATTTAGCGTTATTTAGTGTTATTTAGCGTTATTTAGCGTTATTTAGTGTTATTTAGTGTTATTTAGTGTTATTTAGTGTTATTTAGTGTTATTTAGTGTTATTTAGTGTTATTTAGCGTTATTTAGTGTTATTTAGTGTTATTTAGTGTTATTTAATGTTATTTAGTGTTATTTAGCGTTATTTAGTGTTATTTAGTGTTATTTAGTGTTATTTAGTGTTATTTAGCGTTATTTAGTGTTATTTAGTGTTATTTAGCGTTATTTAGTGTTATTTAGCGTTATTTAGCGTTATTTAGTGTTATTTAGTGTTATTTAGTGTTATTTAGTGTTATTTAGTGTTATTTAGCGATATTTAGTGTTATTTAGTGTTATTTAGTGTTATTTAGCGTTATTTAGTGTTATTTAGTGTTTATTTAGCGTTATTTAGTGTTATTTAGCGTTATTTAGCGTTATTTAGTGTTATTTAGTGTTATTTAGTGTTATTTAGTGTTATTTAGTGTTATTTAGTGTTATTTAGTGTTATTTAGTGTTATTTAGCGTTATTTAGCGTTATTTAGTGTTATTTAGTGTTATTTAGTGTTATTTAGTGTAATTTAGTGTTATTTAGTGTTATTTAGCGTTATTTAGTGTTATTTAGTGTTATTTAGTGTTATTTAGTGTTATTTAGCGTTATTTAGTGTTATTTAGTGTTATTTAGTGTTATTTAGCGTTATTTAGCGTTATTTAGTGTTATTTAGTGTTATTTAGCGTTATTTAGTGTTATTTAGTGTTATTTAGTGTTATTTAGTGTTATTTAGCGTTATTTAGTGTTATTTAGCGTTATTTAGCGTTATTTAGTGTTATTTAGTGTTATTTAGCGTTATTTAGTGTTATTTAGTGTTATTTAGTGTTATTTAGTGTTATTTAGTGTTATTTAGTGTTATTTAGCGTTATTTAGTGTTATTTAGCGTTATTTAGTGTTATTTAGTGTTATTTAGTGTTATTTAGTGTTATTTAGCGTTATTTAGTGTTATTTAGTGTTATTTAGTGTTATTTAGCGTTATTTAGCGTTATTTAGTGTTATTTAGTGTTATTTAGTGTTATTTAGCGTTATTTAGTGTTATTTAGTGTTATTTAGTGTTATTTAGTGTTATTTAGTGTTATTTAGCGTTATTTAGTGTTATTTAGTGTTATTTAGTGTTATTTAGTGTTATTTAGTGTTATTTAGCGTTATTTAGTGTTATTTAGTGTTATTTAGTGTTATTTAGCGTTATTTAGTGTTATTTAGTGTTATTTAGTGTTATTTAGTGTTATTTAGTGTTATTTAGTGTTATTTAGTGTTATTTAGTGTTATTTAGTGTTATTTAGCGTTATTTAGTGTTATTTAGTGTTATGTTTAGTGTTATTTAGCGTTATTTAGTGTTATTTAGTGTTATTTAGCGTTATTTAGCGTTATTTAGTGTTATTTAGTGTTATTTAGTGTTATTTAGTGTTATTTAGTGTTATTTAGCGTTATTTAGCGTTATTTAGTGTTATTTAGTGTTATTTAGTGTTATTTAGTGTTATTTAGTGTTATTTAGCGTTATTTAGTGTTATTTAGTGTTATTTAGTGTTATTTAGTGTTATTTAGCGTTATTTAGTGTTATTTAGTGTTATTTAGCGTTATTTAATGTTATTTAGTGTTATTTAGTGTTATTTAGTGTTATTTAGTGTTATTTAGCGTTTATTTAGTGTTATTTAGTGTTATTTAGTGTTATTTAGTGTTATTTAGCGTTATTTAGTGTTATTTAGCGTTATTTAGTGTTATTTAGTGTTATTTAGTGTTATTTTAGTAGCGTTATTTAGCGTTATTTAGTGTTATTTAGTGGTTATTAGCGTTATTTAGTGTTATTTAGTGTTATTTAGTGTTATTTAGTGTTATTTAGTGTTATTTAGCGTTATTTAGTGTTATTTAGCGTTATTTAGTGTTATTTAGTGTTATTTAGTGTTATTTAGTGTTATTTAGTGTTATTTAGCGTTATTTAGTGTTATTTAGCGTTATTTAGTGTTATTTAGTGTTATTTAGTGTTATTTAGTGTTATTTAGTGTTATTTAGTGTTATTTAGTGTTATTTAGTGTTATTTAGTGTTATTTAGCGTTATTTAGTGTTATTTAGTGTTATTTAGTGTTATTTAATGTTATTTAGTGTTATTTAGTGTTATTTAGTGTTATTTAGCGTTATTTAGTGTTATTTAGCGTTATTTAGCGTTATTTAGTGTTATTTAGTGTTATTTAGTGTTATTTAGTGTTATTTAGTGTTATTTCAACAACAATTCTGCCACACAATATACTCAGTGTACTTCACCTATTTTGTAAATCATTCTTCACAGACAGTCTAGGTCCTTCTCCAGGATGATAAATAATTCTGTTCTGGGTATTTGTGTTCTTGACTCACGAATGATGATACGAATGTCAATTGGAATGTTAAGGTGGTGAAGGTGAGGTAAACGAGGTGTACCCAGTCAGGAGGTAACCCTAGTGATAGGTGGAGGTGAGGTACACCAGGTGTACCCAGTCAGGTGGTAACCCTAGTGGCAGGTGGAGGTGAGGTACACGAGGTGTACCCAGTCAGGTGGTAACCCTAGTGGTAGGTGGAGGTGAGGTACACGAGGTGTACCCAGTCAGGAGGTAACCCTAGTGATAGGTGGAGGTGAGGTACACCAGGTGTACCCAGTCAGGTGGTAACCCTAGTGGCAGGTGGAGGTGAGGTACACGAGGTGTACCCAGTCAGGTGGTAACCCTAGTGGTAGGTGGAGGTGAGGTACACGAGGTGTACCCAGTCAGGAGGTAACCCTAGTGGTAGGTGGAGGTGAGGTACACGAGGTGTACCCAGTCAGGAGGTAACCCTAGTGGTAGGTGGAGGTGAGGTACACGAGGTGTACCCAGTCAGGAGGTAACCCTAGTGGTAGGTGGAGGTGAGGTACACGAGGTGTACCCAGTCAGGTGGTAACCCTAGTGGTAGGTGGAGGTGAGGTACACGAGGTGTACCCAGTCAGGAGGTAACCCTAGTGGTAGGTGGAGGTGAGGTACACGAGGTGTACCCAGTCAGGTGGTAACCCTAGTGGTAGGTGGAGGTGAGGTACACGAGGTGTACCCAGTCAGGAGGTAACCCTAGTGGTAGGTGGAGGTGAGGTACACGAGGTGTACCCAGTCAGGAGGTAACCCTAGTGGTAGGTGGAGGTGAGGTACACGAGGTGTACCCAGTCAGGAGGTAACCCTAGTGGTAGGTGGAGGTGAGGTACACGAGGTGTACCCAGTCAGGTGGTAACCCTAGTGGTAGGTGGAGGTGAGGTACACGAGGTGTACCCAGTCAGGAGGTAACCCTAGTGGTAGGTGGAGGTGAGGTACACGAGGTGTACCCAGTCAGGAGGTAACCCTAGTGGTAGGTGGAGGTGAGGTACACGAGGTGTACCCAGTCAGGAGGTAACCCTAGTGGTAGGTGGAGGTGAGGTACACGAGGTGTACCCAGTCAGGAGGTAACCCTAGTGGTAGGTGGAGGTGAGGTACACGAGGTGTACCCAGTCAGGTGGTAACCCTAGTGGTAGGTGGAGGTGAGGTACACGAGGTGTACCCAGTCAGGAGGTAACCCTAGTGGTAGGTGGAGGTGAGGTACACGAGGTGTACCCAGTCAGGAGGTAACCCTAGTGGTAGGTGGAGGTGAGGTACACGAGGTGTACCCAGTCAGGAGGTAACCCTAGTGGTAGGTGGAGGTGAGGTACACGAGGTGTACCCAGTCAGGTGGTAACCCTAGTGGTAGGTGGAGGTGAGGTACACGAGGTGTACCCAGTCAGGTGGTAACCCTAGTGGTAGGTGGAGGTGAGGTACACGAGGTGTACCCAGTCAGGAGGTAACCCTAGTGGTAGGTGGAGGTGAGGTACACGAGGTGTACCCAGTCAGGAGGTAACCCTAGTGGTAGGTGGAGGTGAGGTACACGAGGTGTACCCAGTCAGGTGGTAACCCTAGTGGTAGGTGGAGGTGAGGTACACGAGGTGTACCCAGTCAGGTGGTAACCCTAGTGGTAGGTGGAGGTGAGGTACACGAGGTGTACCCAGTCAGGAGGTAACCCTAGTGGTAGGTGAAGGTGAGGTACACGAGGTGTACCCAGTCAGGAGGTAACCCTAGTGGCAGGTGGAGGTGAGGTACACGAGGTGTACCCAGTCAGGTGGTAACCCTAGTGGTAGGTGGAGGTGAGGTACACGAGGTGTACCCAGTCAGGAGGTAACCCTAGTGGTAGGTGAAGGTGAGGTACACGAGGTGTACCCAGTCAGGAGGTAACCCTAGTGGTAGGTGGAGGTGAGGTACACGAGGTGTACCCAGCCAAGAGGTAACCCTAGTGGCAGGTGGAGGTGAGGTACACGAGGTGTACCCAGCCAAGAGGTAACCCTAGTGGCAGGTGGAGGTGAGGTACACGAGGTGTACCCAGCCAGGTGGTAACCCTAGTGGCAGGTGGAGGTGAGGTACACCAGCTCTTAACATGTCAGTTTCGATCCCATTGGTTTAAGGTGTTTCACACCCCCGTACATTCTACCCACTGCCTCACCCACTTCCCCCACGCACAACTCTGGGTCTTCCTTACTCTTGCCAGAAGCTATTTCTCTCTGTCCAGTGAAATTACCGAATTTTTTCTCGTCAACAAGATTTTCTCTCCATGACTGCAGCAGCCTCCCTGGAGGCTCTTTCTCCTCCCCATGACTGCACGAGATGAGGTGTGGAGTGAGTCCATGTGCTGCCTCACTGATGCCTCATGGCATTGCAGTTACGTCTAAAAATCAACGTTAAAACACCTTCATTAAACAACCTCTTTTACCAATTTCATCTCCTCTCTTTCTCTCTCTCTCTCTCTCTCTCTGTCTATCTCTCTCTTTCTAATTACTTCTGCCTTTTTCTTCGCAAATGTCAGGTCCACTAGCTTCCCTGTCTTCCTCACTCTATTGTCTTCCTTAAATCTATTTGTTATTCTCAGGAAAATTTGCTAAATCATCCACTAGCTAACATTCTCTCGTTTATCATCTCTCTCACAACACGATGATCTTACGTCTTCTTATTATACTCCGTTTATCGTCGTTATCATATTGTTTCTTATAAACACACACACACAATATATATATATATATATATATATATATATATATATATATATATATATATATATATATATATATATATATATATATATATATATATATATATATATATATGTCGTGCCGAACAGGTAAAACTGGTCAACTAACAAGAACTCATTTAAAATTAAGTCCTTTCTTAAATTTTCTCTTATACGTTTAAAGATATATATGTTTTTTAATGTATTGTGTTTGTTTAATATTAAATTATTGTAAACTTATCTAAAATATATTTAGCTGGATTAGGATGAATTATATTACGCTTGTTATAATAAGGTTAGGTAAGTTTTCTAAGATTCTTTAGGTACAAAATTATTAATTTTTATATTAAAATAAATGAAATATATATATATATATATATATATATATATATATATATATATATATATATATATATATATATATATATATATATATATATATATATATATATATATATATATAAATATATATATATATATATATCTTTAAACGTATAAGAGAGAATTTAAGAAATGACTTAATTTTGAACGAATTCTTGTTAATTGATCAATTTTACCTATTCGGCACGACATATATATATGTTAAGGACAAACCTGATCCACGTTAGATACACACCAATGTTTTCCACTTGACGTAAACTGTCTAACTGTCTCCCTTACCACTAGAGGTGAGTGAGGGAGGAGACAGTATCCATCACCCAGGGTGGAGGGTGAGGGAGGAGACAGTATCCATCACCCAGGGAGGAGGGTGAGGGAGGAGGCAGTATCCATCACCCAGGGTGGAGGGTGAGGGAGGAGACAGTATCCATCACCCAGGGTGGAGGGTGAGGAAGGAGACAGTATTCATCACCCAGGGTGGAGGGTGAGGGAGGAGACAGTATCCATCACCCAGGGTGGAGGGTGAGGGAGGAGACAGTATCCATCACTCAGGGAGGAGGGTGAGGGAGGAGGCAGTATCCATCACTCAGGGAGGATTGTAAGGGACGAGAAAGTATCCATCACCCAGGGTGGAGGGTGAGGGAGGAGACAGTATCCATCACCCAGGGTGGAGGGTGAGGGAGGAGGCAGTATCCATCACTCAGGGAGGATTGTAAGGGAGGAGAAAGTATCCATCACCCAGGGTGGAGGGTGAGGGAGGAGACAGTATCCATCACCCAGGGTGGAGGGTGAGGGAGGAGGCAGTATCCATCACTCAGGGAGGATTGTAAGGGAGGAGAAAGTATCCATCACACAGGGTGGAGGGTGAGGGAGGAGACAGTATCCATCACCCAGGGTGGAGGGTGAGGGAGGAGGCAGTATCCATCACTCAGGGAGGATTGTAAGGGAGGATAAAGTATCCATCACCCAGGGTGGAGGGTGAGGGAGGAGACAGTATCCATCACCCAGGGAGGAGTGTGAGGGAGGAGACAGTATCCATCACCCAGGGTGGAGGGTGAGGGAGGAGACAGTATCCATCACCCAGGGTGGAGGGAGAGGGAGGAGACAGTATCCATCACCCAGGGTGGAGGGTGAGGGAGGAGACAGAATGCATCACCCAGGGTGGAGTGTGAGGGAGGAGACAGTATCCATCACCCAGGGAGGAGTGTGAGGGAGGAGACAGTATCCATCACCCAGGGAGGAGTGTGAGGGAAGAGACAGTATCCATCACCCAGGGAGGAGTGTGAGGGAGGAGACAGTATCCATCACCCAGGGTGAAGGGTGAGGGATGAGACAGTATCCATCATCCAGGGAGGAGGGTGAGGGAGGAGACAGTATGCATCACCCAGGGAGGAGTGTGAGGGAGGAGACAGTATCCATCACCCAGGGAGGAGGGTGAGGGAGGAGACAGTAACCATCACCCAGGGTGGAGGGTGAGGGAGGAGACAGTATCCATCACCCAGGGTGGAGGGTGAGGGAGGAGACAATATCCATCACCCAGGGAGGAGTGTGAGGGAGGAGACAGTATCCATCACCCAGGGAGGAGTGTGAGGGAGGAGACAGTATCCATCACCCAGGGTGGAGTGTGAGGGAGGAGGCAGTATCCATCACCCAAGGAGGAGTGTGAGGGAGGAGGCAGTATCCATCACCCAGGGTGGAGGGTGAGGGAGGAGACAGTATCCATCACCCAGGGAGGAGTGTGAGGGAGGAGACAGTATCCATCACCCAGGGAGGAGTGTGAGGGAGGAGGCAGTATCCATCACCCAGGGTGGAGGGTGAGGGAGGAGGCAGTATCCATCACCCAGGGAGAAGTGTGAGGGAGGAGACAGTATCCATCACCCAGGGTGGAGGATGAGGGAGGAGGTAGTATCCATCACCCAGGGAGGAGTGTGAGGGAGAAGGCAGTATTCATCACCCAGGGTGGAGGGTGAGGGAGGAGACAGTATCCATCACCCAGGGAGAAGTGTGAGGGAGGAGACAGTATCCATCACCCAGGGAGGAGTGTGAGGGAGGAGACAGTATCCATCACCCAGGGAGGAGGCAGTATCCATCACCAAGGGAGGAGTGTGAGGGAGGAAATAGTATCCATCACCCAGGGAGGAGTGTGAGGGAGGAGGCAGTATCCATCACCCAGGGTGGAGGGTGAGGGAGGAGACAGTATCCATCACCCAGGGTGGAGGGTGAGGGAGGAGACAGCCAGGTACGTGGAGCCTAGTGTAAGACCATCGACCGAGGAGCACCAAACAAGGTTGACCTCGGGGCTCGAGGACCTCTGCACCAGGAAATGAGGTCATTGAGGGAATGTGTGGTCGTTGCATTAATTACCTCGGTAATTACTCATTGGGAGGGGGAGGGGAGGAGATTGGGGGATGGGAGGAGATTGGAGGGAGGGGGTGTAGATGGGGAGGGGAGGGGGGAGGGGAGGGGGGAGGGGGAAGGGAGAGGGGAGGGGGAGGGGAGGGGGGAGGGGTATGTTTATACATTAATGTCAAGAGTGTTATTGAGGAGTGGAGTAATTGGAGGATGATGATAATGGAAGAGGGTGGTAGTGGTAGTGGAGGATGGTGGAAAGGTTATGGAGGTGGGTAGAAGTGGAAGTGGAAGAGGTTGATGTGGTGGAGGAGAGTGGTTCTCAACTCAAATCTCTGGACTCTCCTGGACATCAACCACCACTACAACAAAAGACAGTCCTGGAAGCGGGCTTCCGCTACACAAGACAGTCCTGGAAGCGGACCTCTGCTACACAAGACAGTCCTGGAAGCGGAATTCTGGTACACAAGACAGTCCTGGAAGCGGACTTCTGCTACACAAGACAGTCCTGGAAGCGGACTTCTGCTACACAAGACAGTCCTGGAAGCGGACTACTGCTACACAAGAGAGTTCTAGAGGCGGACTTCTGCTACACAAGAGAGTCCTGGAAGCGGACTTCTGCTACACAAGAGAGTCCTGGAAGCGGACTTCTGCTACACAAGAGAGTCCTGGAAGCGGACTTCTGGTACACAAGACAGTCCTGGAAGCGAACTTCTGGTACACAAGACAGTCCTGGAAGCGGACTTCTGCTGCACAAGAGAGTTCTGGAAGCGGACTTCTGCTGCACAAGACAGTCCTGGAAGCGGACTTCTGGTACACAAGACAGTCCTGGAAGCGGACTTCTGCTGAACAAGACAGTCCTGGAAGCGGACTTGTGCTACACTAGACAGTCCTGGAAGCGGACTTCTGCTACAAAAGACAGTCCTGGAAGCGGACTTCTGCTACACAAGAGAGTCCTGGAAGCAGACTTCTTGTACACAAGACAGCCCTGGAAGCGGACTTCTGCTAAACAAGACAGTCCTGGAAGCGGACTTCCGCTACACTAGACAGTCCTGGAAGCGGACTTCTGCTACACAAGGCAGTCCTGGAAGCGGACTTCTGCTACACAAGAGAGTCCTGGAAGCGGACTTCTGCTACACAAGACAGCCCTGGAAGCGGACTTCAGGTACACAAGAGAGTCCTTGAAGCGGACTTCTGGTAAACAAGACAGTCCTGGAAGCAGACTTCTGCTACACAAGACAGTCCTGGAAGCGGACTTCTGCTACACAAGACAGTCCTGGAAGCGAACTTCTGCTACACAAGACAGTCCTGGAAGCGGACTTCTGCTACACAAGACAGTCCTGGAAGCGGACTTCTGCTAAACAAGAGAGTCCTGGAAGCGGACTCCTTCTAAACAAGACAGTCCTGGAAGCGGACTTCTGCTACACAAGACAATCTGGAAGCGACTTCTGTACACAAGACAGTCCTGAAAGCGGACTTCTGTGCACAAGACAGTCCTGGAAGCGGACTTCTGCTACCGAGACAGTCCTGGAGGCGGACTTGTGCTACCAAGACAGTCCTGAAAGCGGACTTCTGTACACAAGACAGTCTGGAAGCGGACTTCTGTACCAAGACAGTCTGAAGGGCTTCGCTACACAAGACAGTCCTGGAAGCGATTCTGCTACACAGACAGTCTGGAAGCGGACTCTGCTACCAGACAGTCCTGGAAGCGGACTTCGTCAAGACAGTCCTGGAAGAACTCTGTACACAGACAGTCCTGGAAGCGGACTTCTGTACACAAGACAGTCTGGAAGCGGACTTCTGTACACAAGACAGTCCTGGAAGCGGACTTCTGCTACACAAGACGTCCTGGAAGCGGACTTCTGTACACAAGAAGTCCTGAAGCGACTTCTGCTACACAAGACAGTCCTGGAAGCGGACTTCTGTCACAAGAGAGTCCTGGAAGCGGACTTCTGTCACAAGACAGTCCTGGAAGCGACTTCTGGTACCAAGCGTCCTGGAAGCGGACTTCTGCTGCACAAGAGATTCTGACAGCTCGACGACTTTGCTCAAAGCAGTCCTGGAGCGGACTTCTGTACACAAGACAGTCCTGAAGCGACTTCTGTAACAAGACAGTCCTGAAGCGGATTTGCTAAACTAACACCTGAAGCGGACTTCCTACAAGACAGTCCTGGAAGCGGACTTCTGTACACAAGAGTCTGGAAGCAGACTTCTGTACACAGAGCCTGGAAGCGGACTTCTGCTAACAAACAGCCGGAGCGGACTCGTACACAGACAGTCCTGAAGCGACTTTGTAACAAGCAGTCCTGGAAGCGGACTTCTGCTACACAAGAAGTCCTGGAAGCGGACTTCTGCTACACAAGACACCTGGAAGCGGACTTCGGTACACAAGAAGTCCTGAAGCGGATTCTGTAACAAGACAGTCCTGGAAGCGACTTCTGTAACAAGAAGTCTGGAAGCGGACTCTCTCACAAGACAGTCTGGAAGCGGACTTCTGCTACACAAGACATCCTGGGAGCGGACTTCTGTACACAAGACAGTCTGAAGCGGACTTCTGCTACAAGAAGTCCTGGAAGCGGATCTCTAACAAGACAGTCTGGAGCGGACTTTGCACCAAGACATCTGAAGCGGACTTCTGTACACAAGACAGTCTGAAGCGGATTCTGCACAAGACAGTCCTGAAGGGACTTCTGCTACACAGACAGTCTGGAGCGGATTTGCTACCAAGACAGTCTGAAGCGGACTCTGCTACAAGACAGTCCTGGAAGCGGATCCGCTACCAAGACAGTTCTGGAAGCGACTTCCGCTACAGAAGACAGTCCTGGAAGCAGACATCTGATACACAGACAGTCCTGGAAGCGGACTTCTGGTACACAAGACAGTCCTGGAAGCGGACTTCTGGTACACAAGACAGTCCTGGAAGCGGACTTCTGCTACACAAGACAGTCCTGGAAGGCGGACTACTGCTACACAAGAGAGTTCTAGAGCGGACTTCTGCTACACAAGAAGTCCTGGAAGCGGACTTCTGCTACACAAGAGAGTCCTGGAAGCGGACTTCTGGTACACAAGACAGTCCTGGAAGCGAACTTCTGGTACACAAGACAGTCCTGGAAGCGGACTTCTGCTGCACAAGAGAGTTCTGGAAGCGGACTTCTGCTGCACAAGACAGTCCTGGAAGCGGACTTCTGGTACTCAAGACAGTCCTGGAAGCGGACTTCTGCTGAACAAGACAGTCCTGGAAGCGGACTTGTGCTACACTAGACAGTCCTGGAAGCGGACTTCTGCTACAAAAGACAGTCCTGGAAGCGGACTTCTGCTACACAAGAGAGTCCTGGAAGCAGACTTCTTGTACACAAGACAGCCCTGGAAGCGGACTTCTGCTAAACAAAACAGTCCTGGAAGCGGACTTCCGCTACACTAGACAGTCCTGGAAGCGGACTTCTGCTACACAAGGCAGTCCTGGAAGCGGACTTCTGCTACACAAGAGAGTCCTGGAAGCGGACTTCTGCTACACAAGACAGCCCTGGAAGCGGACTTCAGGTACACAAGAGAGTCCTTGAAGCGGACTTCTGGTAAACAAGACAGTCCTGGAAGCAGACTTCTGCTACACAAGACAGTCCTGGAAGCGGACTTCTGCTACACAAGACAGTCCTGGAAGCGGACTTCTGCTACACAAGACAGTCCTGGAAGCGGACTTCTGCTACACAAGACAGTCCTGGAAGCGGACTTCTGCTAAACAAGAGAGTCCTGGAAGCGGACTCCTTCTAAACAAGACAGTCCTGGAAGCGGACTTCTGCTACACAAGACAATCCTGGAAGCGGACTTCTGCTACACA
Organism: Cherax quadricarinatus; assembly: GCF_026875155.1. NCBI lineage: Eukaryota > Metazoa > Arthropoda > Malacostraca > Decapoda > Parastacidae > Cherax > Cherax quadricarinatus. The sequence goes on along the minus strand of NC_069478.1, from coordinate 5,006,930 downwards.
AGACAGTCCTGAAAGCGGACTTCTGCTGCACAAGACAGTCCTGGAAGCGGACTTCTGCTACACGAGACAGTCCTGGAGGCGGACTTGTGCTACTCAAGACAGTCCTGAAAGCGGACTTCTGGTACACAAGACAGTCCTGGAAGCGGACTTCTGGTACACAAGACAGTCCTAGAAGAGGACATCTGCTACACAAGACAGTCCTGGAAGCGGAGTTCTGCTACACAAGACAGTCCTGGAAGCGGACTCCTGCTACTCTAGACAGTTCTGGAAGCGGACTTCCGCTACAGAAGACAGTCCTGGAAGCAGACATCTGATACACTAGACAGTCCTGGAAGCGGACTTCTGGTACACAAGACAGTCCTGGAAGCGGACTTCTGGTACACAAGACAGTCCTGGAAGCGGACTTCTGCTACACAAGACAGTCCTGGAAGCGGACTACTGCTACACAAGAGAGTTCTAGAGGCGGACTTCTGCTACACAAGACAGTCCTGGAAGCGGACTTCTGCTACACAAGAGAGTCCTGGAAGCGGACTTCTGGTACACAAGACAGTCCTGGAAGCGAACTTCTGGTACACAAGACAGTCCTGGAAGCGGACTTCTGCTGCACAAGAGAGTTCTGGAAGCGGACTTCTGCTGCACAAGACAGTCCTGGAAGCGGACTTCTGGTACACAAGACAGTCCTAGAAGCGGACTTCTGCTGAACAAGACAGTCCTGGAAGCGGACTTGTGCTACACAAGACAGTCCTGGAAGCGGACTTCTGCTACACTAGACAGTCCTGGAAGCGGACTTCCGCTACACAAGACAGTCCTGGAAGCGGACTTCTGCTACACAAGACAGTCCGGGAAGCAGACTTCTGCTACACTAGACAGTCCTGGAAGCGGACTTCTGCTATACAAGACAGTCCTGGAAGCGGACTTCTGGTAAACAAGACAGTCCTGGAAGCGGACTTCTGCTACACAAGACAGTCCTGGAAGCGGACTTCTGCTACACTAGACAGTCCTGGAAGCGGACTTCTGCTACACAAGACAGTCCTGGAAGCGGACTTTTTGTACACAATACAGTCCTGGAAGCGGACTTCTGCTACGCAAGACAGTCCTGGAAGCGCACTTCTGCTACACAAGACAGTCCTGGAAGCGGACTTCTGCTACACTAAACAGTCCTGGAAGCGGACTTCTGGTACACAAGACAGTCCTAGAAGCGGACTTCTGCTACAGAAGACAGTCTTGGAAGCAGACTTCTGCTACACTAGACAGTCCTGGAAGCGGACTTCTGCTACACAAGACAGTCTTGGAAGCAGACTTCTGTTGCACAAGACAGTCCTGGAAGCGGACTTCTGCTGCACAAGACAGTCCTGGAAGTGGGCTTCTGCTACACAAGACAGTCCTGGAAGCGGACTTCTGCTACACAAGACAGTCCTGGAAGCGGACTTCTGGTACACAAGACAGTCCTGGAAGCGGACTTCTGCTGCACAAGACAGTCCTGGAAGTGGGCTTCTGCTACACAAGACAGTCCTGGAAGCGGACTTCTGCTACACAAGACAGTCCTGGAAGCGGACTTCTGCTGCACAAGACAGTCCTGGAAGCGGACTTGTGCTGCTCAAGACAGTCCTGGAAGCGAACTTCTGCTGCACAAGACAGTCCTGGAAGCTGACTTCTGCTGCACAAGACAGTCCTGGAAGGGGACTTCTTCTACACAAGACAGTCCTGGAAGCGGACTTCTGCTACACAAGACTGTCCTGGAAGCGGACTTCTGCTGCACAAGACAGTCCTGGAAGCGGACTTCTGCTACACAAGACTGTCCTGGAAGCGGACTTCTGCTACACAAGACAGTCCTGGAAGCGGACTTCTGCTGCACAAGACAGTCCTGGAAGCGCACTTCTGCTACACAAATCTCTCAACATAATCCTCAGCTTTATCCTCACTAAAACGACACTTCAATGTTATTTCTAAGTTGTGCTCCGTGACCGACTACTATATTGTTCTTCCCATGCTCATCCTGTGACCCATAGCACAAAAAACAGTGTTACATAGGTCACAATGGGTCATCGTCAGACCTCACTGACCATTGTTACATCACAAGAAAGAAACATTAGTCGCTTCATATTCTCCAGCAATTTTACATAAAGAATTAAAAATCACCATAACGTGACTGGAACAACACACAATTACCCGACTTGGACCATTAACGAGTATACTTAGTATACTTTTATACAATTCAATAATTAATACATGGATGCATGATCGCCCTCTGTGACTTGGTCGTTTAGAAACCTACCTGGAGTCTACCTGGAGGGCATTCCGGGGATCAACGCCCCCGCGGTCCGGTCCACGACCACGACCACGACCATTTCATTCTGAATTATGGAAAGCTTAAGTTGGCACTCTGCAACTTTGTCCTTCTTCCAGATGTACATAACTGGAACACAGTACCGACAGGATAAAGATTTAACACGGGCAACATCTGGGTATAATTGTAGACGTTTCGCTCTCCAGTGGGTTTATCAATACAAGGACATAACGTAAGAATGTAATCAATCCCTCAGCCTTGGTGTTGGAACAGAACACAATGGCCTGGAAGGAGCTGAAGCACAGGTTTCAGCTTTAAGAATACAGTCCTCTTCACCAGCTCCAAGGCTGGGGGACTGGTTACCTTATCTCTTGTAAATTAGTCTAAATTCCTCAGATTATATCCTTGTATTGATAAAGCCACTGGTTGGTGTTGATGTTGCACATGTGTCTAATTCTCTCTGCTGCTACGCAAGGTCTTCCTCCTACTCTTTGCTGGAGAGGACCTTGAGAAGCTTCCGTTCCTACCCACCAGTGCCGCCCTGACTCTGCCATTACCCCTGATAAACCAGTCATAGCTTACCAAAGTCATTGGTCTCGGCGCACTGGTAATACTAGCGCCACAAAACGCCTTGATGCTGAGTCAAGCCTTGATTCTTTATCTTACACGTCAACATTCCCTCTCTCACCCATTCTGGGTCATTACCTGTGACTGACTGGCTGAGGGTGGTGATGGCGGTGTTGGAGGGCTGTAATGACAGTGGTGGAGGGCGGTAGTGGTGGTGGTGGAGGATGGTTGGGGAAGTGGTGGTGGTGGAGGGAGGTTGTGGCAGTGGTGGTGGTGGAGGGTGGTTGTGGCAGTGGTGGTAGTGGTGGTGGAGGGTGGTTGTGGCAGTGGTGGTAGTGGTGGTGGAGGGTGGTTGCGGCAGTGGTGGAAGGTGGTTGTGGTAGTGCTGGAAGGTGGTTGTGGCAGAAGTGGTGGAGTGTAGCAGTGGCAGTGGTGGTGGAGTGTAGCAGTGGCAGTGGTGGTGGAGTGTAGCAGTGGCAGTGGTGGTGGAGTGTAGCAGTAGCAGTGGAGTGTAGCAGTGGCAGTGGTGGTGAAGTGAAGCAGTGGCAGTGGTGGAGTGTAGCAGTGGCAATGGTGGTGGAGTGCGGTAGAGGCAGTAGTGTTGGAGTGTAGCAGTGGCATTGGTGGTGGAGTGTAGCAGTGGCAGTGGTGGTGGAGTGTAGCAGTGGTAGTGGTGGTGGAGTGTAGAACTGGCAGTGGTAGTGAAGTGTAGCAGTGGCAGTGGTGGTGGAGTGTAGCAGTGGCAATGGTGGAGAAGTGTAGGAGTGGCAGTGGTCGTGGAGTGTAGCAGTGGCAGTGGTGGTGGAGTGCAGCAGTGGCAGTGGTGGTGGTGGTGGAGTGTAGCAGTGGCAGTGGTGGAGTGCAGCAGAGGCAGTGGTGGTAGAGTGTGGTAGAGGCAGTGGTGTTGGAGTGTAGCAGTGGCATTGGTGGTGATGTGTAGCAGTGGCAGTGGTGGTGAAGTGTAGCAGTGGCAGTGGTGGAGTGTAGCAGTGGCAGTGGTGGTGAAGAGAGCAGTGCCAGTGGTGAGGTGTAGCAGTGGCAGTGGTGGAGTGCAGCAGTGGCAGTGGTGGTGGAGTGTGGTAGAGGCAGTGGTGTTGGACTATAGCAGTGGCAGTTGTGGTGATGTGTAGCAGAGGCAGTGGTGGTGAAGTGTAGCAGTGGCAGTGGTGGTGATGTGTAGCAGTGGCAGTGGTGGTGAAGTGTAGCAGTGCCAGTGGTTGTGAAGTGTAGCAGTGGCAGTGGTGGTGGAGAGTGGTAGAGGCAGTGGTGTTGGACTGTAGCAGTGGCAGTGGTGGAGTGTAGCAGTGGCAGTGGTGGTGGAGTGTAGCAGTGGCAGAGGTGGTGGAGTGTAGCAGTGGCAGTGGTGGTTGAGTGCAGTGGCAGTGGTGGTGAAGTGTAGCAGTGGCAGTGGTGGTGGAGTGTAGCAGTAGCAGTAGCAGTGGAGTGTAGCAGTGGCAGTGGTGGTGAAGTGTAGCAGTGGCAGTGGTGGAGTGTAGCAGTGGCAATGGTGGTGGAGTGTGGTAGAAGCAGTAGTGTTGGAGTGTAGCAGTGGCATTGGTGGTGGAGTGTAGCAGTGGCAGTGGTGGTGGAGTGTAGCAGTGGCAGTGGTGGTGGAGTGTAGAACTGGCAGTGGTAGTGAAGTGTAGCAATGGCAGTGGTGGTGGAGTGTAGCAGTGGGAGTGGTGGAGAAGTGTAGGAGTGGCAGTGGTGGTGGAGTGTAACAGTGGCAGTGGTGGTGGAGTGCAGCAGTGGCAGTGGTGGTGGTGGTGGAGTGTAGCAGTGGCAGTGGTGGAGTGTAGCAGTGGCAGTGGTGGAGTGTAGCAGAGGCAGTGGTGGAGTGTAGCAGTGGCAGTGGTGGTAGAGTGTGGTAGAGGCAGTGGTGTTGGAGTGTAGCAGTGGCAGTGGTGGTGATGTGTAGCAGTGGCAGTGGTGGTGAAGTGTAGCAGTGGCAGTGGTGGTGGAGTGTAGCAGTGGCAGTGGTGGTGAAGTGCAGCAGTGCCAGTGGTGAGGTGTAGCAGTGGCAGTGGTGGAGTGTAGCAGTGGCAGTGGTGGTGGAGTGTGGTAGAGGCAGTGGTGCTGGACTAAAGCAGTGGCAGTTGTGGTGATGTGTAGCAGAGGCAGTGGTGGTGATGTGTAGCAGTGGCAGTGGTGGTGAAGTGTAGCAGTGCCAGTGGTGGTGAAGTGTAGCAGTGGCAATGGTGGAGTGTAGCAGTGGCAATGGTGGTGGAGTGTGGTAGAGGCAGTGGTGTTGCAGTGAAGAAGTGGCAGTGGTGGAGTGTAGCAGTGGCAGTGGTGGTGGAGTGTAGCAGTGGCAGTGGTGGTGGAGTGTAGCAGTGGCAGTGGTGGTGGAGTGTAGCAGAGGCAGTGGTGGTGAAGTGTAGCATTGGCAGTGGTGGTGGAGTGTAGCAGTGGCAGTTGTGGTGGAGTGTAGCAGTGGCAGTGGTGGTGGAGTGTAGCAGTGGCAGTGGTGGTGGAGTGTAGCAGTGGCAGTGGTGGTGGAGTGTAGCAGAGGCAGTGGTGGTGAAGTGTAGCATTGGCAGTGGTGGTGGAGTGTAGCAGTGGCAGTGGTGGTGGAGTGTAGCAGTGGCAGTGGTGGTGGAGTGTAGCAGCGGCAGTGGTGGTGGAATGTAGCAATGGCAGTGGTGGTGGTGGTGGGGTGTAGCAGTGGCAGTGGTGGTGGAGTGTAGCAGTGGCAGTGGTGGTGAAGTGTAGCATTGGCAGTGGTGGTGGAGTGTAGCAGTGGCAGTGGTGATGAAGTGTAGCAGTGGCAGTGGTGGAGTGTAGCAGTGGCAATGGTGGTGGAGTGTGGTAGAGGCAGTGGTGTTGGAATGAAGCAGTGGCAGTGGTGGAGTGTAGCAGTGGCAGTGGTGGTTGAGTGTAGCAGTGGCAGTGGTGGTGGAGTGTAGCAGTGGCAGTGGTGGTGGAGTGTAGCAGAGGCAGTGGTGGTGAAGTGTAGCATTGGCAGTGGTGGTGGAGTGTAGCAGAGGCAGTGGTGGTGAAGTGTAGCATTGGCAGTGGTGGTGGAGTGTAGCAATGGCAGTGGTGGTGGGGTGTAGCAGTAGCAGTGGTGGTGGAGTGTAGCAGTGGCAGTGGTGGTGAAGTGTAGCAGTGGCAGTGGTGAAGTGTAGCAGTGGCAGTGGTGGAGTGTAGCAGTGGCAGAGGTGGTGGAGTGTAGCAGTGGAGTGGTGGAGTGTAGCAGTGGCAGTGGTGGAGTGTAGCAGTGGCAAGTGGAGGTGGTGGAGTGTGGATGAGAGGGCAGTGGTGAGATGGCAGTGTAGCATGGTGGCAGTGGTAATGGAGTGTAGCAGTGGCATGGTGGTGGTGGAGTGTAGCAGTGGCAGTGGTGGTAGAGTGTAACAGTAGCAGTGGTGGTGGAATGTAGCAGTGGTAGTGGTGGTGGAGTGAAGCAGTGGCAGTGGTGGTGAAGTGTGGTAGAGACAGTGGGGGTGGAGTGCAGCAGTGGCAGTGGTGAAATGTAGCAGTGGCAGTGAAGTGTAGCAGTGGCAGTAGAGTGTAGCAGTAGCAGTGGTGGTGGGATGTAGCAATGGCAGTGGTAATGGAGTGTAGCAGTGGCAGTGGTGGTGGAGTGTGGTAGAGACAGTGGTGGTGGAGTGTAGCAGTGGCAGTGGTGAAGTGTAGCAGTGGCAGTGGTGGAGTGTAGCAGAGGCAGTGGTGGAGTGTAGCAGTGGCAGTGTTGGTGATGTGTAGCAGTGGCAGTGGTGGTGAAGTGTAGCAGTGGCAGTGGTGTTGGAGTGTAGCAGTGGCAGTGGTGATGTGTAGCAGTGGCAGTGGTGGTGAAGTGTAGCAGTGGCAGTGGTGGTGGAGTGTAGCAGTGGCAGTGGTGGTGAAGTGTAGCAGTGCCAGTGGTGAGGTGTAGCAGTGGCAGTGGTGGAGTGTAGCAGTGGCAGTGGTGGTGGAGTGTGGTAGAGGCAGTGGTGTTGGTGTATAGCAGTGGCAGTTGTGGTGATGTGTAGCAGAGGCAGTGGTGGTGATGTGTAGCAGTGGCAGTGGTGGTGAAGTGTAGCATTGGCAGTGGTGGTGAAGTGTAGCAGTGGCAGTGGTGGTGGAGTGTAGCAGTGGCAGTGGTGGTGGAATGTAGCAATGGCAGTGGTGGTGGTGGTGGGGTGTAGCAGTGGCAGTGGTGGTGGAGTGTAGCAGTGGCAGTGGTGGTGAAGTGTAGCAGTGGCAGTTGTGGTGGAGTGTAGCAGTGGCAGTGGTGGCGTGTAGCAGTGGCAGTGGTGGTGGAGTGTAGCAGTGGCCGTGGTGATGGAGTGTAGCAGTGGCAGTGGTGGTGGAGTGTAGGAGTGGCAGTGGTGGTGGAGTGTGGTAGAGGCAGTGGTGGTGGATATAGCAGTGGCAGTGGTGGTGGAGTGTGGTAGAGGCAGTGGTGGTGGAGTGTAGCAGTGGCAGTGGTGGTGAAGTGTAGCAGTGGCAGTGGTGGTGGAGTGTAGCAGTGGCAGTGGTGGTGGCGTGTAGCAGTGGCAGTGGTGGTGGAGTGTAGCAGTGGCCGTGGTGATGGAGTGTAGCAGTGGCAGTGGTGGAGTGTAGGAGTGGCAGTGGTGGTGGAGTGTGGTAGAGGCAGTGGTGGTGGATTAGCAGTGGCAGTGGTGGTGGAGTGTGGTAGAGGCGGTGGTGGTGGAGTGTAGCAGTGGCAGTGGTGGTGAAGTGTAGCAGTGGCAGTGGTGGTGGAGTGTAGCAGTGGCAGTGGAGGTGGAGTGTAGCAGTGGCAGTTGTAGTGGAGTGTGGTAGAGGCAGTGGTGGTGGATATAGCAGTGGCAGTGGTGGTGGAATGTGGTAGAGGCAGTGGTGGTGGAGTGTAGCAGTGGCAGTGGTGGTGAAGTGTAGCAGTGGCAGTGGTGGTGGAGTGTAGCAGTGGCAGTGGTGGTGGAGTGTAGCAGTGGCAGTGGTGGTGGAGTGTAGCAGTGGCAGTGGTGGTGGAGTGTAGCAGTGGCAGTGGTGGTGAAGTGTAGCAGTGGCAGTCGTGAAGTGTAGCAGTGACAGTGGTGGAGTGTAGCAGTGGCAATGGTGGTGGAGTGTGGTAGAGGCAGTGGTGGTTGAGTGTAATAGTGGCAGTGGTAATGGAGTGTAGCAGTGGCAGTGGTGGTGGAGTGTAGCAGTGGCAGTGGTGGTAGAGTGTAGCAGTAGCAGTGGTTGTGGAAGGTAGCAGTGGCAGTGGTGGTGGAGTGTAGCAGTGGCAGTGGTGGTGGAGTGTGGTAGAGACAGTGGTGGTGGAGTGTAGCAGTGGCAGTGGTGAAGTGTAGCAGTGGCAGTGGTGGTGGAGTGTAGCAGTGGCAGTGGTGGTAGAGTGTAGCAGTAGCAGTGATGGTGGAAGGTAGCAGTGGCAGTGGTGGTGAAGTGTAGCAGTGGCAGTGGTGGTGGAGTGTGGTAGAGACAGTGGTGGTGGAGTGTAGCAGTGGCAGTGGTGAAGTGTAGCAGTGGCAGTGGTGGTTTAGTGTAGCAGTGGCAGTGGTGGTAGAGTGTAGCAATAGCAGTGGTGGTGGAATGTAGCAGTGGCAGTGGTAATGGAGTGTAGCAGTGGCAGTGGTGGTGGAGTGTGGTAGAGACAGTGGTGGTGGAGTGTAGCAGTGGCAGTGGCAGTGGTGAAGTGTAGCAGTGGCAGTGGTGGTGGAGTGTAGCAGTGGCAGTGGTGGTGGAGTGTAGCAGTGGCAGTGGTGGTAGAGTGTAGCAGTAGCAGTGGTGGTGGAATTTAGCAGTTGCAGTGGTGGTGGAGTGTAGCAGTGGCAGTGGTGGTGAGGGTGACAGTGACAATGGGCAAGGTGGTTAGACCATCACCAACAGTTTGAATGGTTCGAAGTTGGGTCATATGACGTTCTGTTCTATATAGACTTGTGAATCTCTAGCTAGAGCTCCAAAGAAAATGCCCTTGAAGTTGAACCGTATAATGACATTTAGGTCCACCCTGGCACATTTTCGAGTCACACCTTGGTCGAGAAAGGTAGAGAGGGCCTGAAGACAATACGTTAAAGGGAGGAAGAAGAAGGAAGTGGTCGTAGTAGTAGTAGTAGTAGTAGTGGTGGTGATGGTGGTGGTAGAAATACCACCATGATCATTGTGGTAGACCTATAGAATTAGTGGCACAAGTAGTAGTGATAGTGGTGGTAGTGTTTTGTGGATGGCCTGTAAAGTCAGGTTCCGTGCAGTTTGCCGTCTGTACAAGAGAGCTGAGATCTGGTGCATGATCCTGAGATGGTGATCGCACAGTTGCTAATAGGGGAGACAGACTGCCCAAGTATATCTAGCAACGTACTAGCAGTTTCGGGCAAGCTTTTCCCCCCTTCCCCATCCCCAGGGTTGTCTGCCCTTGTCATAGGTATTTGGCTTTGACGCCCGTCAAATCCGGACAAATCCCTATGGAGAACGCGTTGTAGCTACAGTTTACACGGTGGGCGTACCTCTTGACAGGAAAATGGCTGATGACCACTCCCCAACATGTCCTAAGTGCGGATATATATTCTCGAGGTATATGGGCAAGTGACATCGTCAACGTTAGGGCCACCCTGGCTCATTTCATCAAGGGAAAGGAATTTGGCTGCTGGCCCTAAGGCTAGATGGACCGACGATAAGGTGCTTCTGGCTAAGTAGGGGCTTGGCCTGTCCGCAACGCTCCTTTGGGACTTTAGGGGCATAAATCAGAGCCTGCTTGAGCTGCTCCCTGCGTATACTATGGATCAGATTAAGAGGTGCGAGAGTTTCCTGAGGTATAAGGCTCCTGGAAAATCTTCATTGGCTGAGTAAGAGTCAGTGCTGCCAGGCAGGCCCACGAGTTCTGGGCTCAGAGATGGGAGCGAGTCAGTCAGCTTATTCTGGAGCTGTGAGCGGCTTATCTGATGTGAACCTTGCAGAAGCTGCTGCCGTTGAGGCTGAATGACGGGATTCCTTTGTCTCTCAAACTAGTGGACAGCGAAGATTAGAAGGGCTTTTAGGACATGCTAACGGAGACTTGATCTCTAAGAATTACCAAAATGTGGTAAGAAAGTCTATTTCAGCCACAAAAAAGACGTAGAAAGCCTCTGGTGACTTCTGATTCTTTCCAAAACCATTGTCATTGCCTATAGGATGACAGCTGTGGAATATATCCTCTCCGAAACTGGAGGGTATCTTTTATCTTGGTGACACTGGACCGGTTCTTCTGATTCTTAGGGTAGAGCTTTTATCTAGGTTATGCGACCTGGACCAGTGACTCGCCACCTAGGCGATCATTAAATTCGAAATCACTGAGCCGTTGAAAGCACAGCACCAAATCCTCTACCCCTGGGCAATACGCTATTGCCCACCGGATGCTGAAAGCAATCCCCATCAGTGTCAAGTACAAAATGTTTAATCTGTGGGTGGTCACGGGTTTGTTAACGGAACTACCTCATGCAAACTGGATGGTTCTTACACCTGAATTGTCCAGTCATTCGGATCCCAAAAACAATAGATAATCACCGTGTCTCCGATCTTAGGATGTTCCATAAGATCCAGACAGGCAGTCTCTCCCGAGTCCACAATATCGACAGGTGTCACATGGCCTTCGTCCTGGTGAACTAATGTCATTCTTGATCTTATTTGCCTTTCTGTGGAATCTAACTCTTTTTTCTTATTAAGATAAATTTTATTCTCGCACCTTCGGGGTTGCTATGGGCTCTCCTATATTTCCTGTACTTGCTAACCTTTGTATAGGATTCTTGGAAACCGTTCTGCTATCTACCGTTGGAAGGCGTCCTTCACTCTGGCTCCGCTGTATAGATGACATCTTTGCTCTTTGTCCCCATGACTCAAGTCTCTTTCAACCATCTCTCGATGCCCTTAACAATCTTGCTCTTTCCATCAAGTTTAAATCTGAATTGGAATCTAACTCTCTGCTCACTTTCCTTGATGTATAAGTCCATTGCTCGGCTACATGCTTTTCTTTCGTCGTTTATCGCAAGTCTGTCCACAGTGGCATGTACATTCACTACTTTCCTTACCCTCCGTATTTATGATCCCCAATTCCTTGACTCAGAAATTTCCACTCTTCGTAATTCGTACTCTCGCCTTGGCTACCCTACCGATTTCATAAATTCTGCCTTCTCACGAGCTAAACGGTCTTTTTTCTCTCCCAAACTCCCAAACTCCTGTGAAATCTCCTGTTCTTTGCCTTCACTATATTCACATTCTCCTAAATCTTAAGAACTCACTTAGTTCCTTAGACATCAAACTTACTTTTCGCCAAACACCCTTTGTAGCAATCTGGTACTTCTCCTGGTATTGATGCTTCTGGAGTCAACTCCATTTCCTGTTTCTCTTGTCCTCTCTAGTATTATGGAGAAACTGGCTAATGCTCTTTTCTGTCATGTTAGAGATGACAGTCATCCTATTAACTGGTCCTCTGCCATAACTGTCTACCCCTTTTCTAGCATTCACAGACGCCGTCTTACTGAGACATCCCTTGTACATAATTAATATACAATACCGACAAGATGAAGAACTAGACACATGTGCAACATGTGACAATGTCTTCGTCTGTTGCATGTCCTTCACCTGACGCCAGTATATAAGCACCAACCTCCATGACTGTGCTTCAGTTCCTTCAAGACTACGGTGATCTTCACCAACTCCAAGACTGAGAGATTGTTTACCTCATCTTTCGTATACAATTCTACATTCTTCAGATTATGTCCTTGTGTTGTATTGATAGAGCCACTGATGGCGGAATGTCTACAAATACAGATACCAAAATGTCGCACCTGTCTCTATTTCTTTATCAGGCATCCCTTAAACACAACTTCCTAATAATAATCTTAGTCCCGGGTTTATCTCCGGATATCTCCCTTTCTCATTACATTGTCATATGTACCAAACTTCACAACACTCGTGACTTATCTTTACCTCCTCTTCACTTTAACTCTTCTCCTTCCCTATATTTTCTTTGTGTTTTCTTAATGGGTCACATAACCAGAGACCAAACAAAACGTTACTTGTCAGTCCTAACCAGCCTGATAAGAAGGGCTAAAAAACTGTATTATGAGAATAGATTATTCAACTTGAAAGGTGTTATAAAAAAGATCTGGAAAACCCAATCAGAAATTCTAGGAACAAAAAGGATATCACGAAATAGCGCAATTGAACTAACAAAATCAGATGAACCCCAACTCCCACCAACTGAAACAGCAAACAGACTCAATGTTTTCTTCTCCACCATAGGATAAAACCTTGCCAATAAAATCCCAATCTCAAATACCCCACCCAGTGACTACCTCACTGGCAACTACCCGAACACACTGTTCCTAGCTCCGACTGACCAAACTGAAGTCTCCCTTATTATCAACACACTAAAAAACAAGACAGGAGATTTAAATACTTTACCACCCTTTATATGCAAAAAAGCATCGCAAGTGCTGTCACCAATCACTGCAACACTCTTTAACAAATACATCGAATCCTCTACCTTCCCTACAGTTCTCAAAATAGCAAGGGTCACCCCGATCCATAAAAGAGGAGAACAAACAGACTTGAATAACTATAGGCCAATATCCAACTTACACCCTCTCTCTAAAATCTTCGAAAAATTAATTCATAACCGAATCTACTCCTACCTCATCTCCCACAACATACTCAACCCCTGTCAGTTTGGGTTCAGGGCTAATAAAAATACGAATGATGCTATTATACACATGCTAGAACAAATATACACTGCACTAGAGAAAAAAGAAGTCCCACTGGGGATCTTCATTGATTTACGTGAAGCTTTCGATACAGTTGACGACGATTTGCTCCACAGAAAATTGTCGCACTATGGTATAAGAGGGCACTCCCTCAAATACCTGAAGTCATACCACAGCAACAGAAGCCAATATGTGTACACAAATGGAGCAAACTCTTCCGCACAGCCAATTACAGTTGGTGTCCCACAGGGAAGTGTCCTTGGCCCTCTTCTCTTTCTCGTTTACATAAATGACCTACCAAATGCATCACAACTACTCAAACCCACACTATTTGCAGATGACACTACATACGTCTTCTCTCACCCGAGCCCAGTCACGCTAGCCAATACTGTAAATACCGAATTACAGAAAATATCAATCTGGATGATGACTAACAAACTTACACTAAACATTGACAAAACCTACTTCATTCAGTTTGGTAACAGAGCTACAGATGTCCCTCTTAACATAACGATAAACGGATCACCTATCACAAAGCTAACAGAGGGAAAATTCTTAGGAATCCACCTTGATAATAGACTCAAATTTCATACACATATACAACAAATTTCCAAGACTGTAGGCATACTATCGAAGATACGGTACTATGTTCCACAGTCAACCCTCCTGGCCCTATATCACTCTCTTATTTACCCCTATCTCACCTATGGAATTTGTGCATGGGGCTCAACAACAATAAACCATCTCAGACCATTAATTACCCAACAAAAGGCTGCAGTCAGAATAACAAATTCCCACTACAGGCAGCACACTCCACTAATATTCAAAACTCTAAACCTACTCATAATACAAAACATCCATACTTATTACTGCACCTACTACATACATAGAACACTTAACTCTGACATAAACCCTCCCCTCAAACATCTCCTTACCAACCTCAACAGAACACATGACCATAACACAAGACACAGATCACTCTTTGATGTTCCTCGTGTCAATCTCAGACTATGCAAAAACTCAATGCACATAAAAAGGCCCAAAAATCCGGAATTCATCACCTGTGAATATAAAAGAAACACTGTTTATAAATTCAAGTCTCTACTTAAAAATCACTTACTCACCCACAACTAAATATATACTGAATAATTGTATCTCATAAATGTTTAACCTGTGACTAAATCAAACTTTGTTATTTTTAATTACATTACCTAACAGAATATTCCATTCTACTGAATGCTCAGCAACTCAGTAAATGACCATATGACCTGTCCTTGTAATACTCATTTGTACTTAATTGTTATTTGTTTACAATAATGTTTACCACTGAATATATCATTGCTTAGTTAATCTTAAGTTAATTTTAAACCTGCCCATAATGCTCTGTATACAAGGGGCTTTGGCATGTTACACTTAACCACTGTATTTCTCTGTACATCTATGTATCATGTTTAAATTAATAAATAAATAAATGAAGTGTGAGTCCCATCTTATGAGTTTTTCCTCCGTGTGTCTGTCCTAACCTCGTG
>NC_069478.1:4982900-4987900 GCF_026875155.1 Cherax quadricarinatus | reverse complement strand
ATACAGGCAACCACGTGGTTGGTACATGGGTGTATACAAGTACGTGGTTGGCACATGGGTGTATACAGGCCACTACGTGGTTGGTACATTGGTGTATACAAGCACGTGGTTGGTACATTGGTGTATGCAAGCAAGTACGTGATTGGTACATAGGTGTACACAAGTACGTGGTTGGTACATGGGTGTATACAGGCAAGTACGTGGTTGGTACATAGGTGTATGCGGAAGTACATGGCGTGCTTGAAGGTTCCTGGATAACTAAGTACTGGTCATGGGAATGTATGGTGGTGCGCGGAAATACTGTAGGGGTACTGGAGTACATGGGAGTTTGTACGACGCAGTGGAGTATATGGGAGGTTCACACTACCTCCACTACGTTCACTCCATCTTGAACCTCCACTCCACCTTCACTACGTTCACTCCATGTGAACCTCCACTCCACCTACACTATGTTCACTTTACTGGTGTAACCTAGGACTATGGCCTGGGACCACAGTGTTGGCCTGGGACCACGTCGATGATGATCTGGGACTACAGTCCGCGATGGCCTGGGACCACAATGATGGTCTGGGATCACGGTCCGTGATGGCCTGGGACCACAGTCCGTGAAGACCTGGGACCACGGTCAGGGATGACCTGAAATCACGGTCTGTGATGGCCTGGGACCACGGTCTGTGATGACCTGGGACCACGGTCGGTGATGACCTGGGACCACGGTCAGTGATGACCTGGGACCACGGTCTGTATTGACCTGGGACCACGGTCAGTGATGGCCTGGGATCACAGTCCGTGAAGACCTGGGAACACGGTCAGTGATGGCCTGGGATCACGGTCTTTGATGACCTGGGACCACGGTCTGTGATGACCTGGGACCACGGTCAGTGATGACCTGGGACCACGGTCTGTAATGACCTGGGACCACGGTCTGTGATGACCTGGGACCACGGTCGGTGATGGCCTGGGACCACGGCCAGTGATGGCCTGGGACCACGGTCTGTGATGACCTGGGACCACGGCCAGTGATGGCCTGGGACCACGGTCCGTGATTGTCTTAATTAAGCACAGGTGCTGCCATCTGTCCTCACCAGGGACAACACTCTCCCTAATGAACTATATTAATTATCCAGGATAATTAGGCCCTTAATGATACACTCTGAGATGGGATAATTTCCTTGACCCATGAAAATGGGTCACAGGAGAGGATAGCGCGCCCTAGGATGCTGCCATGGGTATAGGGCTTGCTGGAAATGAAGGTTAAGGGGTTTAGTAATAGGTCATTGGTTCGGTTAATTGGTTTTGGAAGGATGCTAATGAGTCATCAGAGATGGATAATGAGTTATGATAGGTGGATAATGGGTTATGAGAGGTGGATAATGGATTATGAGAGGCGGGTAATGGGTTATGAAAACTAGGTTATGAGAGTTAGGTAGTGGGTCATGAAAGGTAGGTAATGGGTTATGAGGGGTGGGTAATGGGTCGTGAGATGCTGATAATAGGTCATGAGAGGTGGGTAATGTCATGAGAAGTGGATAATGGGTCGTTAGAGACTAGTAATGGGTCCTGGAGTGCTGGTAATGAGCTCTGGAGTGCTGGTAATGGGTCCTGCAGTGCTGGTAATGGGCCCTTCAGTGCTGGTAATGGGTCCTGCAGTGCTGATAATGGATCCTGGAGTGCTGGTAATGGGTCATGGAGTGCTGGTAATCGGTCATGGAGTGCTGGTAATGGGTTCTGGAATGCTGGTAATGGGTCATGGAGTGCTGGTAATGGGGCCTGGAGTGCTGGTAATGGATCCTGGAGTGCTGGTAGTGGATCATGGAGTGCTGGTAATGGATCCTGGAGTGCTGGTAATAAGATAAGATAAGATAAGATTTCGTACGGATTTTTAACCCCGGAGGGTTAGCCACCCAGGATAACCCAAGAAAGTCAGTGCGTCATCGAGGACTGTCTAACTTATTTCCATTGTGGTCCTTAATCTTGTCCCCCAGGATGCGACCCACACCAGTCGACTAACACCCAGGTACCTATTTACTGCTAGGTGAACAGGACAACAGGTGTAAGGAAACGTGTGACGAAATGTTTCCACCCGCCGGGAATCGAACCCGGGCCCTCCGTGTGTGAAGCGGGAGCTTTAGCCACCAGGCCACTGGAATGCTTTGTAGTGGATCCTGGAGTGCTGGTAGTGGATCCTGGAGTGCTGGTAATGAGTCCTGGAGTGCTGGTAATGTGTCATGGAGTGCTGGTAATATGTCATGGAGTGCTGGTAATAGGTACTGGAATGTTGTCAATGGGTCCCGGAGTGCTGTAATGGGCCTTTACATACCTACTGCTTCTGCTGCCAAGCCTACTGTGTAGGAGAAACATTTAGGTATGAAGATACCAAAGTGTTGCACATGTGTCTTACTTATCAGCTTGTCGGTATTACATACCATTATCGTATTCGCTAAGACATGATAATTATTTATTCCTCTGATTTTAATATTCCAGCTTCCCTGGAATAAATGAATTTACCAACATTAACTGAAACAGCAATGAAAATAAAAATAATAATAATTATATTACAGCTTTAATGTTAAGGTCAATCGTAATAAGACTTTCTTATACAACTAATGAAAGTAAAGGAAAATTTTAAGTTTATTGAATTAAGATATAGTAAGTTATAATGGGGTCATAAAATAATTCATTCTCAAAATGTTTATATCCCAAGTCCCGTAGTTTTGGTCCTTCGAACCGTAGTATAAACCAACAAGATTTATAATGGGGTCATAAAATAATTCATTCTCAAATTGTTTATATCCCAAGTCCCGTAGTTTTGGTCCTTCGAACCGTAGTATAAACCAGCAAGATTTATAATGGGGTCATAAAATAATTCATTCTCAAAATGTTTATATCCCAAGTCCCGTAGTTTTGGTCCTTCGAACCGTAGTATAAACCAGCAAGATTTTACCGGCTTATACTTACTTTCGTTACGAGTTTCATGTTTCGTTACGTGTTTCGTTACGTGTTTTTATACTTTGATGGTACGACTCATGTTAGAGAGATCGTCAGGGGAAAAAAAGATAAATGTAGATGTAAGAAATGCAGTTTGAGAGAAGTTACGCATATAAAGAATGGATTTATATACTAGAGAGGTGAGGTGCAGCAGTAGTAGGCGGTGTCATCTTGGATAAATCCACAGGTGGAAGTAGGTCATGCTTATAGGTCAGGCAAGTGGTGTATGCTGGTGGATGATCCTTGACTCTTGCCTTGACCACTTGTGTACAGTGGTGGCCAAAAAAATACTCTTAGAAACCAATGAAACATTAGTTACTGTGCTTATACATGGAATGACTGAGGTAGATATTGGCCAAACGTCGTGGGCAAAATGTTGTATTTGGTAATTACTCTCCCAGATTCAAAGTAAACACGTATGTGATGGTCCCAACTGTGTTGTTGAAAATGCAACCATTTTTCAATTTGCACATTTTAACCAGTGATCAGAATACCTGATACATCTGGGAATGAAACCAAGGCTATTGTAAGTCCCTTTTAAGATAATGTGCTACTGCTACAGAAAATCATATCTAACATAATCAACTTATAAACACTACAAGCACAACAGACGAGACTCAGCATCTGACTCTCTACCGGCCAGGTTGGGATACTTCCTTGCTGAGTCACTTCCCTGAGTGCCTAGTCAGGAGCGAGTGAGAGATGGGATGGTTGACCCTGAGTGCCCAGTCAGGAGCGAGTGAGAGGTGGGATGGTTGACCCTGAGTGCCCAGTCAGGAGCGAGTGAGAGGTGGGATGGTTGACCCTGAGTGCCCAGTCAGGAGCGAGTGAGAGGTGGGATGGCGGAGATGAACCCTGAGGTCAAAAGTTAAATTTGATTCTCCACTGTGATTTCGAAGGGCAAGAATAAGCAAGAATATTGCACACTGCACATCATAAGCCTGGAATATTAAATTTACTAACAGAGTAAAATAAACAGCTGAGTGCTCCTTAAAAGACTGATATCTGTTTCATAAACTGTACTCCACGAAAGCATAAAAAATATCGTTAGCTTGTGTATTCTTTGTTGTAGAGTATTATACGTCTTTAAAATATTTTAATCTTACTGGCAGTCCTGCTGAGCTGGAGGCATGGCATGGCAAGGCAGGGTAGGGCAGGGTATACTTCACCCATGTATGGAGCATCAACATAGAAGAGAGGGCCCAAGATGCAACAGGCATGATCTAGGTACATGATTTCAAGACATTAGTCCAACACGTGCATCGCTACTAAATGAGAAAACTGTGCCAGCAAAGTGCCAAAGTAGAGTGTCAAGGTAGGCCTATCTGAGGAAGGAAAGAGGACATTAGCCAAATACTTTCCAGTGGCTATGCTGAGGTGGAACAATTGTCAGCAGTGTAGTGCTGTGCTGGGAACACCCGGTTGATTGTGTGTTTACTGGGGGACTGCATTCTTGCTGATTCTGGGTGACTGCTTGTGCTGCCTTAGTTGTACACTGACCTGTCTCGTACAACACTGTTTGTTGTACACTGACCTGCCTCGTACAACACTGTTTGTTGTACACTGACCTACCTCGTACAACACTGTTTGTTGTACACTGACCTACCTCGTACAACACTGTTTGTTGTACACTGACCTACCTCGTACAACACTGTTTGTTGTACACTGACCTGCCTCGTACAACACTGTTTGTTGTACACTGACCTACCTCGTACAACACTGTTTGTTGTGCACTGACCTGCCTCGTACAACACTGTTTGTTGTACACTGACCTGGCTCGTACAACACTGTTTGTTGTACACTGACCTACCTCGTACAACACTGTTAGTTGTAGACTGACCTGTCTCGTACAACAATCACGGTTCGTTAGCTGTACGCTGACCTGCCTTGTACAACACTGTTAGTTGTATGCTGACCTGCCTTGTACAACACTGTTAGTTGTACACTGACCTGCCTCGTACAACACTGTTAGCTGTACACTGACCTGCCTTGTACAACACTGTTAGTTGTAT
>NC_069478.1:4932900-4980400 GCF_026875155.1 Cherax quadricarinatus | reverse complement strand
TCCTCCTGCATGAAAGACATGTGGCTCCTCCTGCATCATAGACATGTGGCTCCTCCTGCATGATAGACATATGGCTCCTCCTGCATGATAGACATATGGCTCCTCCTGCATGATAGACATATGGCTCCTCCTGCATGATAGACATGTGGCTCCTCCTGCATGAAAGACATGTGGCTCCTCCTACATCATAGACATGTGGCTCCTCCTGCATCATAGACATATGGCTCCTCCTGCATGATAGACATATGGCTCCTCCTGCATGATAGACATATGGCTCCTCCTGCATGAAAGACATGTGGCTCCTCCTACATCATAGACATGTGGCTCCTCCTGCATCATAGAATGATAGATAGCCTGACTATTGTCACTCTACCTCAGTCTTAAGTCAATAAACATCAGTTAAAGTTCTTTTCATATTATTGTTCTCAAACTGCTGACTGACAAGTCAGTTCATCAGTTCTGTCAAGCATCTGAAGACCAATGTGAGATAAAATCTACAGCATCTGAACTCCACTCTCCACGATCCTACCATACCTGTGTCTGGCTTCTGACACTAACAAGCCACAATTTATAATTTATAACCGGTGAGCGTAGAAACACTGGGCATGTTTCCTTGCACGGGTTGTCCATGTTGACCCATCAGTAAAAGTGGGTACCTGGGTATTAGTCGACTGGTGGTGGGTCGCATCTTGGGACAAAACTGACCTAATTTGCCGCATATGTTCTGCATAACAAGGGGCTTTCTGTATAGCAGTATGTCATAAATGTCAGATAGGTTTGTACACCTTGTATATGTACTTGTAATAAATTAAGATTTTATAAGGGGTTGAGAGCTTTTATGGATAATAGAGAATCAAAGGACCCCAATGGAAATAAGTCACTCTGTCTGACTTTTTTGGGTTATCCCAGGTTCTCTACACATATGCTGCTATGTATGATAATTCTATGTAACTGTATTTGTGTATACCTGAATAAACTTACTTACTTACTTATTTACAATTAAAGTGTCAACTTTAGATACAAGGATTCATCTGAGTGAAGACGTATGGTAGGCAGTTCTGTTTGAAGGGTAGAGGCCTGGTTATTGATGCCTGATATAATTTCTTTATGAGAGTCATCACTCGTGTAGTGATGACTCTTCTGTAGTGATGCTTGTTGTTGTGTAGTGATGAACCTTGTGTAGTGATGAACCTTGTGTAGTGATGAACCTTGTGTAGTGATGAACCTTGTGTAGTGATGAACCTTGTGTAGTGATGAACCTTGTGTAGTGATGAACCTTGTGTAGTGATGAACCTTGTGTAGTGATGACTATTTTGTAGTGATGCTTGTTGTGTAGTGATGACTGTTGTTGTGTAGTGATGACTGTTGTTGTGTAGTGATGACTGTTGTTGTGTAGTGATGACTGTTGTTGTGTAGTGATGACTGTTGTTCTGTAGTGATGCACTAACAACACAGGTACACAGGTGTTGTTGGTCACAGGTGTCACAATCACAGGTTGCAAATGTTTATGCCAGCAAACGTTTATATTTAAATAGCAAACACATTGACTAGGCCAGTCATGTAGTGTTGGGTTGATGGTAGTGGCAGTGGTGGTGGTGGTAGTGGTGGTAGTGGTGGTAGTGGTGGTAGTGGTGGTAGGGGTGGTAGTGGTGGTAGTGGTGGTAGTGGTGGTAGTGGTAGCAGTGGTGGTAGTGGTGGTAGTGGTGGTAGTGGTGGTAGTGGTGGTAGTGGTGGTAGTGGTGGTAGTGGTGGTAGTGGTGGCAGTGGTAGCAGTGGTGGTAGTGGTGGTAGTGGTGGTAGTGGTGGTAGTGGTGGTAGTGGTGGTAGTGGTGGAAGTGGTGGTAGTGGTGGTAGTGGTGGCAGTGGTGGCAGTGGTGGCAGTGGTGGTAGTGGTGGTAGTGGTGGTAGTGGTGGTAGTGGTGGTAGTGGTGGTAGTGGTGGTAGTGGTGGTAGTGGTGGCAGTGGTGGTAGTGGTGGCAGTGGTAGCAGTGGTGGTAGTGGTGGTAGTGGTGGTAGTGGTGGCAGTGGCATACCTTTGATGAGTACCGAGAGACTGTCTACTCCTTGAGCCCGGCCATGGACCAGGCTCGTCTGGTGCTTGCCTTTTCAACCAGGCTGTTGCTGCTGGTGGCCCGCTGACCCACATATCCATCATAGCCTAGCTGATCTGGCACCTGGTGAAAATACTTGTCCAGTTTCCTCTAGAAGGCTTCTACACTTGTTCCAGCCATGTTTCTGATATCTTCTAGTATTTGTTGAATAGTCTGGGGCCACGGATGTTGATACAATGTTCCCTTATTATGCCCACTGCACCCCTGCTTTTCATTGGGCTTGTTTTACACTTCCTCCCATATCTCTCACTCCAGTATGTTGTTAAGGTAGTGTGCAGATTTGGGACCAAGCCCTCGAGTACTTTCCAGGTATATATTATCATGTACCTCTCTCTCCTCCGCTCCAGTGAATACATTTTTAAGACTTCCCAGTAATTTAAGTGTTTTATTGGCTCTTCGTGGGCGGTAAACGATCTCTGTATCTGTTCCAGCTCTCATATTTCTTCTGCCCTGGACGGGGCCGTCAACACTGAGCAATATTCTAAATAAAAGAACACAAGCGATTTCAAGCGTCATGAGTGACACTATTTCCTTTGTTTTGAAAGTTCTCATTATCCACCCCGTCATTGGCCTGGCTGTAGTAACCTTGGTTTCACCGTGTTCTTTGAAAAACAAGGTCAGCTGAGATAATTACTCCCAGATCTTTCACATGTTCCGTTCGTTCCATTTGACGATCTTCTCGAGTTTCTTATAGTCTGTTCCTTTTGAGTTCCTCATTCTTAAACCAAGACACAGTAACCTTAAACCAAGACACAGTAACCTTAAACCAAGACAGCAATGCCTAAGCATATGCAATAAGGCAAACAGATTACTGGGGTTTATATCAAGAAGTGTAAGCAACAGAAGTCCAGAGGTCATACTGCAGCTTTATACATCATTAGTAAGGCCTCACCTAGATTATGCAGCTCAGTTCTGGTCTCCATATTACAGAATGGACATAAATTCGTTAGAAAACATTCAGCGTAGGATGACATGATCGAAGTGTATAAGTGGAAGATAGGTATTAATAAAGGGGATATTAAAAATGTTCTTGAGGATGTCTCTCCAAGAGAGAACCCGCAGTAATGGATTTAAATTAGATAAGTTTAGATCTCGAAAGGATATAGGAAAGTATTGGTTTGGAAATAGGGTAGTTGATTAGTGGAACAGTCTACCTAGTTGGGTTATTGAAGTTAAAACCTTGTGTAGTTTCAAATTTAGGTTGGATAAATGCATGAGTGGTGACCTGTACTTAACTCTGTGAAGAAGTGTCTTGTGTGCTCCCGTGGACTGAACCAAGATGCCCTCCATCGAGCAACTTTACCAGCAGCTTAAGGAAGATCTGAGGGTAGCGAGGATGGAGATACGGCGATTGACCGAGGAAAACAAGAGGATTCGTAGTAGTCATCCTGTTTCAAGTCCTCAGGTCAAGAAGGAATCGTGGTCAGTGGCTGGACAGCAGAGGACGAAGTTCATGATCAAGAAGACGAATGGAAAGCCAGAAACAATGAAGAAGAAAGAGAAGGCTGTGGAAACTCTTGTGGAAGCCTCCAACGCATTCTCGGTGCTACCCGACGAATGTGAATCGACTACTGGGATCGTCACGACGAACGACAACAAGGAAGGTAAGAATATTGTTGTTGTTGGGGATAGCCAGGTTAGATACATGGATAGGGCATTCTGCTTGAAGGACAGGAGTAGGAGACAGAGGGTTTGCTTTCCTGGGGCTGAGATGGAGGACATTGTTAGCCGGCTTGACAACATCATGAACGGTAATGGGATCAGTCCTATTATTTGCCTCAGTGCTGGAGGCAATGATGTAGGCAAGCGTAGAAGTGAGGATTTAGTTAGAAAGTTCAGGACAGCTATAGACATAATTAGGAAGAAGGGGGGCGCCCTGTTATATGTGGCATTTTGCCAAGAAGAGGTGTTGGTAATGAATGGTTGTCCAGAGCAATTGGTATTAATTGTTGGCTGGATAAACACTGTAAGGATAATGCAGTACCATTCAATGACAACTGGGACAACTTCTATGGCCGAAATGACATGTATGCCAGGGATGGGGTTCACTTATCCAGGGCAGGTGTGGGTTTTCTTGCTAACTCAGTTGAGGGGGTTGTTAGGACTTTAAACTAGGATTAGTTAGAGGTATGGGTTTAGAAATGATAAATAATGAGTATGGATATATTGATTTATGCTCTGATATTAAGAATCTTAATAGTAACTGTCATGGAGTAACTCTGGGTAATGATAATTTCAGAAATTGTGCAAAAACAAAGATGAATAGGAAAAATGTGCAGAAGAAAAAACATATGATGGTATTTTATGCTAACAGTCGAAGTGCAAGAAATAAAATTAATGAACTACGTTTGGTAGCATGTGCTGGGAACTTTGATATCATTGCATTAACTGAAACGTGGTATGATTTAAAGAGTCGGGATATGACTGCTGAGTGTGATATTCAGGGATTTAAGTTGTTCAATGTGGATAGATGTAATGGGAAGGGGGAGGAGTTGCATTGTATGTTCGAGAAAATATTAATTGTTGCATAAAAACAGGTATAAAAATAGATGGAGCAGTAACAGAATCTGTTTGGGTAGAGTTTGTAGAGGGTCAAGAAAAACTAATTCTAGGTGTAATATACCGACCTCCAGGCTTGGATCACGATAGAGGGAGACTTCTTTGGGACGAAATTGTTAGGGCTTCTGGACACAATAACATAGTCATAGTAGGGGACTTTAACTTTAGTCAAATTGACTGGAATTCTTTGACAGGTAATCTAGAGTCCAGTGACTTTATGGAAACAGTTCAGGACTGCTTTCTGAAGCAAAGCCTAACAGAGCCTACCAGGGGTAATAATTTGCTAGACCTAGTCTTGTCAAATAAGGAAACACTCGTGAATAATCTGGAGATCACTGAAGAGCTTGGCGCAAGTGATCACAAGTCCATCACTTTTAGCATTAACTGGGA
Source organism: Cherax quadricarinatus (assembly GCF_026875155.1). Lineage (NCBI taxonomy): Eukaryota > Metazoa > Arthropoda > Malacostraca > Decapoda > Parastacidae > Cherax > Cherax quadricarinatus. The sequence goes on along the minus strand of NC_069478.1, from coordinate 4,975,340 downwards.
ATGCAAGAATAATGATAATACAGTAAAAATCCCTGATTTCCGTTCTGCCGATTATAATGGACTTAGGGAACATCTGTCTAATCTTGATTGGGGTTATCTAGCTAATGATTTTATTGACGATAATCATACTTATGAATATGAAGGGATCTGCTTTTATGATTGTTTTCTTAATAATGTACACCGTGCCCAGAGTATATACATTCCCCAGAGAGAAATTAGGTCTAATTATAACGATCCCAAATGGGTTAACAGGAGCCTAAAGCATCTATTAGGGGAGAAAATGGGAATTTATAAGCGCATCAGAAGAGGAGAGGTTAACCTTACTGACCAATATGTTCAGCTTAAAAGAGAAGTAAAAAAAGGGGATTAGTTTAGTTTAATATGTTTATTATGCACCTCATACCCATCCTGTGGGCGGTAGTCAAAAGATTACAGAGGTACATAATTGGTCCAGGGACTGGACTCCAAAGTTTTGATAGCTGAGCAAGTTACAGAGGTAATGAACTCACAATTTACAAAGGTAATGAACTCACAATTTACAAAGGTAATGAATTCACAATTTACAAAGGTAATGAACTCCGAAAACTGGGAATGGACAGCTGACGGATAACGAACTGGAAATGTGTTCCTTATTTAATGACTATTTTTTGTCAGTTTTTACACAGGAAGATGTAAATGAGATTCCAGTAATTAACAATTATTTAGTTCCTGATGGATTTAAATTAACTAATATTACTGTCACGAGGGACATGGTTATTAAACAGATAGACAAACTGAAGCAAAATAAGTCTCCGGGACCCGATGAGTTGTTTTCCAGGGTACTTAAGGAATGCAAGATGGAGCTTAGTCAGCCATTAACGAGTGTGTTTAATGCGTCCATCCTTACCGGTGTTCTGCCAGAGTTGTGGAAGATGGCTAATGTGGTTCCTATATTCAAATCAGGGGATAAGTCCGCTCCTTCAAATTACCGTCCAATAAGCCTGACATCTATAGTGGGCAAGTTACTAGAATCAATTATAGCTGACATTATCAGAAGTCACCTTGAAGAGCATAACTTGATAAATGAATCTCAGCATGGATTCACGAGAGGTCGTTCCTGCCTGACAAACTTGCTGACGTTCTTCAATAGAACATTTGAGGCAGTTGACAGTGATAAGGAATATGATATTGTTTATTTGGATTTTAGTAAAGCCTTCGATAGAGTACCTCACAAGAGACTCTTGAAAAAAGTGGCAGCTCATGGTATAGGAGGTAAAGTTCTAGCATGGATAGAGGCATGGCTTACCAATAGAAAGCAGAGAGTTACCATTAATGGAGTGAAATCTGAATGGGGATTAGTCACTAGTGGCGTTCCACAAGGATCAGTTTTAGACCTATTTACCTTGCTGATGGTGGATTTTTGCTGTGTTTTATACATTCGAAACCTGAAAATCCACCTGCCTACATTCCTCAAGTTATGGACAATCACCTCATGATCACGTTTTTTAAACTCTTTTACAAAAATCTACACATTACACCTGAAAAATGTTTATATCACACCTCCGTAGGTCTGTCACAGCGGTACAGCAGCTGTGACAGCCATGATCCCCCAGTTTTCAGCTGTGATTTAGGTATTGCAGACTGTGCTGTTCCAGGAAGTTTGTAATCTGACATCTTATCACTCTTTTGAAGACGATATGATGTATGTTAGGGCTTCTGCTCTGTAATTTTTGGCTAACGCTGTACTACCTCCCTTATGCGAAGGATGAAGAATTGTGCATTGTATCGTATGTGCAACTTCTGGGTGGGAATAAATGGTATAAAATACCGACACAATAGAAATATAAACACATATTCAGTATAATGTGATCCTTTATTGACAACGTTTCGTTTGTGACTTGAAAAAGCCCACTGTGTGACTTGAAAAAGCCCACTGTGTGACTTGAAAAAGCCCACTGTGTGGGCGAAACGTTGTCAATAAAGAATCACATTATACTGCATATATGTTTATTTTCGCAACTTCTGGGTATCATTATGGTAGATGTTTGGCCATCCAGTGGCTTTACCAATACAAATTCTAACACAAAATGGAAAGACAGTAACTCGATCGCTGGCACACTCAGCTCACACACTGAGGTCCAGGGTTCGAATCTCCTCCGATACGGCTGAAAAACATTAGGGACGTATTTCCATAAGACACCTGCTGTCCCTGTTCACCCATCAGTTTAAAACAGGTACCTGGGTGTTAGTGAACTGGTGTGGGTCGCATCCTGGGTGTTAGTGGACTGGTGTGGGTCGCATCCTGGGTGTTAGTGGACTGGTATGGGTCGCATCCTGGGTGTTAGTGGACTGGTGTGGGTCGCATCCTGAGTGTTAGTGGACTGGTGTGGGTCGCATCCTGGTTGTTAGTGGACTGGTATGGGTCGCATCCTGGGTGTTAGTGGACTGGTGGGGGTCACACCTGATGTTTGTGGAGGTGTGGGTCGCTTCCCGGGTGTTAGTGGATGGTGTGGGTCACATCTGGGGGTTAGTGGACTGGGGGGGTCGCTTTCCCGGTGTTAGTGGGCGGTGGGGGTCGCACCGGGGGTTTTGGACTGGTGTGGGGGCGCACCCGGGGGTTAGTGGACGGTGTGGTCGCACCTGGGGTTTGGACTGGTGGGTGTCACCCTGGTTTAGTGGGCTGGGAGGGTCCAACCCGGGTGTTAGTGGGCTGGGTTGGCCACCTGGGTGTTGTGGCTGGTGGGGGTCACATCCGGGTGTTGTGGACTTGGGGGCGCATCCTGGGTGTTTTGGGGCTATGTGGGTCGCATCCCGGGTGTTGTGGGCTGGGGTGGGTCCCCCCTCCTGGGGTTTGGCTGGTTGGGCACATCCGGGTGTTAGTGGACGGGTGGGTCCATCCCGGGGTTTTTGTGGACTGGGGGGGGTCCACCTGGGTGTTGTGGACTGGTGTGGGGCGCATCCTGCGTGTTTTGGACTGGGGTGGGTCGCATCCTGGGGGTTAGTGGGCGGGTGGGTCGCATCCTGGGGGTTTGTGGACTGGTGTGGGGCGCATCCTGGGTTTAGGGCGGGGTTGGTCGCACCCCGCGTGTTAGTGGCGGTGTGGGTCGCATCCTGGGTTTAGTGGGCTGGGGTGGGCCATCCCGGTGTTAGTGGCGGTGGGGGCACATCCTGGTGTTAGTGGATGGTGTGGGTCACATCCGGGGGTTAGTGGACGGGGGGCACATCCTGGGGGTTTTGTGGATGGTGTGGGTCGCATTTGATGTTGTGGACTGGGGTGGGGTCACATCCCCGGGGGTTTGGGACTGGTATGGGTCGCTCCCGGTGTTAGTGGCTGGTGTGGGGCGCACCTGGTGTTAGTGGGCTGGTGTGGGGCCTCCTGGGTTATGGATGGTGTGGGGCGATCCCGGTGTTTAGTGGACTGGGTTTGGCGCATCCTGCGTGTTAGTGGACTGTGGGGTCGCTCCTGGGGGTTTAGGGGATGGGTGAGTCGCATCCTGGGGGGGTTTGTGGACTGGGGGGGTCAATCCTGGGTGTTGGACTGGTGGGTTCGATCCGGGGGTAGTGGACTGGTGGGGGTCGCATCCGGGGGTTTGTGAAATGTGGGGGTCCATCCTGGGTGTTATGGACTGGATGGGGGCGCATCCTGGGGGTTAGTGGACTGGTGTGGGTCGCATCCTGGGGGTTAGGACTGGTGGGGCAATCCGGGTTAGTGGACTGTGTGGGTCGCAAACCTGGGTTTAGTGATATGTGGGTGATCCTGGTTAGTGGGCTGGTTGGGTCCATCCCGGGTGTTGTGGGTGGGGGGGTACATCCTGGGTGTTTGGACTGGGGTGGGTCGCATCCCGGGTGTTAGTGGACTGGTGTGGGGCGCATCCTGGTGTTATGGCTGGTGTGGGTTGCATCCCGCTGTTATGGGCTGGGGTGGGGTTTTCCCCCTGGGTGTTATGGGCTGGTGTGGGTCCTCCCGGTGTTAGTGGACTGGTGTGGTCACATCCGGGGTTTGTGGGCTGGTGTGGGTCCATCTGGGGGGGTTATGGACTGGTGTGGGTGCATCCCCGGGGGTTAGTGGACTGGTTGGGTCGCATCCTGCGTGTTAGTGGGTGGTGGGGTTTTGCATCCTGGGTGTTAGGGACTGGTGTGGGTCCACCTGGGTGTTATGGGGCTGGGGGGGTCGCTCCTGGGGTTAGGGCGGTGTGGGTCGCCCCTTTCGGTTAGTGGTGGGGTGGGTGCATCCTGGGTGTTAGTGGACTGGTGTGGGTCGCTCCTGGGGGTTTGTGGGCTGGTGGGTCACATCCTGGGTGTTGTGGACTGGTGTGGGGGACATCCGGGGTTGTGGACTGGTGTGGGTCACATCCTGGGGTTAGGGACGGGTGGGGCGCATTTTTGGGGTTTGTGGACTGGTGTGGGGGCACTCCTGGGGTTATGGACGGTATGGCGCATCTGGGTGTTTGTGGACTGGTGTGGGGCCATCCTGGGGGTTAGTGGACTGTGTGGGTCGCCCTGGGGTTATGGCGGTGTGGGGCCTCCGGGGGGTTAGGGGCTGGTGTGGGGCGCACCTGCGGGGTTTGTGGACGGTGTGGGTCGCATCCTGGGGGTTTGGGACTGGTGTAGTCGCACCGGGGGTTAGTGGGCTGGTGGGGGGCACATCCTGGGTGTTGTGGGCTGGTGTGGTCGCATCCTGGGGAAAGTGGACTGGTGGGGGGGCGCATCCTGGGTGTTAGTGAACTGGTGGGGGTACATCCTGGGTTTGGGACGGAAAGGGTCCATCCTGGGTGTAGTGGACTGGTGTGGGGCGCATCCTGGTGTTATGGACGGTGGGGGGCACATCCTGGGGGTTAGTGGACTTGTGTGGGCCATCCCGGGTGTTTGTGGACTATGTGGGTCCATCCGGGTTTAGTGGCTGGTTTTGGGGCCATCCCCGGGGGTTAGTGGACTGGTGGGGTCACATCCTGGGGGTTAGGGGCTGGTTGGGTCCCATCCTGGTGTTATGACTGGTGTGGGTCCATCCTGGTGTTAGTGGACTGGGGTTGGGGGTTTCATCCGCGTGTTATGGCTGGGGTGGGGCGCACCGGTGTTAGTGGACTGGTGTGGGTCGCATCCTGGGTGTTAGTGGACTGGTGTGGGTCGCATCCCTTGGGGGGTTTGTGGATGGTGGTCGCACCGGGGGGTTAGTGGACTGGTGGGGTCGCATCCCGGGGTTAGTGGGCTTGGGGGGTCGCATCCTGGGTGTTATGGCTGGGGGTCCATCCTGGGTGTTAGTGGACTGGTGTGGGGCCTCCGGGGGTTAGGGATGGTTGGGTCACTCCTGGGGGGTTAGTGGAAGGGGGGGTCGCATTTGGGTTAGTGGACGGTGTGGGGCAATCCTGGGGGTTATGGACGGTATGGGGGCGCAACCTGGGGGTTTTTTGGGCTGGGGTGGGGCGCATCCGGGGGTTAGTGGACTGGTGTGGGGCGCATCCCGGGTGTTAGTGGGGCGGTGTGGGTCGCACCTGGGGGTTTGGACTGGTGTGGGGCGCATCCTGCGGTTTGTGGGCTGGTGTGGGTCGATCCTGGGGTTAGGGACTGGGGGAGCGCATCCTGGGTGTTAGTGGACTGGTGGGGGTCAATCCTGGGTTTAGTGGACGGTGGGGTCCATCCTGCTGTTAGTGGACTGGTGTGGGTCGCATCCTGGGGGTTAGTGGACTGGTGTGGTCGCATCCTGGGGGTTTTGGACGGGGGTTTGGGGCGCATCCTGGGTGTTATGGGGCGGTGTGGGTCGCATCCTGGTGTTGTGGACTGGGGGGTTTGATCCGGGGGTTAGGACTGGTGTATCGCTCCTGGGTGTTTGTGACTGGTGGGGGTCACACCTGGGGGTTATGGACTGGGGTGGGTCGCTTTGCGTGTAGGGACTGGTGTGGGGCGCATCCTCGTGTTAGGGGGGGTGTGGGGCCACCTGCGTTTAGTGGACTGTGTGGGGCGCATCCCGGGGGGTTTGTGGACTGGGTGGGTCGATCCGGGGCAAAACTGACCTAATTTCCCCAAATGCTCAGCAAACAAGCGGGTTTCTATATATGTTGTCCTGTGTCCCCATAGTCGATACCTTGTACATTACTTATAGCAAAAAAAGTTATTTTTATTATTATTAATTATTATTATTATTATTATTATTATTTATTATTTTTAATATTTTATTATTATACACAAACAGATGATCAAACCAGCATCCCCGTGAGTAATTCTTTTATCTCCTGATCCATCGGGGGCCCGGTCGTGGCCGGGCCGCGGGGCTTGATCCCCGGAATAACCTCCAGGGAACCTCCAGGGTTTTTTGACCTATATGTGCAAAATATGCAATAGAGGTGTGTCACCACTCCTAATATCTTAAATTATTGCCTTCCCTAATCCAGACTCTCCAAAGAAAGAGGTCGGGTTTTGTTTTTGTACTATTCTTTTTGGGTTTTGGGGTTCCAAAATGTGGGTTTGGGGTGATCGAATGTTTGGGGGTCTGGTGGTTTTCGTGATGGTGGTCGAGTGGTGGTAAAGGTGGCGTGGTGGTCATGTGGGGGTGATGGTGGTTATTTGGGGGTGGTGGGGGTGGTCGTGTCATGGGGTCATGGTGGTCGAGTGGGGCGTGGTGGCATGGTGGTCGTAGTGGGGGTCAGGGGTGGGGGTCAAGGTGGTGATGGTGGGGATGGGGTTATGGGGGTGGGGTGGTGGCTGATCAGGTGGTCATGGTGGGTAGTGGGGTGGTGGCATGGTGGGGTATGGGGTCATGGTGGTCGTGGGGGTCATGATGGTGGGGATGGGGGTGATGGTGGTTATGGTGGTGGTGGTGGTCGTGATCATGGTGGTCATGGTGGTCGTATTGGTCGTGGTGGTCATGGTGGTCGTAGTGGTCGTCGTGGTGGTACTGGTGGTCATGGTAGCCGTGGTGGTGGTTGTGGTGACCGTGGTGGTGGCCGTGGTCATAGTGGTGGTCCTGGTGGTCGTAGTGGTCATGGTGGTGGTCCTGGTGGTCGTAGTGGTCATGGTGGTGGTCATTGTGGTCGTTGTGGTGTAAGATGTCACTTCTAAGAGTAGAATTGGAGAGAGAAACATTGTTTACTGAAAGTGTATTAAAACTCTCTGACTCTCAACACTTACTGACTCTCTCTCTCTCTCTCTCTCTCTCTCTCTCTCTCTCTCTCTTTATGAAGGTCATAAAACATTATTTTCGTTTTCTTATATTTTCTTTCTTTCTCTTCGCCATTTATTTCAAACTTCTCAGATTTCAGTAAATTTCTGATGTTTTATCCAAATGTTTATCTTTCTTCTTCTTCTCTTCTACCCTCTCCTCCCCTTCTTCTCTCCTCTCCTCCTCCTCTCCCTCCCTTCTCTCCTTCTCCTCTCCTTCTCTTTCACCCTCTCCACTTCCCTCTCCTCTCCTCTTCCCCTCTCCTCTCCTTCTCCTCTCCTCCTCTCCTCTTCTTCTCTCCACTCCACTCCTCTCTTCTCTCTCTCCTCTCCCCCTTTCTACTCCTCTCCTCCTCTCCCCCTCTCCACTCCTATATTCTCTTTCCCCTCTCTCTCCCTCCCTACAGCAGTACATAGAAAGCAACAATACGACTGAGCTGGAGAAACATCACGGTAGAGAACACACTTCTATTGTCACATCGTTTCTCTCAGTGTAGAGTGAGGGAAAAGAGACAAAGCTCTACACAGCTTGTCCCAATGAAAGCTTTGTCTCAGCTTGAGCCATATGGGCAGTGGGTCAGTGGGCAGTGTGTTAGTGGGCAGTGTGTCAGTGGGATCAATGATTGCTTCGCAACACAGTGGTGGAGGGGTAAGCCAGTGGAAGGCTTAGGTCAGATGGCCTAAAACTACAGCTACGGGTCATCACATGACTAAGACCCGCGTCAGGAAACACTTGTCCTGTTTCCTGACCAATCTTACCTAACCTAACCTATGTATGCCCAGCTGGCTTCATATTTCGTCCCATGCTGGTGCTGCCACCTATAGGCCTACCCAGATCATCCTGCATCACGCGTTCCCTACCCTCACTGAGGCAGCCAACTTCACTCAGGAAACAAGGTCTACTCCGTCACTGTCTCCTGGGCATGGCCCTCCTGGACCAGGCCAATTAAATACACCGCTTCTGTACCATGAACCCAAATAAAGGAACGTTTGACACTCACCAAATCAATTGTAATAAATCGTGGCAAGCGGTGGTCGCAGCAAGTTGTGTTCCCGCGAGAAAGGAAGCCGAAGATGATGTGTCCACTTCATCGCCCCGTATAAGAAACATCCGCCTCTGTACGAGTTGTCTTGAAGTCGTGTCTGCAAGTTCCATCATGAGATTAAGACACATGTGCAACATCTGGGTATCTTTATTGTAGACGTTTCGCCATCCAGTGGCTTTATCAATACAAATTCCAGGACATAACTTGAAGACAGTGGAACTATATACAGAAGATGAGGTAATCAGTCCCTCAACCTAGGAGTAGGTGCGAAGAGCACCATAGTCGTGGAGATTCTGAAGCAGGTGCTCTTCGCACCTACTGCTAGGTTGAGGGACTGATTACCTCATCTTCTGTACATAGTTCTACTGTCTTCAAGTTATGTCCTGGAATTTGTATTGATAAAGCCACTGGATGGCGAAACGTCTACAATAAAGATACCCAGATGTTGGACATGTGTCTTAATTTCATCTTGTCGGTATTGTATACCTGTCTTGTACAAGTTTCATAATTCAGACATGGGGTCAGCGGGAGCCAAGCTGAAATTTGCTGAAATTTTCTCGAGAAATCTTCGTGGTGTTACCTGTCATTTCACAGCGTCCCACGTTGTTCTTCAGTCACGTGTTCAGCATTATCTGTATGTTCTGCTATTTCAGCATTATCTGTATGTTTTGCTATTTCAGCAAGTTAGAGGTGAGTTTGTGTGGTGCTCTGCGTCCAGTGTGGTTGTTTCTCGAAGTGTTTGTGGGTAGGGGAGAAAGTAGCGGCCGGAGTTCCTCCCTCACTACACGCCTCCAACACTCATCTCGCTACCACCACCGCCATTCGATGTTAGTCTCTCCCTCTTTGCTGTTTCTCTCTGAATTCAATGTGAATTCTTCGCCAGTGCTGTGTATCCGAGTGCTGAGGTCACTCGAAGTCACGTGGATCATGATGCCATGTGTGGATAAGGCCACGTGGATCTACAAGCCAGGTGAGTTACCAAAGCCACATGCTGTTGTCTGTTGCCTGGCATCACCCATGTCGTCACCTCACGACATCATCCACGTCTGCATGATGTCACCGTTGCCCAACATCAATCCACGACGTCACCCCAACATTACCATGCTGTTCTGACATCACCTCATACCTAACATCACTACATAATGTCACATCGACAGTGTTATAGTTTCACGGTGAGTAATTTGTTGCAGTGTTGTCAACGTTTCTCACAAGTGTTCTCATATGTTCATGAATGCCTTTGTGTCAATTTTTGCACAGTATATCATATTTTGCTAGTGTAATCTATCTTGTAACTGCATGTGCAGTGTGGGTGTGTGCAGTTTTCCGTGTCCTGATGTGTGGTCTGAGCCCAGATGTGTGTGTGTAGACTACAGAGGGGTCTGAGGCCAGACCATTGGTAACACTGTCATGTTACATGTCACCCACTGTGACCGCTGACAGCTGACATTAGTCAGTCCAGGCGTCAGTTTACGAGCATCTGAGCCGACTTCCTGTTGAGACTCGTTTCACTCCACTTACTGACTGTCAGAGTGCAGTTATGTGTAGAACACCAGTCTGAGGATGCTTAGACTAACCTCTGCTATGATTCCAACTGTCGAGAGGATGACATCGTCAGGTTGCAGTAGCCATATCGGCAGGTGACTGACTCATGTCACAGCTTCAGATGTCACTTTGCTAGCCCACTCACTCCAGTTACAATGTATGCTGCTACGACTCCCAGATGATGTGCCTGAATCGTCCTAGCCAAGACCCACTCTCACTGGCACCACTAAGCTGTGTTGTGCGTTCTTGGTAGTGACAGCCAAGTGACAGTACCAGTCGAGAAATGTCCTGAGTCGCTTGCCAGAAGTAGTCCTGTCCAGTTGCCGAGAACTGACGACGCCTCACTCAAGGGCACCAGAAGATTTTGCCCCAGGTTGAGTGAACCCTGCAGTTACTATGCCACGATGACTGCTTCACTGTTCCAGAGAAGACTGTACCCTGTTCCATCACAGCTCAGCCTCGACGATGCCTCCTGTGTTGCAGTAGCTGTCCAGACACAGGAAGGCGTGCAGTAATGCCCGCCGAGGCTCACTGCCTTGGACCGCTATATTTAGCACGTGCCTCCTTTTTTTTCTTCCCTCCCTGTAGGAAGTTTTTTTTTGTCCATGTCTACATGTATATATATGGTTTTATTCTGTGTTCTGTGCTCTGTTCCTGAGAGCTTAAGTTTTTTTCAATCACTCAGGGTCGAGGACGACCACAGGTAGGTGGCCGAGCGATGTATGACCAACTGGGTTCGTATTTCGTGCCATGCTGGTGCTGCCACCTATAGGCCTACCAAGCTCACCCTGCACCACTCTGAGGCAGCAACTTCACTCAGGAAACAAGGTCTACTCCGTCACCCTCTGCTGGGCATGACCCTCCTGGGTCAGGGCACATAAACACACTCACTGCCAGTGTACCAAGAACCCAAATAAAGAAATGTAGCCTCCCAAGTCTTATTCATCCACGCTCGCACACCCACCAAATCAATTACAATACCTAACCTAACCTTACCTAACCTAACCTTACCTAACCTAACCTTACCTAACCTAACCTTACCTAACATAACCTAACCTTACCTAACCTAACCTAACTTTACCTAACCTAACCTGACCTAACCTAACCTAACCTAACCTAACCTAACCTAACCTTACCTAACCTAACCTTACCTAACTTTACCTAACCTAACCTGACCTAACCTAACCTAACCTTATCTTACCTAAGTTAACCTTACCTAACCTAACCTAACCTATCCTTACCTAACCTAACTTTACCTAACCTAACCTGACCTAACCTAACCTAACCTATCCTTACCTAACCTAACTTTACCTAACCTAAACTGACCAAACCTAACCTAACACAGCGACCGTCACCCAGCTAGGCACCAGAGTTGACTTCAGACTTATGAAATACGTTCACCACCACGCATTCAGTAATACTCTTGCCTGAAGACGGCAGTCATTATATTTCGGGTGACTTTCTGAACTGCAACATTTCCCGTAATTGTTTGTCACCCTCAGCACCACCAGCTGGATGCAACACCAGCTGGATGCAACACCAGCTGGATGCAACACCAGCTGGATGCAACACCAGCTGGATACAACACCAGCAGGATACAACACCAGCTGGTTACAACACCAGCTGGTTACAACACCAGCTGGTTACAACACCAGCAGAATACAACACCAGCAGGATACAACACCAGCAGAATACAACACCAGCTTGTTACAACACCAGCAGGATACAACACCAGCTGGTTACAACACCAGCAGGATACAACACCAGCTGGTTACAACACCAGCAGGATACAACACGAGCAGAATACAACACCAGTAGAATACAACACCAGCAAGATACAGCGCCAGCAGGATACAATGCCAGCAGGATATAACACCAGCAGAATACAACACAAGTAGGATACAACACCAGCAGGATACAACACCAGCAGGATACAACACCAGCAGAATACAACACCAGCAGGATACAACACCAGCAGAATACAACACCAGCTTGTTACAACACCAGTAGGATACAACACCAGCTGGTTACAACACCAGCAGGATACAACACCAGCTGGTTACAACACCAGCAGGATACAACACGAGCAGAATACAACACCAGTAGAATACAACACCAGCAAGATACAGCGCCAGCAGGATACAATGCCAGCAGGATATAACACCAGCAGAATACAACACAAGTAGGATACAACACCAGCAGGATACAACACCAGCAGGATACAACACCAGCAGGATACAACACCAGCAGAATACAACACCAGCAGAATACAACACCAGCAGAATACAACACCAGCAGGATACAACACCAGCAGGATACAACACCAGCAGAATACAACGCCAGCAGGATACAACATCAGCAGGATACAACACCAGCAGGATACAACACCAGCAAGATACAACACCAGCAGAATACAACACCAGCAGGATACAACACCAGCAGGATACAACACCAGCAGGATACAACACCAGCAGGATACAACACCAGCAGGATACAACACCAGCAGGATACAACACCAGCAGGATACAACACCAGCAAGATACAACACCAGCAGGATACAACACCAGCAGGATACAACACCAGTAGGATACAACACCAGCAGGATACAACACCAGCAGGATACAACACCAGCAGGATACAACACCAGCAGGATACAACACCAGCAGGATACAACACCAGCAGGATACAACACCAGCAGGATACAACACCAGCAGGATACAACACCAGCAGGATACAACACCAGCAGGATACAACACCAGTAGGATACAACACCAGCAGAATACAACACCAGCAGGATACAACACCAGCAGGATACAACACCAGCAGGATACAACACCAGCAGGATACAACACCAGCAGAATACAACGCCAGCAGGATACAACACCAGCAGAATACAACACCAGCAAGATACAACACCAGCAGGATACAACACCAGTAGGATACAACACCAGCAGGATACAACACCAGCAGGATACAACACCAGCAGAATACAACACCAGCAGAATACAACACCAGCAGGATACAACACCAGCAGGATACAACACCAGCAGAATACAACGCCAGCAGGATACAACATCAGCAGGATACAACACCAGCAGGATACAACACCAGCAAGATACAACACCAGCAGAATACAACACCAGCAGGATACAACACCAGCAGGATACAACACCAGCAGGATACAACACCAGCAGGATACAACACCAGCAGAATACAACGCCAGCAGGATACAACACCAGCAGGATACAACACCAGCAGGATACAACACCAGCAGAATACAACACCAGCAAGATACAACACCAGCAGGATACAACACCAGCAGGATACAACACCAGCAGGATACAACACCAGAAGAATACAACGCCAGCAGGATACAACACCAGCAGGATAAACCACCAGCAGGATAAAATACCAGCAGGATAAAACACCAGCAGGATAAAATACCAGCAGGATACAACACCAGCAGGATACAACACCAGCAGGATAAACCACCAGCAGGATAAAACACCAGCAGGATAAAATACCAGCAGGATAAAACACCAGCAGGATAAAATACCAGCAGGATAAAACACCAGCAGGATAAAACACCCATTTAGGTTTATACAAACACTTAAGCTCAGCCTAGAGGCCGCCACTCTTCTCACTAAACGTTAAAAATCGCTCTCTTGAAACTCACCCAAAGTGGTCAGATCACTTAACTTTTCTTACCTCTAATAAACCAGGGAACGGGCGGGGATTGAACCCATGCTGAGTGAGTCGTAAAACTCCAGGCCAGTGCGTCAACCACTGGGCCAGCTGGCTACGAAAAGATTCAACCTCGATAAGGTGTATATTTTTATACACCATAAGAATGTAAGCATGGGCCACAATTGTGACCACAAATGAAAGTTTCCGCAGACGAGTCCCTCCAGAGTGGCTGTGGTTACAGTGGTGGCTCATTCTAACCTTCCTGTGGTGTATGGATAAACTCAGTTGGATGAATGTTATTGTAGCCAGCTGGCCCAGTGGTTGACGCACTGGCCTGGAGTTTTACGACTCACTCAGCATGGGTTCAATCCCCGCCCGTTCCCTGGTTTATTAGAGGTAAGAAAAGTTAAGTGATCTGACCACTTTGGGTGAGTTTCAAGAGAGCGATTTTTAACGTTTAGTGAGAAGAGTGGCGGCCTCTAGGCTGAGTTTTAAGATTAACTAGCCATTGGATTAAACCCCAAACCGTTCCTTAGTTTGTTTCAATGGTGTTATTACCTTTACTCTCTCTTCTCGTCAATATACCATTTTCTGACTGCTCTGTCTTCCCACAGTCCTCCTCCGCCTTCATGTTTCTGTCTTATAGCGTAACATACAAAACCATACTAGGAATTAGGGACATTTGTTATAAAAATATATTCACAATGTACGTAGGAACCTAGTTCCTACGTCCTGAGTTGTACCATCAACTAGTCGGGGTGCACGAAAAACTAGCTGCTAATGTCCACAGGCTGGAAATGTGGTGCACAATAACGCAGCTGCTACGGTCCATAGGACTGGTATACGGTGCACGAACTCACCATCACCCCATGTGCTTACTGTGCACATGGGGTGCACAGTAACCAAGCTGCTATGGTGTATAAGGAGCTAGTTGATAGGGCTGACAGGGTGGATGCTGGGTGCACACGAATGAAGAGGTCGTCGTCGTCCACCGCACCGAAATAGAGTACACAAAGTCGTCGCTACCTCCCAGAGGCAATATAAACACAAATGCAGTATAATGTGATCCTTTATTGACTACGTTTCGCCCACACAGTGGGCTTTTTCAAGTCACAAACAGTAGTCACATGTAGTTCTGTTTGTGACTTGAAAAAGCCCACTGTGTGGGCGAAACGTAGTCAATAAAGGATCACATTATACTGCATTTGTGTTTATATTGCCATTGTGTCGGTATTTTATACCATTTATTTCCACCTCCCAGAGCTTGTTAATGGTGCGTACAGTAAACTAGCCGCTATACTCCATTAGGTAGATATGAAATACACAATAAATTAGCGACTCCAGCATCAAAATCTTTACTCTCCTGTGAATTATATACCTGACATTAGCATAAATATTACAAAGTTAAGAGATATACAGAGAGTTTGCTACTGCACTCAGCGAGAACTGATAATTCTTAATGTTACATTGTTTTTTATTATTATCACACTGGCCGATTCCCACCAAGACAGGGTGGCCCGAAAAGGAAAAACTTTCACCATCATTCACTCCATCACTGTCTTGCCAGAAGGGTGCTTTACACTACAGTTTTTAAACTGCAACATTAACACCCCTCCTTCAGAGTGCAGGCACTGTACTTCCCATCTCCAGGACTCAAGTCCGGCCTGCCGGTTTCCCTGAATCCCTTCATAAATGTTACTTTGCTCACACTCCAACAGCACGTCAAGTATTAAAAACCATTTGTCTCCATTCACTCCTATCAAACACGCTCACGCATGCCTGCTGGAAGTCCAAGCCCCTCGCACACAAAACCTCCTTTACCCCCTCCCTCCAACCTTTCCTAGGCCGACCCCTACCCCGCCTTCCTTCCACTACAGACTGATACACTCTTGAAGTTATTCTGTTTCGTTACATATATAAATAAATTAACGGTACCAATAATGTTTGTGTCCAGTACACGTTAATGGAGAGGATCATGCGGGATGTACTGGGGACAGTCCCAACATTTGTACACTCACAACAGTACTGGCTAACCCACGTAGTGTTGATAAGAATTCTATGCTGGTAGAATTATTAATAGTATTCATTTTTTTTGGATAATTTACACCGAGATCTGAGAGTTCTTGAAGAGTGGAAGGAGGACACAGTCTTGCTTCACAGAGGCTGGAGCACAGTGCCAGCAACTACAGGACCACGGATCAAAAGTTACACACGTGAAAGTCTGAGTCACTCAAGACAGCCTCTATATACTCCTTTGAACATGGAATGAGTTACATAATATGGTTTTACAGCAGTAGGATCCTGGCTCTCACAGGCATCCCATCACAGAATTCTCACACAGGTATCCTCTCACAGCATCCTCTCACATCCTCTCACAGCATCCTCTCACATCCTCTCACAGCATCCTCTCACATCCTCTCACAGCATCCTCTCACATCCTCTCACAGCATCCTCTCACATCCTCTCACAGCAACCTCTCACATCCTCTCACAGCATCCTCTCACTTCCTCTCACAGCAACCTCTCACACCCTCTCACAGCATCCTCTCACATCCTCTCACAGCATCCTCTCACTTCCTCTCACAGCATCCTCTCGCATCCTCTCACAGCAACCTCTCACATCCTCTCACAGCATCCTCTCGCATCCTCTCACAGCATCCTCTCACATCCTCTCACAGCATCCTCTCACAGCATCCTCTCACATCCTCTCACAGCATCCTCTCACATCCTCTCACAGCAACCTCTCACACCCTCTCACAGCATCCTCTCACATCCTCTCACAGCATCCTCTCACTTCCTCTCACAGCATCCTCTCGCATCCTCTCACAGCATCCTCTCACATCCTCTCACAGCATCCTCTCACAGCATCCTCTCACATCCTCTCACAGCAT
Organism: Cherax quadricarinatus; assembly: GCF_026875155.1. NCBI lineage: Eukaryota > Metazoa > Arthropoda > Malacostraca > Decapoda > Parastacidae > Cherax > Cherax quadricarinatus. The sequence continues at coordinate 4,959,044 of NC_069478.1, read as the reverse complement.
CCTCTAACATCATCTCACAGCATCCTCAAGTTATTCATTACACTGCAACCAGTGGCAGTGTACAGTTTCTCACAGAAAATGGAACTGCTGTAAGAAACAGAGAGTAGAGAACAAGGTTGTCCCATTCTAGTCGTCTGACGCAGATGTCAAACTTTTCCTCTGAAGACTCTGTAGGGTGAGGCTCTGTTGTCTTAGGGGCGGCGACTGGCAGTGAAGAACGTTGGGAGGTTTGAGAGCGGCGGCTGCCAGTGAAGAAGACTGGTAGATACAAAAATAACCCGCACATAGAAGAGAGGAACTTACGACAGTGGCATGTACATTCACTACTTTTCCTATCATGCTTCCCCTCTCAAGAAAAGTGTTCTTATCTCCCTCTTTCTCCGTGCTCTCCGCATCTGTGATCCTCAGTTCCTTCCAGCAGAAATTTCCACTCTTCATAATTCGTTTTACTAATCTCGTTCATACCTCTCCTCCCTCTACAGATGTTCCTGGTGTCTACTCTATTTCTTGCTCCTCCTATCCTCTTCAATACTTCGGAGAAACTGGCCGATCTCTTTCTGACAGACTTAGGGAGCACAAAAATAGTGTTAGGCTTGCCGACACTAACAATGCTCTTTTCTGTCACGTCAGAGATCACAGCCATCCTATTGATTGGTCTTCTGCTAAAACTGTCTTCCCTACTTCCAACTTTAACAGTCGCCGTCTGGTTGAATCCTCCCTAATACACAACTTTCCTTGTATGAATCTTAGTCGTGGCTTCGTCTCTGTAGATGCCTTCCTCTCCCACTACATTGTAAAATGTTCCAAACTTCAGAACACCCGTGACTTAACCTGAATCCTCCTTTTTTTCTTCTTCTCCCTTTTCCCCTTTCCTCTTTCCTTTTTTTCTCTTCTGGGTTGTCTTTCTTTTTTCTGTCTTGTGTTTCTGTTCCTTCATTATTTATTTCATTATTTCCCTTCCCTCCACCTCTGTGCACTTGCTCTCCCTCTGTGGGCACCTAGCTCCCTTGTGGGCACCTAGCTCCCTTGTGGGCACCTAGCTCCCTTGTGGGCACCTAGCTCCCTTGTGGGCACCTAGCTCCCTTGTGGGCACCTAGCTCCCTTGTGGGCACCTAGCTCCCTTGTGGGCATCTAGCTCCCTTGTGGGCACCTAGCTCCCTTGCAGTGCTCCCCTTTCTTTCCATTTGACTGACTTCTCCTCCTTACTTCCCCACCACTACTTCCATCTCCGCCACTACTACTACTACCACTACTACTACTACTACTACTACTACCATTACTACTACTACTACTACTACTACCACTACTACCACTACTACTACCACTATCACTACTACTACTACTACTACTACTACTACCACTACTACCACTACTACTACTACTACTACTACTACCATTACTACTACCACTACTACTACTACTACCACCACTACTACCACTACTACTACCACTATCACTACTACTACTACTACTACTACTACAACTACCACTACCTCTTCCTGCCTATATATACCCGTCCTGCTCCACTTCTGGTTAGTGTGACTTTGTAAATGGTCCAAGTCGGACTGAAACGTCGTCGTAAGCTCCTCTCTTCTATGTGCAGGTTATTTGTGTATCGTTCCAGTCACGGTACTGTGCCTTTTTTTATTATTTAAGACTGGTAAGCGTGAGATGACAGTCGAGGCCAGGCAGGTGTAGTGGAGATACTAGGTGACTGCCTGACAGTTGCCAGGGTATGGTAAGTGGGATGGGAAACTACGAAGTAAGATCAAGATATTTGTACACAAGTTTGACATGGTCAAACGTGAAGATACTTTTGTATTGCGAAGAGTTGAAATTATTGCAAAAAACGTAGGAATCTAATTAACATGAGGTCTAACATGAATGTTGAACCTAATTAACATGAGGTCTAACATGAATGTTGAACCTAATTAATATGAGGTCTAACATGAATGTTGAACCTAATTAATATGAGGTCTAACATGAATGTTGAACCTAATTAATATGAGGTCTAACATGAATGTTGAACCTAATTAATATGAGGTCTAACATGAATGTTGAACCTAATTAATATGAGGTCTAACATGAATGTTGAACCTAATTAATATGAGGTCTAACATGAATGTTGAACCTAATTAATATGAGGTCTAACATGAATGTTGAACCTAATTAATATGAGGTCTAACATGAATGTTGAACCTAATTAATATGAGGTCTAACATGAATGTTGAACCTCATTAACATGAGGTTTAACATGAATGTTGAACCTCATTAACATGAGGTCTAAAATGAATGTTGAACCTAATTAATATGAGGTCTAACATGAATGTTGAACCTCATTAACATGAGGTCTAACATGAATGTTGAACCTAATTAATATGAGGTCTAACATGAAAGTTGAACCTCATTAACATGAGGTTTAACATGAATGTTGAACCTCATTAACATGAGGTCTAACATGAATGTTGAACCTAATTAATATGAGGTCTAACATGAATGTTGAACCTCATTAACATGAGGTCTAACATGAATGTTGAACCTCATTAACATGAGGTCTAACATGAATGTTGAACCTCATTAACATGAGGTCTAACATGAATGTTGAACCTCATTAACATGAGGTCTAACATGAATGTTGAACCTCATTAACATGAGGTCTAACATGAATGTTGAACCTCATTAACATGAGGTCTAACATGAATATGAATGACATGTGGCACTATGGAATTTTCTCCCTCGAAAAATGGTGGTAAATGACTTCATTATTTACAGTACTGACTGGATGTACTCTCTACATATATAGTACTCTCAAAACCCAAAGTCCTATCTTGGTAGTATCCGCTAGTACTCTAGGAATGGTTAGTGAGCTACAAAGAATGATGTTAGAGTCTAGCTGCAAGTTTGAATGGGGACTGATCCTTGTGGCGTTCCGCAAGGATCAGCGGGGACTGATCCTTGTGGCGTTCCGCAAGGATCAGCGGGGACTGATCCTTGTGGCGTTCCGCAAGGATCAGCGGGGACTGATCCTTGTGGCGTTCCACAAGGATCAGCGGGGACTGATCCTTGTGGCGTTCCACAAGGATCAGTGGAGACTGATCCTTGTGGCGTTCCGCAAGGATCAGCGGGGACTGATCCTTGTGGCGTTCCGCAAGGATCAGCGGGGACTGATCCTTGTGGCGTTCCACAAGGATCAGCGGGGACTGATCCTTGTGGCGTTCCACAAGGATCAGTGGAGACTGATCCTTGTGGCGTTCCGCAAGGATCAGCGGGGACTGATCCTTGTGGCGTTCCGCAAGGATCAGCGGGGACTGATCCTTGTGGCGTTCCACAAGGATCAGCGGGGACTGATCCTTGTGGCGTTCCACAAGGATCAGTGGAGACTGATCCTTGTGGCGTTCCGCAAGGATCAGCGTGGGGCCCATTGTCCCCTACCACTAGTCCCCTATCTAGGGGACTAGTGGTAAAAATAACCGCTTTTATAGGTGGCAGTAGAGTATTACGTACTTCCTACCTGTGTTATTGCAAGTAATAATGTGATAATACTTTCAGAAATACAAAATCAACTCTTTTCTTATAATTATGCCTGTGGGAACATATACAAGTATTTATCCATATATAAATCATAATCCATGTTTGCACTTTGTCCACATATGCTCGACACCCTAAATAGAATTTCCAAGATAGACACATCGTTGTGAAACAAGTCAACACCTTGACCACGGGAGCAAACATGGAAACAACAATAGCGACCATCAAACACCCTGAGGTGGATATATATTGGTCCCACTACCACTACACAGGCCCGATTACAATGTACCCCGACTGTGAGAGTGCACAATTGACAACGTAGACTATCAGGAGCCAAGCTCTGGATAGCAAGGTATCATGACAGCAACATCCTGCAACAATCCACAAGACAGTTATATACATTCTAAAATAACCAGTACACACCCTGATTCACTATGTAACGATGTGTAACGATATATAACACTAAGAATGAGCTCTCAGAAGTGAAGAAACGGCCTGGAGACGATAGCAACGACAACAGCTCCTCCACCCAGGTTTAAAGATAACTTTTAACTCAGAAGCTAAGTGTGAGAGGGCTAGAATGTGAGTGGGACTTTCACTTGACTTAATTGGGTTATCAAAGGTTATTCCTTGGGTAACATTGATAATGGGCTGAGCGAATATTTTTAATTGGGCTGTGTTTGACAAAGACTTGCCAAGTAAGGACAAGTAGACCTGCTCCAGTGCTCCTCTTTTCTTATGTTCTAAAAAGCTTCTGAGAATGCTGGCGAGGATAAACAAAACACAGCGCACACACACACACACACACACACACTTAGAGAAAGTGCAAAGGTTTACAACAAAATTAGCCCCGGAGCTAAGGGGCATGTCCCACGAGGAAATGTTATGGGAAATTGACCTGACGACACTGGAGGACAGGAGGGATAGGGAGGACATGATAACGACATATAAAATACCGAGAGGAAATGACAAGACGGATGGAGACAGGTTGTTTCTGAGATGGGACACAGTAACAAGGGGTCAGAACTGGAAGTTGAAGACTCAGATGAGTCACAGGGATGTTAGGAAGTATTTCCTCGGTCATAGAGTTGTCAGGAAGTGGAATAATCTGGAGAGTGATATAGAGGAGGCAGTGTCCAGATATAGCTTGAAGAAGAGGTGTGGTAAAGCTCATGGAGCAGGGAGAGAGTGAGCTTAGTAGCGACCAGTGAAGAGGCGGGGCCAGGAGCTGTGTCTCGACGCTGTAACCACAAACAGGTAAGTAAATCGGTGAGGAGCACACTACAATAAAATTAAAAAACATCGTAAACAGGAAAAAAAAAAAACGCACAGCAGTGAGAGAGGTGAGGAGGTCACGCTGCCTTCCTGGCTGCAACTAATATGGAACACCATAGTAGAGTATAGAAGACCAGTTGCAGCTTGTTGTCTAGACCACTTGTGTGACAGATTCCCCTTCATAACTGTTCAGTATAAAGACCTAACTACTCCAGGATTATAGCAACTTACTACCGGTATTCCTGTACAGAATAGCTATTTGTTTTATTAAGTAAATCACAGAACAGGTGAGGGTTTAAACCCATGGAGAGAGATAGAGCTGTCAGATACCAGTTACCTCTAAGAGCCTTAGAGAGAGATAGAGCTGTCAGATACCAGTTACCTCTAGAGCCTTAGAAAGAGATAGAGCTGTCAGATACCAGTTACCTCTAGAGCCGTAGAAAGAGATAGAGCTGTCAGATACCAGTTACCTCTAAGAGCCTTAGAGAGAGATAGAGCTGTCAGATACCAGTTACCTCTAGAGCCTTAGAAAGAGATAGAGCTGTCAGATACCAGTTACCTCTAGAGCCTTAGAAAGAGATAGAGCTGTCAGATACCAGTTACCTCTAGAGCCTTAGAAAGAGATAGAGCTGTCAGATACCAGTTACCTCTAGAGCCGTAGAAAGAGATAGAGCTGTCAGATACCAGTTACCTCTAAGAGCCTTAGAGAGAGATAGAGCTGTCAGATACCAGTTACCTCTAGAGCCTTAAAAAGAGATAGAGCTGTCAGATACCAGTTACCTAGAGCCTTAGAAAGAGATAGAGCTGTCAGATACCAGTTACCTCTAGAGCCTTAGAAAGAGATAGAGCTGTCAGATACCAGTTACCTCTAAGAGCCTTAGAGAGAGATAGAGCTGTCAGATACCAGTTACCTCTAGAGCCTTAGAAAGAGATAGAGCTGTCAGATACCAGTTACCTCTAGAGCCGTAGAAAGAGATAGAGCTGTCAGATACCAGTTACCTCTAAGAGCCTTAGAGAGAGATAGGGCTGTCAGATACCAGTTACCTCTAAGAGCCTTAGAGAGAGATAGAGCTGTCACATACCAGTTACCTCTAAGAGCCTTAGAGAGAGATAGAGCTGTCAGATACCAGTTACCTCTAAGAGCCTTAGAGAGAGATAGAGCTGTCAGATACCAGTTACCTCTAGAGCCTTAGAGAGAGATAGAGCTGTCAGATACCAGTTACCTCTAGAGCCGTAGAGAGAGATAGAGCTGTCAGATACCAGTTACCTCTAAGAGCCTTAGAGAGAGATAGGGCTGTCAGATACCAGTTACCTCTAAGAGCCTTAGAGAGAGATAGAGCTGTCACATACCAGTTACCTCTAAGAGCCTTAGAGAGAGATAGAGCTGTCAGATACCAGTTTACCTCTAAGAGCCTTAGAGAGAGATAGAGCTGTCAGATACCAGTTACCTCTAAGAGCCTTAGAGAGAGAGAGAGAGCTGTCAGATACCAGTTACCTCTAAGAGCCTTAGAGAGAGATAGAGCTGTCAGATACCAGTTACCTCTAAGAGCCTTAGAGAGAGATAGAGCTGTCAGATACCAGTTACCTCTAAGAGCCTTAGAGAGAGATAGAGCTGTCAGATACCAAGACAATTCCGTTCCATTTATCCCAAGAGCACCTGATGTTTTCCATAGTTTTCTCCAGACAGTAGCCAGAGTGGAGGGTGGGGAGAGAGCCTTCTGTTTCACTATCTTTCCTTCAGTCTGCACATAGTCTTGCTCAACAGATAGCCTCAGCGTGGACTATCACCATACAGACTATCTGCGTTAGACTTGTTTCTTCTTCCTCCCTCCCTCCATTATATCTCCCCTCCCTTCCTCCCTCCATTATATCTCCCCTCCCTTCCTCCCTCCCTCCATTATATCTCCCCTCCCTCCTCCCTCCCTCCATTATATCTCCCCTCCCTTCCTCCCTCCCTCCATTATATCTCCCCTCCCTTCAACCATTATATCTCCCTCCCTCACCCTCCCTCGCCCTCCCTCACCCTCCCTCGCCCTCCCTCACCCTCCCTCGCCCTCCCTCACCCTCCCTCACCCTCCTTCACCCTCCCTCACCCTCCCTCACCCTCCCTCGCCCTCCCTCGCCCTCCCTCACCCTCCCTCACCCTCCCTCGCCCTCCCTCACTTTCCCTCACCCTCCTTCACCCTCCCTTGCCCTCCCTCGCCCTCCCTCACCCTCCCTCACCCTCCCTCCCCCCTCCTTCACCCTCCCTCACACTCCCTCACACTCCCTCACACTCCCTCACCCTCCCTCACACTCCCTCACACTCCCTCACACTCCCTCACACTCCCTCACCCTCTCTCACCCTCCCTCACCCTCCCTCACACTCCCTCACACTCCCTCACACTCCCTCACACTCCCTCACCCTCCCTCACACTCCCTCACCCTCCCTCACCCTCCCTCACACTCCCTCACACTCCCTCCCATTCCTTCACACTCCCTCACCCTCCCTCACACTCCCTCACACTCCCTCACCCTCCCTCACACTCCCTCACACTACCTCACACTCCCTCACCCTCCCTCACCCTCCCTCACCCTCCCTCACACTCCCTCGCCCTCCCTTACACTCCCTCACACTCCCTCACACTCCCTCACCCTCTCTCACCCTCCCTCACCCTCCCTCACCCTCCCTCACCCTCCCTCACATTTACTCACACTCCCTCACCCTCCCTCACCCTCCCTCACCCTCCCACACACTCCCTCACCCTCCCTCACACTCCTCGCCCTCCCTCACACTCCCTCACACTCCCTCACACTCCCTCACCCTCCCTCACCCTCCCTCACCCTCCTTCAAACTCCCTCACCCTCCCTCCCTCACCCTCCCTCCCTCACCCTCCCTCACCCTCCCTCACCCTTACTCACACTCCCTCACACTCCCTCACCCTCCCTCACCCTCCCTCACCCTCCCTCACACTCCCTCACCCTCCCTCACACTCCCTCGCCCTCCCTCACACTCCCTCACACTCCCTCACCCTCCCTCACCCTCCCTCACCCTCCCTCACACTCCATTCACACTCCCTCACACTCCCTCACCCTCCCTCACCCTCCCTCACCCTTACTCACACTCCCTCACACTCCTTCACACTCCCTCACACTCCCTACCCCTCTCTCACCCTCCCTCACCCTCCCTCACACTCCCTCACCCTCCTCACCCTCCCTCACACTCCCTCACACTCCCTCACCCTCCCTGACCCTCCCTCACACTCCCTCACACTCCCTCACACTCCCTCACCCTCCCTCACACTCCCTGACCCTCCCTCACCCTCCCTCACCCTCCCTCGCCCTCCCTCACACTCCCTCACACTCCCTCACACTCTCTCACCCTCCCTCACCCTCCCTCACCCTCCCTCACCCTCCCTCACCCTCCCTCACCCTCCATCACACTCCCTCACCCTCCCTCGCCCTCCCTCGCCCTCCCTCACACTCCCTCACACTCCCTCACACTCCCTCACCCTCCCTCACCCTCCCTCACACTCCCTCACCCTCCCTCACACTCCCTCACACTCCCTCACACTCCCTCACACTCCCTCACCTTCTGAACCGATATTTCAATTATATTGTAAATTAAATATTAAGTTATATGAAAGTTACACTGAAGACAGGGCGACAGGGAGACAGGGAGACAGGGAGACAGGTAGGGAGACAAGGAGGGAGACAGAGAGGGAGACAGGGAGAGAGACAGGGAAGGAGGCAGGGAGACAGGGAGACAGGGAGGGAGACAGGGAGGGAGACAGGGAGGGAGGCAGGGAGACAGGGAGACAGAGAGGGAGGCAGGGAGAAAGGGAGACAGGGAGGGAGCCAGGGAGGAAGACAGGGAGACAGGGAGACAGGGAGGGAGACAGGGAGGGAGACAGGGAGGGAGACAGGGAGGGAGGCAGGGAGACATGGGAGACAGCAAGGGAGTCAGGGAGGGAGGTAGGGAGACAGGGAGGGAGACAGAGAGGGAGACGGAGGGAGACAGGGAGGGAGACAGAGAGGGAGACGGAGGGAGACAGGGAGGGAGGCAGGGAGACAGGGAGGGAGACAGGGAGACAGGGAGGGAGACAGAGAGGGAGACGGAGGGAGACAGGGAGGGAGGCAGGGAGACAGGGAGGGAGTCAGGGAGACAGGGAGACAGAGATGGAGACAGGGAGACAGGAAGACAGGGAGAGAGACAGGAAGGGAGGCAGGGAGACAGTAAGGGAGACAGTGAGGGAGACAAAGAGGGAGACAGGGAGACAGGGAGGGAGACAGGGAGACAGAGAGGGAGACAGAGAGACAGGGGGGAGACAGGGAGGGAGAAAGGGAGACAAGGAGGAAGACAGGGAGGGAGCCAGGGAGAAAGGGAGGGAGATAGGGAGGGAGACAGGGAGACAGGGAGACAGGAAGGGAGACAGAGAGACAGGGAGGGAGAAAGGGAGACAGGGAGGGAGACAGGGAGGGAGACAGGGAGGGAGACAGGGAGGGAGACAGGGAGACAGGGAGACAGGGAGTGAGACAGGGAGACAGGGAGACAGGGAGGGAGACAGGGAGACAGGGAGGGAGACAGGGAGAGAGACAGGGGGGAGACAGGGAGACAGGGAGGGAGACAGGGAGGGAGACAGGGAGACAGGAGGGAGACAGGGAGGGAGACATGAAGGGAGACAGGGAGGGAGGGAAGGAGACAGGGAGGGAGACGGAGGGAGACAGGGAGAGAGACATGGAGGGAGACAGGGAGACAGGAGGGAGACAGGGAGGGAGACAGGGAGAGAGACAGGGAGGGAGACATGGAGGGAGACAGGGAGGGAGACAGAGAGAGAGAGACAAGGAGAGAGACAGGGAGGGAGGCAGGGAGGGAGACAGGGAGGGAGACAGGGAGGGAGACACGGAGGGAGACAGGGAGGGAGACAGGGAAAAAGACAGGAAGGTTGACAGGGAGGGAGACAGGGAGAAAGACAGGGAGAGAGACAGGGAGGGAGACAGGGAGTGGGACAGGGAGCGAGACAGGGAGGGAGACAAGGAGGGAGACAGGGAGACAGGAAGGGAGACAGGGAGAGAGACAGGGAGGGAGACAGGGAGAGAGAGACAAGGAGAGAGACAGGAAGGAAGACAGGGAGGGAGACAGGGAGAGAGACAGGGAGACAGGGAGAGAGACAGGGAGGGAGACAGGGAGAGAGACAGAGAGGGAGAGAGGGAGAGAGGGAGGGAGACAAGGAGAGAGACAGGGAGGGAGACAGGGAGACAGGGAGGGAGACAGGGAGGGAGACAGGGAGGGAGACAGGGAGGGAGAAAGAGAGGGAGATAATAATAGTGTCATGAGTGTCATGAGTGTCATGAGTCTCGTGAGTGTCCTGAGTGTCATGAGTCTCGTGAGTGTCATGAGTCTCGTGAGCGTCATGAGTCTCGTGTCATGAGTGTTATGAGTGTCATGAGTGCCGTGTCATGAGTGTCATGAGTGTCGTGAGTGTCATGAGTGTCATGACTGTCGTGAGTGTCATGAGTGTCATGAGTGTCGCGAGTGTCGTGAGTGTCATGAGTGTCATGAGTCTCGTGAGTGTCCTGAGTGTCATGAGTCTCGTGAGCGTCATGAGTCTCGTGTCATGAGTGTTATGAGTGTCATGAGTGTCGTGTCATGAGTGTCATGAGTGTCGTGAGTGTCATGAGTGTCATGACTGTCGTGAGTGTCATGAGTGTCATGAGTGTCGCGAGTGTCGTGAGTGTCATGAGTGTCATGCATGTCATGAGTGTAATGAATGTCATGAGTGTCATGAGTGTCGTGTCATGAGTGTCATGAATGTCATGAGTGTCATGAGTGTCATGAGTCTCGTGAGTGTCATGAGTGTCATGAGTGTCATGAATGTCATGAGTGTCATGAATGTCATGAGTGTCATGAATGCCATGAGTGTCATGAGTGTCATGAATGTCATGAATGTCATGAGTGTCATAAGTGTAATGAGTGTCATGAGTGTCATGAGTGTCATGAGTGTCATGAGTGTCATGAGTGTCGTGAGTGTCATGAGTGTTGTTAGTGTCATGAGTGTCATGAATGTCATGAGTGTCATGAGTGTCATTAGTGTCGTGTCATGAGTGTCATGAGTGTCGTGTCATGAGTGTCATGAGTGTCATGAGTCTCGTGAGTGTCATGAGTGTCATGAGTGTCATGAGTGTCATGAATGTCATGAGTGTCATGAGTGTCATGAGTCTCGTGAGTGTCATGAGTGTCATGAGTGTCATGAGTGTCATGAATGTCATGAGTGTAATGAATGTCATGAGTGTCATGAGTGTCATGAATGTCGTGTCATGAGTGTCATGAGTGTCATGAGTGTCATGAGTGTCATGAGTGTCATGAGTCTCGTGAGTGTCATGAGTGTCATGAGTGTCATGAATGTCATGAGTGTCATGAATGTCATGAGTGTCATGAATGCCATGAGTGTCATGAGTGTCATGAATGTCATGAATGTCATGAGTGTCATAAGTGTAATGAGTGTTATGAGTGTCATGAGTGTCATGAGTGTCATGAGTGTCATGAGTGTCATGAGTGTCATGAGTGTCGTGAGTGTCATGAGTGTTGTTAGTGTCATGAGTGTCATGAATGTCATGAGTGTCATGAATGTCATGAGTCTCGTGAGTGTCATGAGTGACATGAGTCTCGTGAGTGTCATGAGTGTCATGAGTGCCATGAGTATCATGAGTGTTATGAGTGTCATGAGTGTCATGAGTGTTGAGTGTCATGAGTCATGAGTGTCGTGAGTGTTATAAGTGTCATGAGTGCCATGAGTGTCATGAGTGTCATGAGTGTTATGAGCGTCATGAGTGTCATGAGTGTTATGAGTGTCATAAGTCATGAGTGTCGTGAGAGTCATGAGTGTCATGAGTGTCGTTAGTGTCATGAGTGTCATATATGTCATGAGTGTCATGAGTGTCATGAGTGTTATGAGTGTCATGAGCGTCATGAGTCTCGTGAGTGTCATGTCATTAGTGTCATGAGTCTCGTGTCGTGAGTGTCATGAGTCTCGTGAGTGTCATGTCATTAGTGTCATGAGTCTCGTGTCATGAGTGTCATGAATGTCATGAGTCTCGTGAGTGTCATGTGTGTTATGAGTGTCGTGAGTGTTTTGAGTGTCATGAGTCTCGTTAGTGTCATGTCATTAGTGTCATGAGTCTCGTGTCATAAGTGTCATGAGTGTTCATGAGTGTCGTGAGTGTCATGAGCGTCATGAGTGTCATGAGTCTCGTGAGTGTCATGAGTGTCATGAGTGTTATGAGTGTCGTTAGTGTCATGAGTGTCATAAATGTCATGAGTGTCATGAGTGTCATGAGTGTTATGAGTGTCATGAGTGTCATGAGTCTCGTGAGTGTCATGTCATTAGTGTCATGAGTCTCGTGTCGTGAGTGTCATGAGTCTCGTGAGTGTCATGTCATTAGTGTCATGAGTCTCGTGTCATGAGTGTCATGAATGTCATGAGTCTCGTGAGTGTCATGTGTGTTATGAGTGTCGTGAGTGTTATGAGTGTCATGAGTCTCGTTAGTGTCATGTCATTAGTGTCATGAGTCTCGTGTCATAAGTGTCATGAGTGTTCATGAGTGTCGTGAGTGTCATGAGCGTCATGAGTGTCATGAGTCTCGTGAGTGTCATGAGTGTCATGAGTGTCATGAGTGTTATGAGTGTCATGAGTGTCATGAGTGTCATGAGTTTCATGAGTCTCGTGAGTGTCATGAGTGTCGTGAGTGTTATGAGTGTCATGAGTGCCATGAGTGTCATGAGTGTTATGAGTGTCATGAGTGTCATGAGTGTCATAAGTGTCATGAGTCTCGTGAGTGTCATGAGTGTCATGAGTGTTATGAGTGTCATGAGTGTCATGAGTCTCGTGAGTGTCATGTCATGAGTGTCATGAGTCTCGTGTCATGAGTGTCATGTCATGAGTGCCATGAGTGTCATGAGTCTCGTGAATTTCATGTGTTATGAGTGTCGTGTCATGAGTGTCATGAGTCTCGTGAGTGTCATGAGTGTCATGAGTGTCATGAGTGTCATAAGTCTCATGAGTGCCATGAGTGTCATGAGAGTCATGAGTGTCATGAGTGTCGTGAGTGTCATGAGTGTCATGAGTGTCATGAGTGTCGTGAGTGTCATGAGTGTCATGAGTCTCGTGAATGTCATGAGTGTCATGAGTGTCGTGAGTGTCATGAATGTCGTGTCATGAGTGTCATGAGTGTCGTGAGTGTCATGAATGTCTTGTCATGAGTGTCATGAGTCTCGTGAGTGCCATGAGTGTCATGAGTGTCATGAGTCTCGTGAGTGTCATAAGTGTCATGAGTGTCATGAGTGTGGTGTCATGAATGTCGTGTCATGAGTGTCATGAGTGCCATGAGTCTCGTGAGTGTCATGAATGTCGTGAGTGTCATGAATGTCGTAAGTGTCATGAATGTCGTGAGTGTCATGAGTGTCGTGAGTGTCATGAATGTCGTGTCATGAGTGTCATGAGTGTCATGAGTGTCATGAGTCTCGTGAGTGTCATGAGTGTCATGAGTGTCATGAGTCTCGTGAGTGTCATGAGTGTCATGAGTGTCATGAGTCTCGTGAGTGTCATGAGTGTCATGAGTGTCATGAGTCTCGTGAGTGTCATGAGTGTCATGAGTCTCGTGAGTGTCATGAGTGTCATGAGTGTCATGAGTCTCGTGAGTGTCATGAGTGTCATGAGTGTCATGAGTCTCGTGAGTCTTGTGTCTCCTGGTAATCGTTGCAAATGCTCCTAAGATAAAGATTACTGAGGAATATTCAGATTACTAATATGCAGATTACTGAGGAATATTGTAAGGCCGAGATGCAGCTGTTATGTCTGTCATATTGTTCATTTTTCTAATATTTCATTGCAATTACCATCGTTAAAAGCTAAAACGAGAGTAATCAGCTTATTTTTTTTTTTCAACAAGTCGGCCGTCTCCCACCGAGGCAGGGTGACCCAAAAAAAGAAAGAAAATCCCCAAAAAGAAAATACTTTCATCATCATTCAACACTTTCACCACACTCACACATTATCACTGTTTTTGCAGAGGTGCTCAGAATTATAAAGTTAAATTTATAATGTTAAATATTCATTCTCATCTTTCCCATTTTCATGATATGTATATATTTATTTTGGTGAGGAAGTGGATGTTTCACCATGGGTAATGAACAATTTATGTTTGTGTGGAGTCACCTCTGTACTACTCGCCTGACGTCAGGTGACATCAGGCGAGTACAACACCTCTCTCAGTCTTGAGAAGATCCTCTCTAATTACTCGGTTACTTTGACTGAGAAGTTACTCAGCAGTATAGCATTATTCTCTTAGTCTCCTGAAAGTACAGTATTTGTGAGACTCTCACCAGGTAAAAATCTCTTCAGTGTTGAAAGGGATCTCAGTTAAGCTTGGATCGTCTCTGGGTCGAGTGTGATGTAACTTGATCAATTTCACACGTAAACACTCATTCAGAAAATGTAATTGTAAACGGAACATAAGTTATACGTCTGTTAAGTGTAAATTCTTTATAAGTAAAGGTGCCATTTTTGAAGTACCTTATGAAATATGACGTAAATTACGTTATATTAACAACTGCTGTTGGAGTCTAGTAAATATCCCTTTATAACTTAATCTGGGATAGGAGGGATACACGTACCTACTACCTGTAACTTTCTGAAGACAATGATGAGCACTGCTGCTGGAAGTATGTGTGGATGGTCGTATTCTGTGAGAAGATAGCCAGAGTGTGTGTGTCTGAGTTGTGAGTCATGGTGAGCCATGGTGATGCATGGTGAACCATGGTGATGCATGGTGAACCATGGTGATTCATGGTGATGCATGGTGAGCCATGGAAGGCACGAGAGAGAAACCTCAATCGACGCCCCTTCCTGAAGATGTCGTTTCCAACACGACACTTGATGGCATTATTAAGATGATAAACCAAGATACATCACCAGAGTCTGGACGGAAGACTGAAAGGTCATCATAATTTCGCTGGATGATTAAATTAAACCTATTTATGTGATGATTCTATAAGAACATCGTAATGATAGTCCAAGTTGGCCAAATAACAAAGGGAAGGAAGTATGTATCATTAAGGGAAGGTATTCGCGAGTCCGTGTCAGGACTCACTCGGGACGGATCAATAAGACTCCTCATCAAGTCCGTAAAATGAATGAGACACTTGTGCAACATCTGAGGATGTTTAAACATTGCCAGATGTTGCACATGTGTCTCATTTTTCAACTTATCCATTTTCCAAATCATTTACATCACAACTGTGTAATCTCTGATGATGAATGACATCAAGTTTGTTAAAAATAGCTGATAAATCGCAATGACAAGATTGCAAACCATACCACGGGCGGGGCTTGAACCCGCGATCAGAGTTCATGACTCTCTGATCGCGGGTTTTATCCCCGCCTGTGGTATGCTTTTTATAGCTGAGGAATCTGCAAAATATATTTAGTCTACGTAGTCATAGTAGACGAAATGACGGCTGTATGAAGACTAAGTCACGTTTGTCTATCAGCTCCCTAAGAAAAAAATAGGCTAACCTTTAATGTTCAATCATCAGAATAAGACAGATAACCTTTAGGGAAATGCTGCAACCTTTAGTGAGGTGATACGGCATTTCCACGAAGTTCGGCCATTAAAAAGGACGAAGAATTCACCTGGAACACTTTCCGGAACAGGGGAGATGTATAGGTAGGATGATAGGCGGCTGTTGTGTGAGGGTAATTGAGTTCGTTATATCATTAGAAAGCGTGAGACAGTATGACGTGGCTCAGGTGGCAGCCAGATCGATAACATCAGTTTGACGTGGCTCGGGTGGCAGCCAGATCGATAATATCAGTTTGACGTGGCTCAGGTGGCAGCCAGATCGATAACATCAGTTTGACGTGGCTCAGGTGGCAGCCAGATCGATAACATCAGTTTGACGTAGCTCAGGTGGCAGCCAGATCGATAATATCGGTTTGACGTGGCTCAGGTGGCAGCCAGATCGATAACATCAGTTTGACGTGGCTCAGGTGGCAGCCAGATCGATAACATCAGTTTGACGTAGCTCAGGTGGCAGCCAGATCGATAACATCAGTTTGACGTAGCTCAGGTGGCAGCCAGATCGATAACATCAGTTTGACGTAGCTCAGGTGGCAGCCAGATCGATAACATCAGCTTGACGTGGCTCAGGTGGCAGCCAGATCGATAACATCAGTATGACGTGGCTCAGGTGGCAGCCAGATCGATAACATATCAGTGTCTGGTATAAATCGCCATTCTCAGTCTGCACAAGCGATGCTCAGGTCGTCAACTTTCAAGGGTGACTCACGTAATCGTAGTAACACGACTCCATACAAACCATGGAACTGGTGGAGTTTGAACCCATGGCAAGTGAGTCTTAAAACTCACAAGCCAGTTTTAAAATCCTCTCGCCAAAGGTTCAAACACCACCCGTTCCATGGTTTCAAGGATGACTAAATACCAGTGGAAAGAAGACAAGATCGTTAACAGATTCTACAAGACTGATTTAGTGAACACATCGACTCCAGGCAGAGGGACTGATTACCTCAAACTCCTCCTCTCCTTACACCTTTCTGCTTTGTATTAGACTGATGAAGCCACTGTGTGGCGAAACGTATCCTCAATAAATATTCCAATATGTTGCATAAGTGTCTCAGTCTTCAACTTGTCGTCAGTTTTTTAAACCATTCATCACAGCAATTAGACACAGACTAACACTGACGGTGTAGTCTCGTATTACTCCTTAATTTCTACGAAGACATTTTCTCATGTATCTCCGATTTTCCACTATTATTACCTTATTAAACAAAGGCATAAGAAATTAAGACGTGGTTATGGACTAGGTTGGCCAGTGAAGTCGACAGAGATCGCAGAAGCACAGCGGTAACGAAATATTTGTATTTGATAGCCTATTGAGTGTTAATAGAGGGTTGGAAAATTCTCAGGAGAAAGGAGTTTAGAACTGAGTCACGTCGACGATTTTGGTTTCAGATGAATTTTCTGTTTGTTTTCCTCATAAAATTGCCTTTATCAATAAGAACACCGTCCATTCCACCGTCTGAAGACGGTGGAATGGAAGTGATGAAAGTGTAGGGGTAAGATAGGAGTAGGTATGTAGGGATTATTATGGGAAGCAGGTTAGGGATTATTATGGGAAGCAGGTTAGGGATTATTATGGGAAGCAGGTTAGGGATTATTATGGGAAGCAGGTTAGGGATTATTATGGGAAGCAGGTTAGGGATTATTATGGGAAGCAGGTTAGGGATTATTATGGGAAGCAGGTTAGGGATTATTATGGGAAGCAGGTTAGGGATTATTATGGAAAGCAGGTTAGGGATTATTATGGAAAACAGGTTAGGGATTATTATGGGAAGCAGGTGATTGGCAAAAGTTAGGTGTCTCAAGAGATGCAGACGGGTAAGACTGATTCCAGGCGTCTGGAGCGTGGTGCTGGTAGTGAAGGGGTAAGACTGATTCCAGGCGTCTGGAGCGTGGTGCTGGTAGTGAAGGGGTAAGACTGATTCCAGGCGTCTGGAGCGTGGTGCTGGTAGTGAAGGGGTAAGACTGATTCCAGGCGTCTGGAGCGTGGTGCTGGTAGTGAAGGGGTAAGACTGATTCCAGGCGTCTGGAGCGTGGTGCTGGTAGTGAAGGGGTAAGACTGATTCCAGGTGTCTGGAGCGTGGTGCTGGTAGTGAAGGGGTAAGACTGATTCCAGGCGTCTGGAGCGTGGTGCTGGTAGTGAAGGGGTAAGACTGATTCCAGGCGTCTGGAGCGTGGTGCTGGTAGTGAAGGGGTAAGACTGATTCCAGGTGTCTGGAGCGTGGTGCTGGTAGTGAAGGGGTAAGACTGATTCCAGGCGTCTGGAGCGTGGTGCTGGTAGTGAAGGGGTAAGACTGATTCCAGGCGTCTGGAGCGTGGTGCTGGTAGTGAAGGGTAAGACTGATTCCAGGCGTCTGGAGCGTGGTGCTGGTAGTGAAGGGGTAAGACTGATTCCAGGCGTCTGGAGCGTGGTGCTGGTAGTGAAGGGTAAGACTGATTCCATGTGTCTGGAGCGTGGTGCTGGTAGTGAAGGGGTAAGACTGATTCCAGGCGTCTGGAGCGTGGTGCTGGTAGTGAAGGGGTAAGACTGATTCCAGGCGTCTGGAGCGTGGTGCTGGTAGTGAAGGGGTAAGACTGATTCCAGGCGTCTGGAGCGTGGTGCTGGTAGTGAAGGGGTGAGACTGATTCCATGTGTCTGGAGCGTGGTGCTGGTAGTGAAGGGGTAAGACTGATTCCAGGCGTCTGGAGCGTGGTGCTGGTAGTGAAGGGGTAAGACTGATTCCAGGCGTCTGGAGCGTGCTGCTGGTAGTGAAGGGGTGAGACTGATTCCAAGCGTTTGGAGCGTGGTGCTGGTAGTGAAGGGGTAAGACTGATTCCAGGCGTCTGGAGCGTGGTGCTGGTAGTGAAGGGGTAAGACTGATTCCAGGCGTCTGGAGCGTGGTGCTGGTAGTGAAGGGGTAAGACTGATTCCAGGCGTCTGGAGCGTGGTGCTGGTAGTGAAGGGTAAGACTGATTCCAGGCGTCTGGAGCGTGGTGCTGGTAGTGAAGGGGTAAGACTGATTCCAGGCGTCTGGAGCGTGGTGCTGGTAGTGAAGGGTAAGACTGATTCCATGTGTCTGGAGCGTGGTGCTGGTAGTGAAGGGGTAAGACTGATTCCAGGCGTCTGGAGCGTGGTGCTGGTAGTGAAGGGTAAGACTGATTCCAGGCGTCTGGAGCGTGGTGCTGGTAGTGAAGGGTAAGACTGATTCCAGGCGTCTGGAGCGTGGTGCTGGTAGTGAAGGGGTAAGACTGATTCCAGGCGTCTGGAGCGTGGTGCTGGTAGTGAAGGGTAAGACTGATTCCAGGTGTCTGGAGCGTGGTGCTGGTAGTGAAGGGGTAAGACTGATTCCAGGCGTCTGGAGCGTGGTGCTGGTAGTGAAGGGTAAGACTGATTCCATGTGTCTGGAGCGTGGTGCTGGTAGTGAAGAGGTAAGACTGATTCCAGGCGTCTGGAGCGTGGTGCTGGTAGTGAAGGGGTAAGACTGATTCCAGGCGTCTGGAGCGTGGTGCTGGTAGTGAAGGGGTAAGACTGATTCCAGGCGTCTGGAGCGTGGTGCTGGTAGTGAAGGGGTGAGACTGATTCCATGTGTCTGGAGCGTGGTGCTGGTAGTGAAGGGGTAAGACTGATTCCAGGCGTCTGGAGCGTGGTGCTGGTAGTGAAGGGGTAAGACTGATTCCAGGCGTCTGGAGCGTGCTGCTGGTAGTGAAGGGGTGAGACTGATTCCAAGCGTTTGGAGCGTGGTGCTGGTAGTGAAGGGGTGAGACTGATTCCAGGTGTCTGGAGCGTGGTGTTGGTAGTGAAGGGGTAAGACTGATTCCAGGCGTCTGGAGCGTGGTGCTGGTAGTGAAGGGGTAAGACTGATTCCAGGCGTCTGGAGCGTGGTGCTGGTAGTGAAGGGTAAGACTGATTCCAGGTGTCTGGAGCGTGGTGCTGGTAGTGAAGGGGTGAGACTGATTCCAAGCGTTTGGAGCGTGGTGCTGGTAGTGAAGGGGTGAGACTGATTCCAGGTGTCTGGAGCGTGGTGTTGGTAGTGAACGGGTAAGACTGATTCCAGGCGTCTGGAGCGTGGTGCTGGTAGTGAAGGGGTAAGACTGATTCCAGGCGTCTGGAGCGTGGTGCTGGTAGTGAAAGGTAAGACTGATTCCAGGCGTCTGGAGCGTGGTGCTGGTAGTGAAGGGGTAAGACTGATTCCAGGCGTCTAGAGCGTGGTGCTGGTAGTGAAGGGGTAAGACTGATTCCAGGCGTCTGGAGCGTGGTGCTGGTAGTGAAGGGTAAGACTGATTCCAGGTGTCTGGAGCGTGGTGCCGGTAGTGAAGGGGTAAGACTGATTCCAAGCGTCTGGAGCGTGGTGCTGGTAGTGAAGAGGTAAGACTGATTCCAGGTGTCTGGAATATGTTGCTGGTAGTGAAGGGGTAAGACTGATTCCAGGCGTCTGGAGCGTGGTGCTGGTAGTGAAAGGTAAGACTGATTCCAGGCGTCTGGAGCGTGGTGCTGGTAGTGAAGGGGTAAGACTGATTCCAGGCGTCTGGAGCGTGGTGCTGGTAGTGAAGGGTAAGACTCATTCCAGGCGTCTGGAGCGTGGTGCTGGTAGTGAAGGGGTAAGACTGATTCCAGGCGTCTGGAGCGTGGTGCTGGTAGTGAAGGTAAGACTGATTCCAGGCGTCTGGAGCGTGGTGCTGGTAGTGAAGGGGTAAGACTGATTCCAGGCGTCTGGAGCGTGGTGCTGGTAGTGAAGGGGTAAGACTGATTCCAGGCGTCTGGAGCGTGGTGCTGGTAGTGAAGGGTAAGACTGATTCCAGGTGTCTGGAGCGTGGTGCCGGTAGTGAAGGGGTAAGACTGATTCCAGGTGTCTGGAGCGTGGTGCTGGTAGTGAAGAGGTAAGACTGATTCCAGGTGTCTGGAATATGTTGCTGGTAGTGAAGGGGTAAGACTGATTCCAGGCGTCTGGAGCGTGGTGCTGGTAGTGAAAGGTAAGACTGATTCCAGGTGTCTGGAGCGTGGTGCTGGTAGTGAAGGGGTAAGACTGATTCCAGGCGTCTGGAGCGTGGTGCTGGTAGTGAAGAGGTAAGACTGATTCCAGGCGTCTGGAGCGTGGTGCTGGTAGTGAAGAGGTAAGACTGATTCCAGGTGTCCGGAATATGGTGCTGGTAGTGAAGGGGTAAGACTGATTCCAGGCGTCTGGAGCGTGGTGCTGGTAGTGAAAGGTAAGACTGATTCCAGGCGTCTGGAGCGTGGTGCTGGTAGTGAAAGGGTAAGACTGATTCAAGGCGTCTGGAGCGAGGTGCTGGTAGTGAAGAGGTAAGACTGATTCCAGGCGTCTGGAACGTGGTGCTGGTAGTGAAGGGGTAAGACTGATTCCAGACGTCTGGAGCGTGGTGCTGGTAGTGAAGGGGTAAGACTGATTTCATGCGTCTGGAGCGTGGTACTGGTAGTGAAGGGTAAGACTGATTCCAGGCATCTGGAGCGTGGTGCTGGTAGTGAAGGGGTAAGACTGATTCCAGGCGTCTGGAGCGTGGTGCTGGTAGTGAAGGGGTAAGACTGATTCCAGGTGTCTGGAGCGTGGTGCTGGTAGTGAAGGGGTAAGACTGATTCCAGGCATCTGGAGCGTGGTGCTGGTAGTGAAGGGGTAAGACTGATTCCAGGCGTCTGGAGCGTGGTGCTGGTAGTGAAGGGTAAGACTGATTCCAGGCGTCTGGAGCGTGGTGCTGGTAGTGAAGGGTAAGACTGATTCCAGGCTTCTGGAGCGTGGTGCTGGTAGTGAAGGGATAAGACTGATTCAAGGCGTCTGGAGCGTGGTGCTGGTAGTGAAGGGGTAAGACTGATTCCAGGCTTCTGGAGCGTGGTGCTGGTAGTGAAGGGTAAGACTGATTCCAGGCATCTGGAGCGTGGTGCTGGTAGTGAAGGGGTAAGACTGATTCCAGGCGTCTGGAGCGTGGTGCTGGTAGTGAAGGGGTAAGACTGATTCCAGGTGTCTGGAGCGTGGTGCTGGTAGTGAAGGGGTAAGACTGATTCCAGGCATCTGGAGCGTGGTGCTGGTAGTGAAGGGGTAAGACTGATTCCAGGCGTCTGGAGCGTGGTGCTGGTAGTGAAGGGTAAGACTGAGTCCAGGCGTCTGGAGCGTGGTGCTGGTAGTGAAGGGGTAAGACTGATTCCAGGCTTCTGGAGCGTGGTGCTGGTAGTGAAGGGGTAAGACTGATTCAAGGCGTCTGGAGCGTGGTGCTGGTAGTGAAGGGGTAAGACTGATTCCAGGCTTCTGGAGCGTGGTGCTGGTAGTGAAGGGTAAGACTGATTCCAGGCATCTGGAGCGTGGTGCTGGTAGTGAAGGGGTAAGACTGATTCCAGGCGTCTGGAGCGTGGTGCTGGTAGTGAAGGGGTAAGACTGAGTCCAGGCGTCTGGAGCGTGGTGCTGGTAGTGAAGGGGTAAGACTGATTTCATGCGTCTGGAGCGTGGTACTGGTAGTGAAGGGTAAGACTGATTCCAGGCATCTGGAGCGTGGTGCTGGTAGTGAAGGGGTAAGACTGATTCCAGGCGTCTGGAGCGTGGTGCTGGTAGTGAAGGGGTAAGACTGATTCCAGGCGTCTGGAGCGTGGTGCTGGTAGTGAAGGGTAAGACTGATTCCAGGTGTCTGGAGCGTGGTGCCGGTAGTGAAGGGGTAAGACTGATTCCAGGCGTCTGGAGCGTGGTGCTGGTAGTGAAGAGGTAAGACTGATTCCAGGTGTCTGGAATATGTTGCTGGTAGTGAAGGGGTAAGACTGATTCCAGGCGTCTGGAGCGTGGTGCTGGTAGTGAAAGGTAAGACTGATTCCAGGCGTCTGGAGCGTGGTGCTGGTAGTGAAGGGGTAAGACTGATTCCAGGCGTCTGGAGCGTGGTGCTGGTAGTGAAGGGTAAGACTCATTCCAGGCGTCTGGAGCGTGGTGCTGGTAGTGAAGGGGTAAGACTGATTCCAGGCGTCTGGAGCGTGGTGCTGGTAGTGAAGGGTAAGACTGATTCCAGGCGTCTGGAGCGTGGTGCTGGTAGTGAAGGGGTAAGACTGATTCCAGGCGTCTGGAGCGTGGTGCTGGTAGTGAAGGGGTAAGACTGATTCCAGGCGTCTGGAGCGTGGTGCTGGTAGTGAAGGGTAAGACTGATTCCAGGTGTCTGGAGCGTGGTGCCGGTAGTGAAGGGGTAAGACTGATTCCAGGCGTCTGGAGCGTGGTGCTGGTAGTGAAGAGGTAAGACTGATTCCAGGTGTCTGGAATATGTTGCTGGTAGTGAAGGGGTAAGACTGATTCCAGGCGTCTGGAGCGTGGTGCTGGTAGTGAAAGGTAAGACTGATTCCAGGCGTCTGGAGCGTGGTGCTGGTAGTGAAGGGGTAAGACTGATTCCAGGCGTCTGGAGCGTGGTGCTGGTAGTGAAGGGTAAGACTGATTCCAGGCGTCTCGAGCGTGGTGCCGGTAGTGAAGGGGTAAGACTTATTCCAGGCGTCTGGAGAGTGGTGCTGGTAGTGAAGAGGTAAGACTGATTCCAGGAGTCCGGAATATGGTGCTGGTAGTGAAGGGGTAAGACTGATTCCAGGCGTCTGGAGCGTGGTGCTGGTAGTGAAAGGTAAGACTGATTCCAGGTGTCTGGAGCGTGGTGCTGGTAGTGAAGGGGTAAGACTGATTCCAGGCGTCTGGAGCGTGGTGCTGGTAGTGAAGAGGTAAGACTGATTCCAGGCGTCTGGAGCGTGGTGCTGGTAGTGAAGAGGTAAGACTGATTCCAGGTGTCCGGAATATGGTGCTGGTAGTGAAGGGGTAAGACTGATTCCAGGCGTCTGGAGCGTGGTGCTGGTAGTGAAAGGTAAGACTGATTCCAGGCGTCTGGAGCGTGGTGCTGGTAGTGAAAGGGTAAGACTGATTCAAGGCGTCTGGAGCGTGGTGCTGGTAGTGAAGAGGTAAGACTGATTCCAGGCGTCTGGAACGTGGTGCTGGTAGTGAAGGGGTAAGACTGATTCCAGACGTGTGGAGCGTGGTGCTGGTAGTGAAGGGGTAAGACTGATTTCATGCGTCTGGAGCGTGGTACTGGTAGTGAAGGGTAAGACTGATTCCAGGCATCTGGAGCGTGGTGCTGGTAGTGAAGGGGTAAGACTGATTCCAGGCGTCTGGAGCGTGGTGCTGGTAGTGAAGGGGTAAGACTGATTCCAGGTGTCTGGAGCGTGGTGCTGGTAGTGAAGGGGTAAGACTGATTCCAGGCATCTGGAGCGTGGTGCTGGTAGTGAAGGGGTAAGACTGATTCCAGGCATCTGGAGCGTGGTGCTGGTAGTGAAGGGTAAGACTGATTCCAGGCGTCTGGAGCGTGGTGCTGGTAGTGAAGGGTAAGACTGATTCAGGCGTCTGGAGCGTGGTGCTGGTAGTGAAGGGGTAAGACTGATTCAAGGCGTCTGGAGCGTGGTGCTGGTAGTGAAGGGGTAAGACTGATTCCAGGCTTCTGGAGCGTGGTGCTGGTAGTGAAGGGTAAGACTGATTCCAGGCATCTGGAGCGTGGTGCTGGTAGTGAAGGGGTAAGACTGATTCCAGGCGTCTGGAGCGTGGTGCTGGTAGTGAAGGGGTAAGACTGATTCCAGGTGTCTGGAGCGTGGTGCTGGTAGTGAAGGGGTAAGACTGATTCCAGGCATCTGGAGCGTGGTGCTGGTAGTGAAGGGGTAAGACTGATTCCAGGCGTCTGGAGCGTGGTGCTGGTAGTGAAGGGTAAGACTGATTCCAGGCGTCTGGAGCGTGGTGCTGGTAGTGAAGGGGTAAGACTGATTCCAGGCTTCTGGAGCGTGGTGCTGGTAGTGAAGGGGTAAGACTGATTCAAGGCGTCTGGAGCGTGGTGCTGGTAGTGAAGGGTAAGACTGATTCCAGGCTTCTGGAGCGTGGTGCCGGTAGTGAAGGGTAAGACTGATTCCAGGCATCTGGAGCGTGGTGCTGGTAGTGAAGGGGTAAGACTGATTCCAGGCGTCTGGAGCGTGGTGCTGGTAGTGAAGGGGTAAGACTGATTCCAGGCGTCTGGAGCGTGGTGCTGGTAGTGAAGGGGTAAGACTGATTTCATGCGTCTGGAGCGTGGTACTGGTAGTGAAGGGTAAGACTGATTCCAGGCATCTGGAGCGTGGTGCTGGTAGTGAAGGGGTAAGACTGATTCCAGGCATCTGGAGCGTGGTGCTGGTAGTGAAGGGGTAAGACTGATTCCAGGTGTCTGGAGCGTGGTGCTGGTAGTGAAGGGGTAAGACTGATTCCAGGCATCTGGAGCGTGGTGCTGGTAGTGAAGGGGTAAGACTGATTCCAGGCGTCTGGAGCGTGGTGCTGGTAGTGAAGGGTAAGACTGATTCCAGGCGTCTGGAGCGTGGTGCTGGTAGTGAAGGGGTAAGACTGATTCCAGGCTTCTGGAGCGTGGTGCTGGTAGTGAAGGGGTAAGACTGATTCAAGGCGTCTGGAGCGTGGTGCTGGTAGTGAAGGGGTAAGACTGATTCCAGGCTTCTGGAGCGTGGTGCTGGTAGTGAAGGGTAAGACTGATTCCAGGCATCTGGAGCGTGGTGCTGGTAGTGAAGGGGTAAGACTGATTCCAGGCGTCTGGAGCGTGGTGCTGGTAGTGAAGGGTTAAGACTGATTCCAGGCGTCTGGAGCGTGGTGCTGGTAGTGAAGGGGTAAGACTGATTCCAGGCGTCTGGAACGTGGTGCTGGTAGTGAAGGGGTAAGACTGATTCCAGGCTTCTGGAGCGTGGTGCTGGTAGTGAAGGGGTAAGACTGATTCCAGGCTTCTGGAGCGTGGTGCTGGTAGTGAAGGGGTGTGGGGAGGGACCATGTATCTTTGTGACGGTCTTAGATATGGAATGGGTAAGAGTAAAGGGCTGCGATAAAAGGTATATAACGCACATGGATGGTGAGGTGATAGTGAGGTTGCCAGGTGGGGAAGGTTTCGGGCCTTTGAGGTTTTGAGGAAGTACTGAAGAAATAGCTGCCGAAGAATGTGGAGGTTGAGTAGTGAAAGTTGCAGTGGACGGACATGAAGATCAGAGAATAGCACTTCCTAGGGGTCACACACAACAATGTTGAAAACAGTATAAAACACCGACAAGTTGATGATTAAGACATGTGCAACAGCTGGGCATCTTTATTGTTAAAACGACGGGCTGGAGTTTTGAGACTCTATGACCGCGGGTTCAATCCCGGCCGGGGGTATGGTTTATTGTTGAAACGTTTCGCCTACACAGTAGGTTTCTTCAGTCAAATACAGAGGCAGCAGGTGAAGATGATGTAATCAGTCCCACACTCAAGGTTGATGTGTTGATCACAATCTTCATTTCACTAATACACCTGCTGTCTCTCTATTTGACTAAAGAAACGTACTGTGTAAGGAAACGTTCCAGCAATAAACATACCCAACTGCTGCATGAGTGTCTTAACAGGATGATGGTATGGAGGTGCCACTGGCAGTTGTAGGGTTGGGTTGTTAGGTAAGACACATATGCAACACAAGGGTATCTTGGTACAGACCTGCATATAAAGATACCTAACTGTTGCATATGTGTCTTACCTAAGAACCTGTCGGTATTTTATACCATTTTAATGTTCAGTAGGGTTGGGTTACACCCAGCGGCGCACAGATGGGTGGGGCCCCGAAGGGGTGGTGGCCCCGGGCATCCAAATAGGGGTCATCCAGTTAGATAAGGAAATAAAATAGTGATTTGGGGCTACATTCAGGGTCTTTGGCCATACAGTCAAGGAGTTTTGGGGGTATACAATCAA
>NC_069478.1:4784381-4932400 GCF_026875155.1 Cherax quadricarinatus | reverse complement strand
TTTTATGAAATTTTGATAGTCTCTTCGTTCCCCCAGTAAACAGATGATAGTGTTTCTAAGCCCTCTTTAATCTGCTAAGCGAAAATTGGACTGTTACTGTTTTTCGTACTATCGACTTCCATTCAATGCAAAATTTTTTTTTTTTTTTGGGGTCGCTAGCTCCCGTTCCTCTGAAATTCAAAAATTTATTAAAAAAGGGATTCATTGTTTCCCAAAAACTAAGTAAAGCGGTTTTTTTCCCCCTTTGAGGTTCTGTCACAAACTGCTTCAAAAAACAACCCTGAACTACTTCAAAGAAGCGTTGATTCTTTTCCCCAAGACAAAAAATTTCCCAAAATCAATATGACAAAATTTAAAATTTCCCCAGAATTACTAAACGGCCTTTGGGCCAAAAAATTTCCCCTAGAGTTTCCCTTGGTCCCCTACGTTTGGGGGACGGTATATCACCCTAAAATCTTTTTCAGCCCCTCTAAATTCTACCAAACAGACTTGTATGTGTTACTCAGACTTAATACCCTTTTTTTATGCAAAGTTAAAGCGATCTCGGACATACAAGCCCCCCCACCCCCCCCCCAACTTCTATCTACTTGGAACATTTAAAACCCTGAATAACACCCGCTGGCATGTCCCGACTTTTAAATTTAAAACCCCACGTCCAGTTAAGGCAAAACATCATTTTTACCTACACTAGAACTATTCAACCGGGCCTCTTATTCCTAGCATTTCGGCAATTAGCTTAAAAAAATTTGAAAAAATCTCCTTTTCTCTTTTCCCTTCCTGTCATTTCTTTTTTTTTTCTATAACCTATTACTGCCCTTATACCCAAAGTTTGGCTTTTAAAATTTTTACCTCGTTCTGTTATTACTAGTTCCCTAAAAATCTTTAAATTGCTACACTGGGACTTCATGTTTTCCTGCAAAACCCAACCACTAATACTAGTTAAATTCCAAGCTCCCTATGCATTTTCCCAGTGCACCCCCCAGCCAGATAAGTGAACCCCATCCCGGCATACAGTCTTTTCTGCAAAAAGAGTCCCAGTTGTCAATGACTTTAAACCGCATTTCCTTCGTATTTGCCCACCAAAACAATTGACACCAATTGCCCGGGAAAAACCATCTTTTCCCAAATCCTCTCCTGGAAAAAGCCACATATGCAGGGTTCCCCCCTTACTCCAAATTTTTCTTTGCTGCCCTATACCTGCAATCGGGTTTCCCCTCCTACGTTGCCAACATGTTGCTCCAGCACTGAGACAGAAAATGGGACTGCCCCTCCCCTCATGATGTCACCAGACGGCTAAAAATACCCTCCATTCCAGCCCCGGGAAAAGCAAACCTTGTCTCCTATTTCCTGCCTTCAAGCAAACCCCTATCCATATTTCCTAACTTTTACTATCCCCCAACAAAAAAACAAAAATTTTCCTTCCCTTTGGGGTCGTTCGTCGTGCGTTCCCAGTAGTCGACTAATAGTCGGGGGGCACGAGAATGTATTAGATGTTTCCACAACGTTTCCCCGGCAGTCTCTTTCTTTTTCATGTTTTTTTTACTTTCCCTCGTCTTCTTGATCGCAAATTCGTTCCCTGCGCGGCCCCCGTCCCGTTTCCCTTCTGACCTGAGGACTCAAAACAGGAGGACTTCTACGAATCTTCTTGTTTTCCTCGATCAGTCGCGAATCTCCAATTTCGCCATCCTCAATTCTTCCTTAAGCTGTTGGTAAAGTTGCTCGATGGAGGGCATCTTGCTTCAATTCGTAGAGAGCGCGCAAACAGGTCTTCACAGAGCTAAGTACACGTCAACACTGCGCAAAAGCCAACTCAATCAGGAGCTACTGCGCAGCACCTCCGCACGACCAACAGCGATGCGAACAATCCCCAATAGCGATGCGAACAGTGCTGGGTAGAACTGACACAGTGCTGGGTAGAGCTGACACAGTGCTGCGTAGAACTGACACAGTGCTGGGTAGAACTGACACAGTGCTGGGTAGAACTGACACAGGGCTGGGTAGAACTGACACAGTGCTGGATAAAACTGACACAGTGCTGGGTAGAACTGACTCAGAGCTGGGTAGAACTGACACAGTGCTGGGTAGAACTGACACAGTGCTGGGTAGAACTGACACAGTGCTGGGTAGAACTGACACAGTGCTGGGTAGAACTGACACAGTGCTGGGTAGAACTGACACAGTGCTGGGTAGAACTGACACAGTGCTGGGTAGAACTGACACAGTGCTGGGTAGAACTGACACAGTGCTGTGTAGAACTGACACAGTGCTGGGTAGAACTGACACAGTGCTATGTAGAACTGACACAGTGTTGGGTAGAACTAACACAGTGCTGGGTAGAACTGTCACAGTGCAAGGTAGAACTGACACAGTGCTGGGTAGAACTGACACAGTGCTGGGTAGAACTGTCACAGTGCTGGGTGGAACTGACACAGTGCTGGGTAGAACTGTCACAGTGCTGGGTAGAACTGTCACAGTGCTGGGTAGAACTGACACAGTGCTGGGTAGAACTGACACAGTGCTGGGTAGAACTGTCACAGTGAACATAAGAACATAAGAACATAAGAAAGGAGGAACACTGCAGGAGGCCTGTTGGCCCATACTAGGCAGGTTCTTTACAATTCATCCCACTAACAAAACATTTGCCCAACCCAATATTCAATGCTACCCAAGAAATAAGCTCTGATGTGCAAGTCCCACTCAAATCCAACCCCTCCCACTCATGTACTTATCCAACCTAAATTTGAAACTACCCAAAGTCCCAGCCTCAATAACCCAACTAGGTAGACTGTTGCACTCATCAACTACCCTATTTCCAAACCAATACTTTCCTATGTCCTTTCTAAATCTAAACTTATCTAATTTAAATCCATTACTGCGGGTTCTCTCTGGAGAGACATCCTCAAGACCTTATTAATATCCCCTTTAATAATACCTATCTTCCACTTATACACTTCGATCAGGTCTCCCCTCATTCTTCGTCTAACAAGTGAATGTAACTTAAGAGTCTTCAATCTTTCTTCATAAGGAAGATTTCTAATGCTATGTATTAATTTAGTCACCCTACGCTGAATGTTTTCTAACGAATTTATGTCCATTCTGTAATATGGAGACCAGAACTGAGCTGCATAATCTAGGTGAGCCTTACTAATGATGTATAAAGCTGCAGTATGACTCTGGACTTCTGTTGCTTACACTTCTTGATATAAATCCCAGTAATCTATTTGCCTTATTACGTACGCTTAGGCATTGCTGTCTTAGTTTAAGGTAGCTGCTTACCATAACCCCCAAGTCCTTTTCGCAATCTGTATGGCTAAGTTCTACATCATTTAACTTATAAGTACTAGGGTTATGGGCACTCCCGAGCTTCAGAACCTTGCATTTATCTACATTGAACTGCATCTGCCACTTTTCTGACCAAGAATAGAGTTTGTTTAAATCCTCCTGAAGTTCCATAACATCTACGTTTGAATCAATTATCCTACCTATCTTTGTGTCATCGGCTAATTTGCTCATATCGCTAGTAATTCCCTCATCAAGATCATTTGATATATATTATAAACAACAACGGCCCAAGACTGATCCCTGTGGAACGCCACTTGTTACAGATCCCCACTCGGATTTAACCCCATTTTAGACACTCTCTGCTTCCTGTCAGTGAGCCATGACTCGATCCACGAGAGCACTTTTCCCCCAATGCCATGAGCTGCCACTTTCATTAACAGTCTATGGTGCGGAACTCTATCAAAAGCCTTACTAAAATCTAAGTAAATAATATCAAATTCTTTATCGTGGTCAACAGCCTCAAAAGCTTTACTGAAGAAAGTTAATAAATTAGTTAGACAAGACCGGCCTCTTGTGAATCCACGCTGAGTATCATTAATCAAGCTATGCTTATCGAGATAGCTTCTTATAATCTTAGCTATAATTGACTCTAGTAATTTGCCTATAATTGAGGTCAGGCTTATTGGGGGGTAATTTGACGGTAACGACTTGTCCCCTGTTTTAAAAATAGGAGTTACATTAGCCATCTTCCACATATCAGACACTACACCTGTTTGAAGAGATAAATTAAAAATATTAGTTAATGGTTCACAGAGTTCCATTTTGCATTCCTTAAGAACCCTTGAAAAAACCTCATCAGGACCCGGTGACTTATTTTGCTTCAGTCTGTCTATCTGCTTCACAACCATTTCACTAGTGACTGTGATGTTACATAATTTATCTTCTTCTAGCCCACTATAAAAATTAATTACTGGAATATTGTTAGTGTCTTCCTGTGTAAAAACTGAGAGAAAATAATTATTTAAAATCGAGCACATTTCATTCTCTTTGTCAGTAAGGTGCCCATAGTTATTTTTAAGGGGACCTATCTTATCTCTAACTTTTGTTCTATAGACCTGGAAAAAACTTTTTGGGTTAGTTTTAGAATCCCTAGCAACTTTAATTTCATAGTCCCTTTTAGCTTTTCTTATCCCCTTTTTAATGTCCCTCTTAATGTCAATATACTGATTCATAAGATGAGCCTCACCTCTTTTGATACGCCTATAAATTCCTTTCTTATGCCCTAGTAGATATTTGAGCCTATTATTCATCCATTTTGGGTCATTTCTATTTGATCTAATTTCTTTATATGGGATTAACGCTCTTTGAGCAGCATGTATAGTGTATTGTATAGTGTATGTATTGATAGCTCTCTTCGTTACCCCATTCAACAGATGATAAGTGTTCTCTAAGCCCATCGTATTCTGCTAAGCGAAAATCTGGGACTGTTACTGAGTTATCGCTACTATCGTACTTCCATTCAATGCTAAATGTAATTGATTTGTGGTCGCTAGCTCCCAGTTCCTCTGAAATTTCTAAATTATTAACAAGGGATTCATTGTTTGCCAGAACTAAGTCAAGCAGGTTATTTCCCCTTGTAGGTTCTGTCACAAACTGCTTCAAAAAACAATCCTGAACTACTTCTAAGAAGTCGTATGATTCTAAATTCCAAGACAAAAAATTCCAATCAATATGACTAAAGTTAAAGTCTCCTAGAATTACTACATTATCGTGCCTTGAGGCCTTAACAATTTCCTCCCATAGTAGTTTCCCTTGGTCCCTATCTAAGTTTGGGGGACGGTATATCACTCCTAAAATCAGTTTTTCATGCCCCTCTGAAAATTCTATCCAAACAGACTCTGTATGTGTTACTTCAGACTTAATACCCGTTTTTATGCAACAGTTCAAGCGATCTCGGACATACAATGTCACCCCACCCCCCTTCCCGATACTTCTATCTACTTGGAACAATTTAAAACCCTGAATATGACATTCCGCAGGCATGTCCCGACTTTTTTAATTAAACCACGTCTCAGTTAAGGCAAATACATCAATGTTACCTGCACTAGCAACTAATCTCAACTCGTCCATCTTATTCCTAGCACTACGGCAATTAGCATAATAAACATTGAAAGACTCTCCTTTCTCTTTACCCTTCCTGCTCATTTCTGTTTTTCTACTAAACCTATTACTGTCCTTATCACCCAAAGTTCCTGGCTTTTCAATATCTACCTCGTTCTGCTTATTACTAGTTCCCCTAGAACTCGTAATATTACTACACTGGGACTTCACTGTTTTCCTGCCAAAACCCATACCACTAACTATTCCTAGTTTAAATTCCTAACTGCTCCCTCCACTGCAGTTGCCAGTGCTACCACCCCAGACCTAGATAAGTGAACCCCATCCCTGGCATACATGTCATTTCTGCCATAGAAGAGGTCCCAGTTGTCAATGAATGTTACCGCATTTTCCTTACAGTATTTGTCCAGCCAACAATTGACACCAATTGCCCTGGACAACCATTCATTTCCAACTCCTCTCCTTGGCAAAATACCACATATGACAGGGTTCCCACCCTTACTCCTAATTATTTCTATTGCTGACCTATACCTGCTAATCAGGTCTTCACTCCTACGTCTGCCAACATCGTTGCCTCCAGCACTGAGACACATAATAGGACTGCTCCCATTACCTCTCATGATGTCATCCAGACGGCTAACAATATCCTCCATCCCAGCCCCAGGAAAGCAAACTCTCTGTCTCCTACTCCTGTCCTTCAAGCAGAACGCCCTATCCATATACCTAACTTGACTATCCCCAACAACAACAATATTCTTACCTTCCTTGGTGTCGTTCGTCGTGACGTTCCCAGTAGTCGACTCACATTCGTCGGGTAGCACCGAGAATGTATTAGATGTTTCCACAACAGTTTCCACGGCAGTCTCTTTCTTCTTCATCGTTTCTACCTTTCCATTCGTCTTCTTGATCGTCAACTTCGTTCCCTGCTGTCGAGCCACTGTCCAGTTTCCCTTCTTGACCTGAGGACTCAAAACAGGAGGACTTCTACGAATCTTCTTGTTTTCCTCGATCAGTCGCCGAATCTCCAATTTCGCCATCCTCAATTCTTCCTTAAGCTGTTGGTAAAGTTGCTCGATGGAGGGCATCTTGCTTCAATTCGTAGAGAGCGCGCAAACAGGTCTTCACAGAGCTAAGTACACGTCAACACTGCGCAAAAGCCAACTCAATCAGGAGCTACTGCGCAGCACGTCCGCACGACCCAACAGCGATGCGAACAATCCCCAATAGCGATGCGAACAGTGCTGGGTAGAACTGACACAGTGCTGGGTAGCGCTGACACAGTGCTGCGTAGAACTGACACAGTGCTGGGTAGAACTGACACAGTGCTGGGTAGAACTGACACAGGGCTGGGTAGAACTGACACAGTGCTGGATAAAACTGACACAGTGCTGGGTAGAACTGACTCAGAGCTGGGTAGAACTGACACAGTGCTGGGTAGAACTGACACAGTGCTGGGTAGAACTGACACAGTGCTGGGTAGAACTGACACAGTGCTGGGTAGAACTGACTCAGAGCTGGGTAGAACTGACACAGTGCTGGGTAGAACTGACACAGTGCTGGGTAGAACTGACACAGTGCTGGGTAGAACTGACACAGTGCTGGGTAGAACTGACACAGTGCTGGGTAGAACTGACTCAGAGCTGGGTAGAACTGACACAGTGCTGGGTAGAACTGACACAGGGCTGTGTAGAACTGACACAGTGCTGGGTAAAACTGACACAGTGCTGGGAAGAACTGACTCAGAGCTGGGTAGAACTGACTCAGAGCTGGATAGAACTGACACAGTGCTGGGTAGAACTGACACAGGGCTGTGTAGAACTGACACAGTGCTGGGTAAAACTGACACAGTGCTGGGTAGAACTGACACAGTCCTGGGTAGAACTGACACAGTGCTGGGTAGAACTAATACAGTGCAAGGTAGAACTGACACAATGCTGGGTAGAACTGACACAGTGCAAGGTAGAACTGACACAGTGCTGGGTAGAACTGACACAGTGCTGGGTAGAACTGACACAGTGCTGGGTAGAACTGACACAGTGCAAGGTAGAACTGACACAGTGCTGGGTAGAACTGACACAGTGCTGGGTAGAACTGACACAGTGCAAGGTAGAACTGACACAGTGCTGGGTAGAACTGACACAGTGCTGGGTAGAACTGACACAGTGCTGGGTAGAACTGACACAGTGGTGGGTAGAACTGATACAGTGCAAGGTAGAACTGACACAGTGCAAGGTAGAACTGACACAGTGCTGGGTAGAACTGACACAGTGCAAGGTAGAACTGACACAGTGCTGGGTAGAACTGACACAGTGCTGGGTAGAACTGACACAGTGCAAGGTAGAACTGACACAGTGCTGGGTAGAACTGACACAGTGCAAGGTAGAACTGACTCAGAGCTGGGTAGAACTGACACAGTGCTGGGTAGAACTGACACAGTGCTGGGTAGAACTGACACAGTGCTGGGTAGAACTGACAGTGCTGGGTAGAACTGACACAGTGCTGGGTAGAACTGACACAGTGCTGGGTAGAACTGACTCAGAGCTGGGTAGAACTGACACAGTGCTGGGTAGAACTGACTCAGAGCTGGGTATAACTGACACAGTGCTGGGTAGAACTGACACAGTGCAAGGTATAACTGACATGGTGCTGGGTAGAACTGACACAGTGCTGGGGAGAACTGACACAGTGCTGGGTAGAACTGACACAGTGCTGGGTAGAACTGACTCAGAGCTGGGTAGAACTGACACAGTGCTGGTAGAAATGACACAGTGGTGGGTAGAACTGACACAGTGCAAGGTAGAACTGACACAGTGCTGGGTAGAACTGACGCAGTGCTGGGTAGAACTGACACAGTGCAAGGTAGAACTGACACAGTGCTGGGTAGAACTGACTCAGAGCTAGGTAGAACTGACACAATGCTGGGTAGAACTGACGCAGTGCTGGTTAGAACTGACTCAGAGCTGGGTAGAACTGACACAGTGTTGGGTAGAACTGACGCAGTGCTGGTAGAACTGACACAGTGCTGGGTAGAACTGACACAGTGCTGGGTAGAACTGACACAGTGCTGGGTAGAACTGACACAGTGCTGGGTAGAACTGACTCAGAGCCGGGTAGAACTGACACAGTGGTGGGTAGAACTAACACAGTGCTGGGTAGAACTGACGCAGTGCTGGGTAGAACTGACACAGTGCTGGGTAGAACTGACACAGTGCTGGGTAGAACTGACACAGTGGTGGGTTGAACTGACACAGTGCTGGGTAGAACTGACGCAGTGCTGGTTAGAACTGACACAGTGCTGAGTAGAACTGACACAGTACTGGGTAGAACTGACACAGTGCTGGGTAGAACTGACACAGTGCTGGGTAGAACTGACACAGTGGTGGGTAGAACTGACACAGTGCTGGGTAGAACTGACGCAGTGCTGGATAGAACTGACACAGTGCTGGGTAGAACTGACACAGTGGTGGGTAGAACTGACGCAGTGCTCGGTAGAACTGACGCAGTGCTGGGTAGATCTGACACAGTGCTGGGTAGAACTGACACAGTGGTGGGTAGAACTGGCACAGTGGTGGGTAGAACTGACGCAGTGCTGGGTAGAACTGACACAGTGCTGGGTAGAACTGACACAGTGCTGGGTAGAACTGACACAGTGGTGGGTAGAACTGACACAGTGCTGGGTAGAACTGACGCAGTGCTGGGTAGAACTGACGCAGTGCTGGGTAGAATTGACACAGTGCTTGGTAGAACTGACGCAGTGGTGGGTAGAACTGACACAGTGGTGGGTAGAACTGACACAGTGCTGGGAAGAACTGACGCAGTGCTGGGTAGAACTGACACAGTGCTGGGTAGAACTGACACAGTGCTGGGTAGAACTGACACAGTGCAAGGTAGAACTGACACAGTGCTGGGTAGAACTGACACAGTGCAAGGTAGAACTGACACAGTGCTGGGTAGAACTGACACAGTGCTGGGTAGAACTGACACAGTGCAAGGTAGAACTGACACAGTGCTGGGTAGAACTGACACAGTGCAAGGTAGAACTGACTCAGAGCTGGGTAGAACTGACACAGTGCTGGGTAGAACTGACACAGTGCTGGGTAGAACTGACACAGTGCTGGGTAGAACTGACACAGTGCTGGGTAGAACTGACACAGTGCTGGGTAGAACTGACACAGTGCTGGGTAGAACTGACTCAGAGCTGGGTAGAACTGACACAGTGCTGGGTAGAACTGACTCAGAGCTGGGTATAACTGACACAGTGCTGGGTAGAACTGACACAGTGCAAGGTATAACTGACACGGTGCTGGGTAGAACTGACACAGTGCTGGGTAGAACTGACACAGTGCTGGGTAGAACTGACACAGTGCTGGGTAGAACTGACTCAGAGCTGGGTAGAACTGACACAGTGCTGGGTAGAACTGACACAGTGGTGGGTAGAACTGACACAGTGCAAGGTAGAACTGACACAGTGCTGGGTAGAACTGACGCAGTGCTGGGTAGAACTGACACAGTGCAAGGTAGAACTGACACAGTGCTGGGTAGAACTGACTCAGAGCTAGGTAGAACTGACACAGTGCTGGGTAGAACTGACGCAGTGCTGGGTAGAACTGACTCAGAGCTGGGTAGAACTGAAACAGTGCTGGGTAGAACTGACACAGTGCTGGGTAGAACTGACACAGTGCTGGGTAGAACTGACACAGTGCTGGGTAGAACTGACACAGTGCAGGGTAGAACTGACTCAGAGCTGGGTAGAACTGACACAGTGGTGGGTAGAACTGACATAGTGCTGGGTAGAACTGACGCAGTGCTGGGTAGAACTGACACAGTGCTGGGTAGAACTGACACAGTGCTGGGTAGAACAGACACAGTGCTGGGTAGAACTGACACAGTGCTGGGTAGGACTGACACAGTGCTGGGTAGAACTGACACAGTGGTGGGTTGAACTGACACAGTGCTGGGTAGAACTGACGCAGTGCTGGGTAGAACTGACACAGTGCTGGGTAGAACTGACACAGTACTGGGTAGAACTGACACAGTGCTGGGTAGAACTGACACAGTGCTGGGTAGAACTGACACAGTGGTGGGTAGAACTGACACAGTGCTGGGTAGAACTGACGCAGTGCTGGATAGAACTGACACAGTGCTGGGTAGAACTGACACAGTGCTGGGTAGAACTGACACAGTGGTGGGTAGAACTGACGCAGTGCTGGGTAGAACTGACGCAGTGCTGGGTAGAACTGACACAGTGCTGGGTAGAACTGACACAGTGGTGGGTAGAACTGACACAGTGCTGGGTAGAACTGACGCAGTGCTGGGTAGAACTGACACAGTGCTGGGTAGAACTGACACAGTGCTGGGTAGAACTGACACAGTGGAGGGTAGAACTGACACAGTGCTGGGTAGAACTGACGCAGTGCTGGGTAGAACTGACGCAGTGCTGGGTAGAATTGACACAGTGATGGGTAGAACTGACTCAGTGGTGGGTAGAACTGACACAGTGGTGGGTAGAACTGACACCGTGCTGGGTAGAACTGACACAGTGCTGGGTAGAACTGACGCAGTGGTGGGTAGAACTGACACAGTGGTGGGTAGAACTGACACAGTGCTGGGTAGAACTGACGCATGCTGGGTAGAACTGACGCAGTGCTGGGTAGAACTGACGCAGTGCTGGGTAGAACTGACGCAGTGCTGGGTAGAACTGACGCAGTGCTGGGTAGAACTGACGCAGTGCTGGGTAGAACTGACACAGTGCTGGGTAGAACTGACGCAGTGCTGGGTAGAACTGACTCAGAGCTGGGTAGAACTGACACAGTGGTTGGTAGAACTGACACAGTGCTGGGTAGAACTGACACAGTGCTGGGTAAAACTGACGCAGTGGTGGGTAGAACTGACACAGTAGTGGGTAGAACTGACACAGTGCTGGGTAGAACTGACGCAGTGCTGGGTAGAACTGACGCAGTGCTGGGTAGAACTGACTCAGAGCTGGGTAGAACTGACACAGTGGTGGGTAGAACTGACACAGAGCTGGGTAGAACTGACACAGAGCTGGGTAGAACTGACACAGTGCTGGGTAGAACTGACACAGTGCTGGGTAGAACTGACACAGAGCTGGGTACAGTGTTCTTGAAGGTTGATAAATGGTTCACAGAACCGACAAGTTGATAAATTAGACACATGTGCAACACTTGCGTATCTTCAATGCAGAAACGTTGCGCCACACAGTGGCTTCATCAGTCCAGTACAGAAAAAGAATAGTGAAGATCGGAATAAGTTTTAGGTAATCAGTCCCTCGGCCTGGAGTCGTTCCCTTAATCTATAACTTTTGTTTATAACAACAGAACATCATATCAGATCACCTTCAAACCTTAGACCCTGGTGACGCTAATGGCAAGTACCAGCGTCCTGTGTCTTATGAAGACCATTCCTAACATTGGTGACGCCACTGACAAGTATCAGCGTCCTGTGTCTTATGAAGACCATTCCTAACATTGGTGACGCCACTGACAGGTACCAACGTCCACTCTTATCAAGACCATTTCTAACATTGGTGACACCACTGACAGGTACCAGTGTCCTGTGTCCACTCTTATGAAGACCATTCCTAACATTGGTGACACCATTGACAGGTACCAGCGTCCTGTGTCCACTCTTATAAAGACCATTCCTAACATTGGTGACTCCACTGACAGGTACCAGTGTCCTGTGTCCACTCTTATGAAGACCATTCCTAACATTGGTGACGCCACTGTCAGGTACCAGCGTCCACTCTTATCAAGACCATTCCTAACATTGGTGACAACACTGACAGGTACCAGCGTCCTGTGTCCACTTTTATGAAGACCATTCCTAACATTGGTGACACCATTGACAGGTACCAGTGTGTGTGCGAAATGGTATATAATACCGACAAGATGAGAGTAAGACACATGTTCAACATCTGGGTATCTTTATTGTAGACGTTTCGCCATCCAGTGGCTTTGTCAATACAAATTCCAGGACATAACTTGAAGACAGTAGAACTATGTACGGAAGATGAGGTAATCAGTCCCTCAACCTAGGAGTAGGTGCGAACAGCACCATAGTCGTGGAGATTCTGAAGCAGAAGAAAGAATCCTGGCGCTTATATAGTAACGTCAGGTGAAGCAGACGAGGGCAAATTCACTGGTGGGCGGGATTCCCCAGTGGAAGTAGGTCCTTCCCAAAGAGATGGGTTAATTGTAGTAGTAGTTGTCGTAGTTGTGAAGGTTATGTACATGTCCTCAGAATTAAGATTCCATGATGTTGCAGTGTCTGGATGGCGAAACGTCTACAATAAAGATACCCAGATGTTGCACATATGTCTTACTCTCATTTTGTCGGTATTATATACCATTTCGTACACAACTTGTCAGACACTGCAACATCATGGAATCTTAATTCTGAGGACATGTACGTAACCTTCACAACTACGACTACTACTACAACTAACCCATCTCTTTGGGAAGGACCTACTTCCACTGGGGAATCCCGCCCACCAGTGAATATGCCCTCGTCTGCTTCACCTGACGTTACTATATAAGCGCCAGGATTCTTTCTTCTGCTTCAGAATCTCCACGACTATGGTGCTGTTCGCACCTACTCCTAGGTTGAGGGACTGATTACCTCATCTTCTGTACATAGTTCTACTGTCTTCAAGTTATGTCCTAGAATTTGTATTGACAAAGCCACTGGATGGCGAAACGTCTACAATAAAGATACCCAGATGTTGCACATGTGTCTTACTCTTAGGTACCAGTGTCCTGTGTCCACTCTTATGAAGACCATTCCTAACATTGGTGACACCACTGACAGGTACCAGTGTCCTGTGTCCACTCTTATGAAGACCATTCCTAACATTGGTGACGCCACTGACAGGTACCAGTGTCCTGTGTCCACTCTTATGAAGACCATCCTAACATTGGTGACGCCACTGACAGGTTACCAGCGTCCTGTGTCCACTCTTATCAAGACCATTCCTAACATTGGTGACGCCACTGACAGGTACCAGCGTCCTGTGTCCACTCTTATCAAGACCATTCCTAACATTGGTGACACCACTGACAGGTACCAGTGTCCTGTGTCCACTCTTATGAAGACCATTCCTAACATTGGTGACGCCACTGACAGGTACCAGCGTCCTGTGTCCACTCTTATCAAGACCATTCCTAACATTGGTGACGCCACTGACAGGTACCAGCGTCCTGTGTCCACTCTTATCAAGACCATTCCTAACATTGGTGACACCACTGACAGGTACCAGTGTCCTGTGTCCACTCATATGAAGACCATTCCTAACATTGGTGACGCCACTGACAGGTACCAGCGTCCTGTGTCCACTCTTATCAAGACCATTCCTAACATTGGTGACGCCACTGACAGGTACCAGTGTCCTGTGTCCACTCTTATGAAGACCATTCCTAACATTGGTGACACCACTGACAGGTACCAGCGTCCTGTGTCCACTCTTATCAAGACCATTCCTAACATTGGTGACACCACTGACAGGTACCAGCGTCCTGTGTCCACTCTTTTGAAGACCATTCCTAACATTGGTGACGCCACTGACAGGTACCAGTGTCCTGTGTCCACTCTTATGAAGACCATTCCTAACATTGGTGACACCACTGACAGGTACCAGCGTCCTGTGTCCACTCTTATCAAGACCATTCCTAACATTGGTGACACCACTGACAGGTACCAGTGTCCTGTGTCCACTCTTATCAAGACCATTCCTAACATTGGTGACACCACTGACAGGTACCAGCGTCCTGTGTCCACTCTTATCAAGACCATTCCTAACATTGGTTTCAATAAGATAACTTCACAAAACTGATGATAGGCTGCAAAATTCCAACAATTACTTAGGCTCCCAAAATCGTAATGACATAATTATAACCAAACCATAACTCTGGCGGGGTTAGAACCCGCTGGTGAGGTGGGCTCTTGATCCTGGGAACTAGACTCACCCTCCTTTTCCTTGGGTTGAATCTGAATGTCTCCCATCCCCTCCACTCCCCCCCCCCCCCAGGCGCTATATGACCCCTACGGGTTTCGCACTTTTCCCAGAACAAAAATTTTTTTATGAAATAAGCGACACGTTTTTTGAGTCCTGGCTGTGTGGGCACATGTTCTTTTTTTCAATTTCTGGGCTCTGAATTTAGAATGCACCATCAGGTCGCCTTCAAACTTTGAGTGGCGATGTGTATTCCTCGAACGAAGGTACATCTTGTCTTTGAGTAAGATTGTACCGCTGTTATTCGGCATAATGAAGAATAATGCACAATACCGTGACTAGAACAATGAATAAATAACCCAGGCACAGGAGAGAGAAGGTTACTGCTTATACCACTTACAAAGTCACACTTGTAAATGGCTTGTAAATGGCTTGTAAATGGCTTGTAAATGGCTTGTAAATGGCTTGTAAATGGCTTGTATATGGCTTGTAAATGGCTTGTAAATGGCTTGTAAATGGCTTGTAAATGGCTTGTAAATGGCTTGTAAATGGCTTGTATATGGCTTGTAAATGGCTTGTAAATGGCTTGTAAATGCTTGTAAATGGCTTGTAAATGGCTTGTAAATGACTTGTAAATGGCTTGTAAATGGCTTGTAAATGGCTTGTAAATGGCTTGTAAATGGCTTGTAAATGGCTTATAAATGGCTTGTATATGACTTGTAAATGGCTTGTAAATGGCTTGTAAATGGCTTGTAAATGGCTTGTAAATGGCTTGTAAATGGTCCAAGCCGGACCGATACGTCGTCATAAACGTCTCTCTCCTACGTGTTACTTGTGTATATTTCAGTATATCAGATTTCCTGAAATAATTGGACAATGTGTTCTCTGATCAGAAGTAAGCCAGAGTGTTTGACTTTAGTGGATTATCTTGGGTTACTGGGTTATCCTGAGTTATCCCGGGTTATCCTGTGTTATCCCGGGTTATACTGAGTTATCTCGGGTTATCCTGAGTTATCCCATGGTTTTCCTGAGTTATCCCATGGTTTTCCTGAGTCATTCTGGGTTATTCTAAGTTATCCCCAGGTATCCTGAGTTATCCCGGGCTATCATATGTTATCCCTGGGTATCATGAGTTTTCCCGGGTTATCTTAAGTTATTCTGGGTAATCCTGAGTTATCCTGGGTTATCCCGGGTTTATCCTGAGTTATCCCGGGTTATCCCGAGTTATCCCAGGATATCCCGCGTTTATCCTAAATTATCCCGGGGTATCCTGAGTCATCCAGGGTTTATCCTAAGTTATCCTCGAGTATTGTGAGACACCCCGGGTTTATCCTAAGTTATCCTGGGTTATCCTGAGTTATCCATGGTTTATCCTAAGTTATCCCGGGGTATACTGAGTCATCCCGGGTTTACCCTGAGTTATCCCGGATTACCCCTAGTTATCCCGGGTTATCCTGAGTCACCCCGGGTTATCGTAAGTTATCCCGGGGTATCCTGAGTTATCCCAGGTTATGCTGAATTATCTTGGGTTATCCTGACAGATCTGTCTTCATATCCTGATGACCATTATCCAAGACTTAAACAGCAAATACTTATCCATTAAATCTTAGGCTTGTTGTTTAGTGTAGGTTCAAGTTTGTTGTTTAGTGTAGGTTCAAGTTTGTTGTTTAGTGTAGGTTCAAGTTTGTTGTTTAGGGGAGGTTCAAGTTTGTTGTTTAGTGTAGGTTCAAGTTTGTTGTTTAGTGTAGGTTCAAGTTTGTTGTTTAGTGTATGATTCAAGTTTGTTGTTTAGGGAGGTTCAAGTTTGTTGTTTATGTGTAGGTTCAAGTTTGTTGTTTAGTGTAGGTTCAAGTTTGTTGTTTAGTGTAGGTTCAAGTTTGTTGTTAGTGTAGGTTCAGTTTGTTGTTTAGTGTAGTTCAAGTTTGTTGTTTAGGGGTAGGTTCAAGTTTGTTGTTTAGTGTAGGTTCAAGTTTGTTGTTTATGTAGGTTCAAGTTTGTTGTTTATGTACGTTCAAGTTTGATGTTAGTGTAGGTTCAAGTTTGATGTATAGTGTAGTTAAGTTTGTTGTTTAGTGTAGGTTCAAGTTTGAGTTTAGTGTAGGTTCAAGTTTGTTGTTTAGTGTAGGTTCAAGTTTGATGTTTAGTGTAGGTTCAAGTTTGTTGTTTAGTGTAGGTTCAAGTTTGATGTTTAGTGTAGGTTCAAGTTTGTTGTTTAGTGTAGGTTCAAGTTTGTTGTTTAAGTGTAGGTTCAAGTTGTTGTTTAGTGTAGGTTCAAGTTTGTTGTTTAGTGTAGGTTCAAGTTTTTGTTTAGTGTAGGTTAAGTTTGTGCTAGTGTAGGTTCAAGTTTGTTGTTTAGTGTAGGTTCAAGTTTGTTGTTTAGTGTTAGGTTCAAGTTTGTTGCTTAGAGTAGGTTCAAGTTTGTTGTTTAGTGTACGTTCAGTTTGTTGTTTAGTGTAGGTTCAAGTTTGTTGTTTAGTGTAGGTTCAAGTTTGTTGTTTGTGTGTTCAGTTGATTTAGTTAGGTTCAAGTTTGTTGTTTAGTGTAGGTTCAAGTTTGTGTTTAGTGTAGGTTCAAGTTTATTGTTTAGTGTAGGTTTCAAGTTTGATGTGTAGTGTAGGTTCAAGTTTGTTGTTTAGTGTAGGTTCAAGTTTGTTGTTTAGTGTAGGTTCAAGTTTGTTGTTTTAGTGTAGGTTCAAGTTTGTTGTTTAGTGTAGTTCAAGTTTGTTGTTTAGTGCTAGGTTCAGTTTGTTGTTTAGTGTAGGTTCAAGTTTGTTGTTTAGTGTAAGTCAAGTTTGTTGTTTAGTGTGTCAAGTTTGTTTTAGTGTAGGTTCAAGTTTGTGTTTAGTGTAGGTTCAAGTTTGATGTTTAGTGTAGGTTCAAGTTTGATGTTTAGTGTAGGTTCAAGTTTGTTGTTTAGTGTAGGTTCAGTTTGTTGTTTAGTGTAGGTTCAAGTTTGTTGCTTAGTGTAGGTTCAAGTTTGTTGTTTTAGGTAGGTTCAAGTTTGTTGTTTAGTGTAGGTTCAAGTTTGTTGTTTAGTGTAGGTTCAAGTTTGTTGTTTAGTGTAGGTTCAAGTTTGTTGTTTAGTGTAGGTTCAAGTTTGATGTTTAGTGTAGGTTCAAGTTTGATGTTTAGTGTAGGTTCAAGTTTGTTGTTTAGTGTAGGTTCAAGTTTGTTGTTTAGTGTAGGTTCAAGTTTGTTGTTTAGTGTAGGTTCAAGTTTGTTGTTTAGTGTAGGTTCAAGTTTGTTGTTTAGTGTAGGTTCAAGTTTGTTGTTTAGTGTAGGTTCAAGTTTGTTGTTTAGTGTAGGTTCAAGTTTGATGTTTAGTGTAGGTTCAAGTTTGTTGTTTAGTGTAGGTTCAAGTTTGTTGTTTAGTGTAGGTTCAAGTTTATTGTTTAGTGTAGGTTCATTTGATGTTTAGTGTAGGTT
Organism: Cherax quadricarinatus; assembly: GCF_026875155.1. NCBI lineage: Eukaryota > Metazoa > Arthropoda > Malacostraca > Decapoda > Parastacidae > Cherax > Cherax quadricarinatus. The sequence goes on along the minus strand of NC_069478.1, from coordinate 4,914,603 downwards.
CAAGTTTGTTGTTTAGTGTAGGTTCAAGTTGATGTTAGTGTAGGTTCAAGTTTGTTGTTAGTGTTGGCATTGGTTCAAGTTTGTTGTCTAGTGTAAGTTCAAGTTTGTTGTTTAGTGTAGGTTCAAGTTTGTTGTTTAGTGTAGGTTCAAGTTTGTTGTTTAGTGTAGGTTCAAGTTTTTTGTTTAGTGTAGGTTCAAGTTTGATGTTTATGTAGGTTCAAGTTTGATGTTTAGTGTAGATTCAAGTTTGTTGTTTAGTGTAGGTTCAAGTTTGTGTTTAGTGTAGGTTCAAGTTTGATGTTTAGTGTAGGTTCAAGTTGTTGTTTAGTGTAGGTTCAAGTTTGATGTTTAGTGTAGTTCAAGTTTGTTGTTTAGTGTAGGTTCAAGTTTGTTGTTTAGTGTAGTTCAAGTTTGTTGTTTGTGTAGGTTCAAGTTTGGTGTTTAGTGTAGGTTCAAGTTTTTGTTAGTGTAGGTTCAAGTTTGATGTTTAGTGTAAGTTCAAGTTTGATGTTTAGTGTAGGTTCAAGTTTGTTGTTTAGTGTAGGTTCAAGTTGTTGTTTAGTGTAGGTTCAAGTTTGATGTTTAGTGTAGGTTCAAGTTTGATGTTTAGTGTAGGTTCAAGTTTGTTGTTTAGTGTAGGTTCAAGTTTGTTGTTTAGTGTAGGTTCAACTTTAATTGTTTAGTGTAGGTTCATGTTTGATGTTTAGTGTAGGTCAAGTTTGTTGTTTAGTGTAGGTTCAAGTTTGTTGTTTAGTGTGGTTCAAGTTTGTTGTTTAGTGTAGGTTCAGTTTGTTGTTTAGTGTAGGTTCAAGTTTGATGTTTAGTGTAGGTTCAAGTTTGTTGTTTAGTGTAGGTTCAAGTTTGTTGTTTAGTGTTGGTTCAAGTTTGTTGTTTAGTGAGTTCAAGTTTGTTGTTTAGTGTAGGTTCAAGTTTGTTGTTTAGTGTAGGTTCAAGTTTGTTGTTTAGTGTAGGTCAAGTTTGATGTTTAGTGTAGGTTCAAGTTTGTTGTTTAGTGTAGGTTCAAGTTTGCCTTATTTATGAAGGACATTTGAAACTTCTGAGTAATAGTAATAATAATAATAATAATAATAATAATAATAATAATAATAATAATAATAATAATGATAATAATAATAATAATAATAATAATAATAATAATAATAATAATAATAATAATAATAATAATAATAATAATAATAATAATAATAATAATAATGATAATAATAATAATAATAATGATAATAATAATAATAACTCCTTGCATATATATTTTTTATATATATATATAATATATATATATATATATATATGTATATATATATATTATATATATATATATATATATATATATATATATATATATTATATATATATATATATATAATATATATATATATATATATATATATATATATATGTCGTGTCGAATATGTAAGACTGGTCAATTAGCAAGAACTCATTTAAAATTAAGTTCTTTCTAAAATTTTCTCTTATACGTTTAAAGATATATTTTTTTCATTAATGTTAATGTAAAAAATTATAATTTTGTACCAAAAGGAACTTAGAAAACTTACCTAACCTTATTATAACACTAACAATTTATTTTAACCTAACCAACTAAATATATTTTAGATTTGTTTACAATAATTTAATACTAAACAAACACAGTCAAATATATTTTTTTCGTTAGGTTCAGAATGATTTTGGCGAAATTATTGCATACACAAATTTTCACTTGTCCTATATGGCAAGATGAGCGTTGCTATTTAAGCCAAGATCGCAAGTTCTGCCTATTCGGCACGACGTATATATATATAATATATTTATATATATATATATATATATATAATATATATATATATTATATATATAATATATATATATATATATATATTCTTTCTTTCAACACACGGGCCGTATCCCACCGAGGCGGGGTGGCCCACCGAGGCAGGGTGGCCCACCGAGGCAGGGTGGCCCACCGAGGCGGGGTGGCCCAAAAGGAAAAACGAAAGTTTCTCCTTTTACATTTAGTAATATATACAGGAGAAGAGGTTACTAGCCCCTTGCTCCCGGCATTTTAGTCGCCTCTTACAACACGCATGGCTTACGGAGGAAGAATTCTGTTCCACTTCCCCATGGAGATAAGAGGAAATAAACAAGAATAAGAACTAGAAAGAAAATAGAAGAAAACCCAGAGGGGTGTGTATATATGTGCTTGTACATGTATGTGTAGTGTGACCTAAGTGTAAGTAGAAGTAGCAAGACGTACCTGAAATCTTGCATGTTCATGAGACAGAAAAAAGGACACCAGCAATCCTACCATCATGTAAAACAATTACAGGCTTTCGTTTTACACTCACTTGGCAGGACGGTAGTACCTCCCTGGGCGGTTGCTGTCTACCAACCTACTACCTATATATATATATATATATATATATATATATATATATATATATATATATATATATATATATACATATATATACACATATTATATATACATATATATACATCTTTCTTTCCTTCAACACACCGGCCGCACCCCACCGAGGCGGGGTGGCCCAAACGGAAAAACGAAAGTTTCTCCCTTTACATTTAGCAACATATACAGGAGAAGAGGTCACTAGCCCCCCGCTATATATATATATATATATATATATATATATATATATATATATATATATATATATATATATATATATATATATATATATACATAGAGAGAGAGAGAGAGAGAGAGAGAGAGAGAGACAGAGAGAGATTCATATAATTAATTTCAATTATAGTAAAGAGTTAATAGGATGCAAAAGCACACAACACGATAATTAGGGAATCGTTGATAATTAGGAACCAGTGATAATTATCAAGGCTTCTAATTTCAATGCAGTTAATGACAGAGTTGAACCAGTTCGACCGTGTTGGTGACAGCGAGTGACCAACACACAGTGTCCAGGTCTTCCGAAATGTCACGTTACACTACCCGGCTGTTTACACATCTTACTGACTCACACTATAATGTTTAGCATGTGATTATTATAGACGATGTAGCGGGAAATACGTGGGCATATTGATTAGGAATTTCTTGGTTAGTTTTAAAGTCGGAATTGTTCGATTATTGTGGAAACTGGTAGGCCTGGGCCAGTAGGCCTCCTGCAGTGTGTCTTTCAAGGTCGTGTGTACATGGTCTTCCATCCAATTAATGTAACAGCACCTGGTGAGCACCTGGTGAGCACCTGGTGAGCACCTGGTGAGCACCTGGTGAGCACCTGGTGAGCACCTGGTGAGCCCCTGGTGAGCCCCTGGTGAGCACCTGGTGAGCACCTGGTGAGCACCTGGTGAGCACCCGGTGAGCACCTGGTGAGCACCTGGTGAGCACCTGGTGAGCACCTGGTGAGCACCTGGTGAGCCCCTGGTGAGCCCCTGGTGAGCACCTGGTGAGCACCTGGTGAGCACCTGGTGAGCACCGGTGAGCACCTGGTGAGCCCCTGGTGAGCACCTGGTGAGCACCTGGTGAGCACCTGGTGAGCACCTGGTGAGCCCCTGGTGAGCACCTGGTGAGCACCTGGTGAGCACCTGGTGAGCACCTGGTGAGCACCTGGTGAGCACCTGGTGAGCACCTGGTGAGCACCTGGTGAGCACCTAAGGCATACTGAAAATATTTGTTTTAGCTATAGAATATTATTCATATACGTAAAATATTCATATATATATATATATATATATATATATATATATATATATATATATATATATATATATATATATATATATAAATATATATATATATATATATAAATATATATATATATATATATATATATATATATACACTGCAAATGTGTAAGAAAAGTAATCCAGACAGGCAGGAGAGAAATGAGTTACATGTTATAAGTAAATATATCGTTTACTGCCGAATACTGGCAACTTATCATTTAAAATACCGGGAACCCCTTAAATTACTGGGAACGCCTTAAATTAATGGGAACCATTAAATTACTGGGAACGCCTTAAATTAATGGGAACCATTAAATTACTGGGAACCCCTTAATTTACTGGGAACCCCTTAAATTACTGGGAACCCCTTAAATTAATGAGAACCCCTTAAATTCCTGGGAACCCCTTAAATTACCGGAACCCCCTTAAATTACCGGGAACCCCTTAAATTACTGGGAACGCCTTAAATGACTGGGAACCCCTTAAATTACTGGGAACACCTTAAGTTACTGGGAACCCATTAAATTACTGGGAACCCCTTAAATTACTGGGAACCCCTTAAATTACTGGGAACCTTTAAATTTCTGGGAACCCCTTAAATTAGGGGGATCCCCTTAAATTACTGAGAATCCCTTAAATTTCTGGGAACCCCTTAAAATACAGGGACCCCCTTAAATTACCGGAAACCCCTTAAATTACTATGAAAGCCTTAATTTACTGGGAACCTCTTAAATTACTGGGAAGCTCTTAAATTACTGGGAACCCTTTAAATTACTGGGAACCCCTTAAATTACTGGGAACCCCTTAAATTACTGGGATTTACCGGGAACCCCTTAAATTACTAGGAACGCCTTTAATTACTGGGAACCCCTTAAATTACTGGGAACCCCTTAAATTACTGGGAACCCCTTACATTAATGGGAACCCCTTAAATTCCTGGAACCCCTTAAATTACTGGGAACCCCTTAAATTACTGTGAACCCCTTAAATTACTGGGAACCTCTTAAATTACTGAGAACCACTTAAATTAATGGGAACCCCTTAAATTACTGGGAACCCCTTAAATTACTGGGAATCTTTTTAATTACTGGGAACCACTTAAACTACTAGAAACCCCTTAAATTAATGGGAACCTTTTAAATTAATGGGAACCCCTTAAATTACTGGGAACCCCTTAAATTACTGGGAACCCCTTAAATTATTGGGAACTCTTCAAATTACTGGGAACCCCTTAAATTCCTGGGAACCCCTTAAATTACTGAGAACCCCTTAAATTACTGGGAACCCTTAAATTACCGGGAACCCTTTAAATTACTGGGAACCTCTTAAATTACTGGGAACCCTTAAATTACTGGGAACCTTTTAAATTACTGGTAACCTCTTAAATTACTGGGAACCCTTTAAATTACTGGGAACACCTTAAATTACTCTTAACCCCTTAAATTACTGGGAACCCCTTACATTCCTGGGCACTCCTTAAAATACTGGGAACCCCTTAAATTACTTTGAATTCTTTAAATTACTGGGAACCCCTTAAATTCCTGGGAACTCCTTAAAATACTGGGAACCCCTTAAATTACTGGGAACCCCTTAAATTACTGGGAACCCCTTAAATTTCTGGGAACCCCTTCAATTACTGAGAACACCTTAAACTATTTGGAACCCCTTAACTGCTTGGAACCCCTTAAACTACTGACAACTCTTTAAAGTGCTGTCGATCCCTTAAGCTACAGGATACCCCACCAACTAATGACAACCCTGTAAGCTACTGGTCCCTCCTCAAACTACCGGCAACCCTTTAAACAACTGACAACCCCTTAAACTACTGGACATCACCATCATGGTATCAGTAGATATCGTCATCATGGTACCAGTAGATATCGTCATCCTGGTACCAGTAGATATCGTCATCCTGGTACCTGCAGATATCACCATTCTCGCACCAGCAGATATCGTCATCCTGCTACCAGTAGATATCGTCATCCTGCTACCAGTAGATATCGTCATCCTGGTACCAGTAGATATCACCATCCTGGTACCAGTAGATATCGTCATCCTGGTACCAGTAGATATCGTCATCCTGGTACCAGTAGACATCACCATCCTGGTACCAGTAGATATCGTCATCCTGGTACCAGTAGATATCGTCATCCTGCTACAAGTAGATATCACCATCCTGGTACCAGTAGATATCACCATTCTTGTACCAGTAGATACCATCATCCTGGTACCAGTAGATATCGTCATCCTGGTACCAGTAGATATCACCATACTGGTACCAGTACATATCATCATCCTGGTACCAGTAGATATCAACATCCTGGTACCAGTAGATATCAGCAGCCTGGTACCAGTAGATATCACTATCCTGCTACCAGTAGATATCACCATTCTGGTACCAGTAGATATCACCTTCCTGGTACCAGTAGAGATCACCATCCTTGTACTAGTAGACATAATCATCCTGGTACCAGTAGATATCACCATCCTGGTACCAGTACATATCACCATCTTGGTACCAGTAGATATCATCATCCTGCTACCAGTAGACATCACCATCCAGGTACCAGTAGACCTCTCCATCCTGGTATCAGTAGACATCACCATCCTGGTACCAGTAGATATCACCATCCCGGTACAATCAGATATCACCATACTGGTACCAGTAGATATCACCATACTGGTACCAGTAGATATCATCATCCTGGTACCAGTAGATATCATCATCCTGGTACCATTAGACATCATCATCCTGGTACCAGTAGATATCATCATCCTGGTACCATTAGACATCACCATCCTGGTACCAGTAGATATCACGATCCTGCTACCAGTAGATATCATCATCCTGGTACCAGTAGATATCACCATCCTGCTACCAGTAGATATCACCATCCTGGTACCAGTAGATATCACCATCCTGCTACCAGTAGATATCACCATTCTGGCACCAGTAGATATCACCATCCTGCTACCAGTAGATATCACAATCCTGATACCAGTAGAGATCACCATCCTGGTACCAGTAGACATCACCATCCTGCTACCAGTAGATATCATCATCCTGGTATCAGTAGACATCACCATCCTGGTTCCAGTAGATATCACCATCCTGGTATCAATATACATCACCATCCTGGTACCAGTAGACATCACCATCCTGGTACCAGTAGATATCACCATCCTGGTACCAGTAGACATCACCATCCTGGTACCAGTAGATATCACCATCCTGGTACCAGTAGACATCACCATCCTGGTACCAGTATATATCACCATCCTGGTACCATTAGACCTCACCATCCTGGTACCAGTAGATATCACCATCCTGGTACCAGTAGACCTCACCATCCTGGTACCAGTAGACATCACCATCCTGGTACCAGTAGACATCACCATCCTGGTACCAGTAGACCCACCATCCTGGTACCAGTAGATATCACCATCCTGGTAACCAGTAGACATCACCATCCTGTACCAGTAGATATCACCATCCTGGTACCAGTAGACATCACCATCCTGGTACCAGTAGATATCACCATCCTGGTACCAGTAGACATCACCATCCTGGTACCAGTAGATATCACCATCCTGGTACCAGTAGACATCACCATCCTGGTACCAGTAGATATCACCATCCTGGTACCAGTAGACATCACCATCCTGGTACCAGTAGATATCACCATCCTGGTACCAGTAGACATCACCATCCTGGTACCAGTAGATATCACCATCCTGGTACCATTAGATTATACACCATCCTGGTACCAGTAGATATCACCATCCTGGTACCTAGTAGATATCACCATCCTGGTACCAGTAGATATCACCATCCTGGTACCAGTAGTAGATATCACCATCCTGGTACCAGTAGATATCACCATCCTGGTACCAGTAGATATCACCATCCTGGTACCAGTAGATATCACCATCCTGGTACCAGTAGATATCACCATCCTGGTACCAGTTGATAATTAGCATCCTGGTACCGTAGATATCACCATCCTGGTACCAGTAATATCACCATCCTTGGTACCATGTAGATATCACCATCCTGGTACCAGTAGATATCACCATCCTGGTACCAGTTGATATTAGCATCCTGGTACCAGTAGATATCACCATCCTGGTACCAGTAGATATCACCATCCTGGTACCAGTTGATATTAGCATCCTGGTACCAGTAGATATCACCATCCTGGTACCAGTAGATATCACCATCCTGGTACCAGTAGATATCACCATCCTGGTACCAGTAGATATCACCATCCTGGTACCAGTAGATATCACCATCCTGGTACCAGTAGATATCACCATCCTGGTACCAGTTGATATTAGCATCCTGGTACCAGTAGATATCACCATCCTGGTACCAGTAGATATCACCATCCTTGGTACCAGTAGATTTCACCATCCTGGTACCAGTAGATATCACCATCCTAGGTACCAGTTGATATTAGCATCCTGGTACCACTAATATATCACCATCCTGGTACCAGTAGATATCACCATCCTGGTACCAGTTGATATTAGCATCCTGGTACCAGTAGATATCACCATCCTGGTACCAGTAGATATCACCATCCTGGTACCAGTTGATATTAGCATCCTGGTACCAGTAGATATCACCATCCTGGTACCAGTATATATCACCATCCTGGTACCAGTAGATATCACCATCCTGGTACCAGTAGATATCACCATCCTGGTACCAGTAGATATCACCATCCTGGTACCAGTAGATATCACCATCCTGGTACCAGTAGATATACAACCATCCTGGTACCAGTAGATATCACCATCCTGGTACCAGTAGATATATCACCATCCTGGTACCAGTAATATCACCATCCTGGTACCAGTAGATATCACCATCCTGGTACCAGTAGATATCACCATCCTGGTACCAGTATATATCACCATCCTGGTACCAGTAGATATCACCATCCTGGTACCAGTAGATATCACCATCCTGGTACCAGTAGACATCACCAAGAATACAGCAAAAACGCTTCCTCCTCAAAGTGCCATATGAACCAGGCTGTGCTTTATGCAGCAGCGGGCTGCCAGCAACAACAGCCTGGTGACACAGGGAATCAAAAGATAAAACTGACCTCTCACCGGTCAGACAGCAAATATAGTCCACCGTAAACCGTCAGATGCCTATAATAATGATACTAATACTAATACTAATAATAATAATAATAATAAAATAATAATAATAATAATAATAATATTAAAAAATAATAATAATAATAATAATAATAATAATAATAAATAATAATAATAATAATGAAAATAATAATAATAATAATAATAGTAACAGTAATAATGATAAATAATAATAATATATATAATAATAATAATAATAATAATAATAAAATAATAATAATAATAATAATAATAATAATAATAATAATAATAATGAAAATAATAATAATAATAATAGTAACAGTAATAATGATAATAATAATAATAATAATAATAATAATAATAATAATAATAATAATAATAATAATAATAATAATAATAACAACAACAATAATAATAATAATAATAATAATAATAATAAGGCGAAGGTCATTAAGGCTACATGTCTTCACCATCAAGCACACGAGGGTCATTAAGGCTACATGTCTTCACCATCAAGCACACGAGGGTCATTAAGGCTACATGTCTTCACCATCACGCACACGAGGGTCATTAAGGCTACATGTCTTCACCATCAAGCACACGAGGGTCATTAAGGCTACATGTCTTCACCATCAAGCACACGAGGGTCATTAATTAAGGCTACATGTCTTCACCATCAAGCACACGAGGGTCATTAAGGCTACATGTCTTCACCATCAAGCACACGAGGGTCATTAAGGCTACATGTCTTCACCATCAAGCACACGAGGGTCATTAAGGCTACATGTCTTCACCATCAAGCACACGAGGGTCATTAATTAAGGCTACATGTCTTCACCATCAAGCACACGAGGGTCATTAATTAAGGCTACATGTCTTCACCATCAAGCACACGAGGGTCATTAAGGCTACATGTCTTCACCATCAAGCACACGAGGGTCATTAATTAAGGCTACATGTCTTCACCATCAAGCACACGAGGGTCATTAATTAAGGCTACATGTCTTCACCATCAAGCACACGAGGGTACATTAAGGCTACATGTCTTCACCATCAAGCACACGAGGGTCATTAAGGCTACATGTCTTCACCATCAAGCACACGAGGGTCATTAATTAAGGCTACATGTCTTCACCATCAAGCACACGAGGGTCATTAAGGCTACATGTCTTCACCATCAAGCACACGAGGGTCATTAAGGCTACATGTCATCACCATCAAGCACACGAGGGTCATTAATTAAGGCTACATGTCTTCACCATCAAGCACACGAGGGTCATTAAGGCTACATGTCTTCACCATCAAGCACACGAGGGTCATTAAGGCTACATGTCTTCACCATCAAGCACACGAGGGTCATTAAGGCTACATGTCTTCACCATCAAGCACACGAGGGTCATTAAGCTACATGTCTTCACCATCAGGCACACGAGGGTCATTAAGGCTACATGTCTTCACCATCAAGCACACGAGGGTCATTAAGGCTACATGTCTTCAACATCAAGCACACGAGGTCATTAAGGCTACATGTCTTCACCATCAAGCACACGAGGGTCATTAAGGCTACATGTCTTCACCATCAAGCACACGAGGGTCATTAATTAAGGCTACATGTCTTTCACCATCAAGCACACGAGGGTTCATTAATTAAGGCTACATGTCTTCACCATCAAGCACACGAGGGTCATTAAGGCTACATGTCTTCACCATCAAGCACACGAGGGTCATTAAGGCTACATGTCTTCACCATCAAGCACACGAGGGTCATTAAGGCTACATGTCTTCACCATCAAGCACACGGGGTCATAATTAAGGCTACATGTCTTCACCATCAAGCACACGAGGGTCATTAAGGCTACATGTCTTCACCATCAAGCACACGAGGGTCATTAAGGCTACATGTCTTCACCATCAAGCACACGAGGGTCATTTAAGGCTACATGTCTTCACCATCAAGCACACGAGGGTCATTAAGGCTACATGTCTTCACCATCAAGCACACGAGGGTCATTAAGGCTACATGTCTTCACCATCAAGCACACGAGGGTCATTAAGGCTACATGTCTTCACCATCAAGCACACGAGGGTCATTAAGGCTACATGTCTTCACCATCAAGCACACGAGGGTCATTAAGGCTACATGTCTTCACCATCAAGCACACGAGGGTCATTAAGGCTACATGTCTTCATCATCAAGCACACGAGGGTCATTAAGGCTACATGTCTTCACCATCAAGCACACGTGGGTCATTAAGGCTACATGTCTTCACCATCAAGCACACGAGGGTCATTAATTAAGGCTACATGTCTTCACCATCAGCACACGAGGTCATTAAGGCTACATGTCTTCACCATCAAGCACACGAGGGTCATTAAGGCTACATGTCTTCATCATCAAGCACACGAGGGTCATTAAGGCTACATGTCTTCACCATCAAGCACACGAGGGTCATTAATTAAGGCTACATGTCTCACCATCAAGCACACGAGGTCATTGAGGCTACATGTCTTCACATCAAGCACACGAGGGTCATTAAGGCTACATGTCTTCACCATCAAGCACACGAGGGTCATTAATTAAGGCTACATGTCTTCACCATCAAGCACACGAGGGTCATTAAGGCTACATGTCTTCACCATCAAGCACATCGAGGGTCATTAAGGCTACATGTCTTCATCATCAAGCACACGAGGTCATTAAGGCTACATGTCTTCACATCAAGCACACGAGGGTCAATTAATTAAGGCTACATGTCTTCACCATCAAGCACACGAGGGTCATTAAGGCTACATGTCTTCACCATCAAGCACACGAGGGTCATTAAAGCTACTTGTCTTCACTATCAAGCACACGAGGGTCATTAAGGCTACATGTCTTCTCCATCAAGCACACGAGGGTCATTAAGGCTACATGTCTTCACCATCAAGCACACGAGGGTCATTAAGGCTACATGTCTTCAACATCAAGCACACGAGGGTCATTAAGGCTACATGTCTTCACCATCAAGCACACGAGGGTCATTAAGGCTACATGTCTTCACCATCAAGCACACGAGGGTCATTAAGGCTACATGTCTTCACCATCAAGCACACGAGGGTCATTAATTAAGGCTACATGTCTTCACCATCAAGCACACGAGGGCCATTAAGTCTACATGTCTTCACCATCAAGCACACGAGGGTCATTAAGGCTACATGTCTTCACCATCAAGCACACGAGGGTCATTAAGGCTACATGTCTTCACCATCATGCACACGAGGGTCATTAAGGCTACATGTCTTCACCATCAAGCACACGAGGGTCATTAAGGCTACATGTCTTCACCATCAAGCACACGAGGGTCATTAAGGCTACATGTCTTCACCATCAAGCACACGAGGGTCATTAATTAAGGCTACATGTCTTCACCATCAAGCACACGAGGGTCATTAAGGCTACATGTGTTCACCATCAAGCACACGAGGGTTATTAAGGTTACATGTCTTCACCATCAAGCACACGAGGGTCATTAAGGCTACATGTCTTCACCATCAAGCACACGAGGGTCATTAAGGCTACATGTCTTCACCATCAAGCACACGAGGGTCATTAAGGCTACATGTCTTCACCATCAAGCACACAGGGTCATTAATAAGGCTACATGTCTTTACCATCAAGCACACGAGGGTCATTAAGGCTACATGTCTTCACCATCAAGCACACGAGGGTCATTAAGGCTACATGTCTTCACCATCAACCACACGAGGGTCATTAATTAAGGCTACATGTCTTCACCATCAAGCACACGAGGGTCATTAAGGCTACATGTCTTCACCATCAAGCACACGAGGGTCATTAAGGCTACATGTCTTCACCATCAAGCACACGAGGGTCATTAAGGCTACATGTCTTCACCATCAAGCACACGAGGGTCATTAAGGCTACATGTCTTCACCATCAAACACACGAGGGTCATTAAGGCTACATGTCTTCACCATCAAGCACACGAGGGTCATTAAGGCTACATGTCTTCACCATCAAGCACACAGGGTCATTAAGGCTACATGTCTTCATCATCAAACACACGAGGGTCATTAAGGCTACATGTCTTCACCATCAAGCACACGAGGGTCATTAAGCTAACATGTCTTCACCATCAAGCACACGAGGGTCATTAAGGCTACATGTCTTCACCATCAAGCACACGAGGGTCATTAAGGCTACATATCTTCACCATCAAACACACGAGGGTCATTAAGTGCTACATGTCTTCACCATCAAGCACACGAGGGTCATTAAGCTACATGTCTTCACCATCAAGCACACGAAGGTCATTAAGGCTACATGTCTTCACCATCAAGCACACGAGGGTCATTAAGGCTACATGTCTTCACCATCAAACACACGAGGGTCATTAAGGCACATGTCTTCACCATCAAGCACACGAGGGTCATTAAGGCTACATGTCTTTCACCATCAAGCACACGAGGGTCATTAAGGCTACATGTCTTCACCATCAAGCACACGAGGGTCATTAAGGCTACATGTCTTCACCATCAAGCACACGAGGGTCATTAAGGCTACATGTCTTCACCATCAAGCACACGAGGGTCATTAAGGCTACATGTCTTCACCATCAAGCACACGAGGGTCATTAAGGCTACATGTCTTCACCATCCAGCACACGAGGGTCATTAAGGCTACATGTCTTCACCATCAAGCACACGAGGGTCATTAAGGCTACATGTCTTCACCATCAAGCACACGAGGGTCATTAAGGCTACATGTCTTCACCATCAAACACACGATGGTCATTAAGGCTACATGTCTTCACCATCAAACACACGAGGGTCATTAAGGCTACATGTCTTCACCATCAAACACACGATGGTCATTAAGGCTACATGTCTTCACCATCAAGCACACGAGGGTCATTAAGGCTACATGTCTTCACCATCAAGCACACGAGGGTCATTAAGGCTACATGTCGCCTCTTCACCATCAGTCAAGTCAATCTTTACTCCCCCCTAGAACGGCATTAATTACAGTGATCTGCCATTTCAAGGTGTTTCAAATTGATGGAACCTATTCCCAAGCAGAATTTACTGAAATTGGGTCCATCATTTTAAAACATCCTGTATATATATATATTCTCAGGTATATACCTCTCTTGTGTATACATTCTACGATGCACTGATTTTTTTTCTGTTTTATTTTGTATATGTTTAGTTTTTCTAGGAATTCAGCAAAATTATGCTTGCGTTTTTTTTTTGTGTGGAAAAGGACACTTATGAAGAGTTCTGGTCATTTATTAGGGAAAACGTTTCGCTCCGAGTGTCTTCTTTTGTCGTGGAGAAACATTCCGTCTAATAAATGTTCCAAACTGTACGTAAGTGTTTATTTCCACATCTTGTCGGTATCACCATACCAATTTACATTTTTTTATGCTAATTGTTTGTTTGTTTTTCATTGTTTTTTAATGTTCTGTGTATCAAAAAATCGTTGCTATTTTACAGATGAAATGTTATAAATGAATTATATACAATACCGACAAGATGAAGAATTAGACACATGTGAAACATCTGGGTATCTTTATTGTAGACGTTTCGCCATCCAGTGGCTTTATCCATACAAATTCCAGGACATAATTGGAATAGAGTACAACCATATACACAAAAATGAGGTGATCAGTCCCTCAGCCTTGGAGTTTACGAAGAGCACTTTATTCGGCGAATGTATACACTCCAATATAGGCTGCCTCCCAACCAGCAAACCAGGTGCTAAAGGTTTAACGATCTTACGGGCCCCATTGTTAAATCAGTACCGTGGTTCATTTACAAATCATAAGGTGGATCTGACAACTGCTGAAGTGATGTGCTATCACTCACGGTCAGCTATTGCCAGACTCATACAGCCGTTGGTTGAGTACGGTTCTCTCTTTCTCTGGCTTTTGTTTTTGCATTGATTCCGTGTGGTACACTTATTCTCCACTCTTGTACATAATATACATAAGTGTACATATATTAAATACTTGGTGAAGGAAAAAACAATTTAAAGACTACTGGTGTGTTTATTTTTGCTTCAAGTCCCATTACGACCAGGTCAACAGGCCATTATTTCCTGGGTGTATAATGAGTTTAAGAGTCTGGAGACAGACATGAAGATTGGCGCTTATATACTGGCGTCAGGTGAGGGACGGGTAGGAGGGATTCCCTAGTGGAAGAAGGACGGGTCAGTAGTAGTTGACATGGTTGTGGAGATGTCCTCTGAACAGAGATTCCATAATGCTGCAGTGTCTGATACGTTGACTGTTTTCGTGTTCTACCCGTCCCTCACCTAATGCCAGTATATAAGCGCCAGTCTTCATGCCTGTGCTCCAGAATCTTCACGACTACGGTGTTCCCCATCAATGCCAAGACTGAGGGACTGATTACCTATAAGCTGGTCTGTACATATGTTGGTAGAATTACCGACAATATGTA
The DNA here is from genome assembly GCF_026875155.1 of Cherax quadricarinatus. Taxonomy (NCBI): domain Eukaryota; kingdom Metazoa; phylum Arthropoda; class Malacostraca; order Decapoda; family Parastacidae; genus Cherax; species Cherax quadricarinatus. The sequence goes on along the minus strand of NC_069478.1, from coordinate 4,899,294 downwards.
AAGTAAAAGGACATAAGTGCAACTAATGTGACATTTTATTCTGGCAACGTTTCGCTCTCCAGGAGCTTTGTCAAGCCGTTACAAACAGTACATGGACACAGAGGATATATATAGGCTCATGGTGAGGTGCAATGCTAGTGGTAGTAGTGGTAGTAGTAGTAGTAGTAGTAGTGGTAGTAGTAGTAGTAGTAGTAGTAGTAGTAGTAGTAGTAGTAGTAGTAGTAGTAGTAGTAGTAGTAGTAGTAGTAATACAATATGGTAGAACAATCAACTTGCACATGAGTAAAAGGATATAAAAACTATTACTTAGGTAATATAAAAATAGGTTAGACAAATATTTTTGTTGAAGGTTGGATTAGAGAAAGTCTGTTTCAATGTTCCTCCTCTGTAAAGTGCTTGTGTAGTATCAAGGAGGACTATGTGATGGCAGGGTTTACTGTTTACGGGAAGATTCCTGCCTTTGTTTTGTTTAATTGTGTTAGAAACAGCTATTAGTGAAGATTCGAGGCACTTGCGTCTGCGGAAATTAGTTTCTTTGATCACTAATTGGGCGTCTCTGAATTTCATGAGATGATTGGTGGAATTTCGGTGTTGTACACAGGCGTTGTTCAAGTTATCGTTCCTACATGCGTAAATGTGTTCATTGAGGCGGGTGTCGAGGTGTCATGCTGTTTCACCTACGTAAATCTTGTCACAGCCTCCACAGGGTATAGTGTAAATCCGTGTGTTGACTGGTTCGTGGTGCTTGGATTTTGTCCTGGTTAGATCCGTAAATAAAGTCCTGGAAGCACTTCAATAAAGGAGGCACTACTACTAACCACTAGTATTACACCTCACTCTAAGCCTATATATACCCTCTGTGTCCATGTACTGTTTGTAACGGCTTGACAAAGCTCCTGGAGAGCGAAACGTTGCCACAATAAAATGCCACATTAGTTGTACTTGCGTCCTTTTACTTTGCACATTCCTCCACTGTCTTCCTATTATGTCCTAGAATCTGTATTGATGGATGGCGAAACATCTGCAATAAAGATACCCAGATGTTGCACTTGTGTCTAATTCTTCAGGTAAAACGCCTCCCTAATGACCCTCTTTTAAGTGATAGTTGGTAAAACTAACAAGCGTTGGTAGTTAGCGTTTAATGATAAATATTCTGGCTAAGGACTTGATAACCCTACAGTAAACACTTTATATTTCAGCTAAAGAATCGGATAATTAGGCATTTTCTAAGAAGGACCTGTTTAAGTAGTTGCTTAATATTTTCTCCATGTTTTTCTCTCTTTCTTTCTTTCTCTGCTTCTAATCAGAGAACGTGTCTACAGATCGAGTTCAACCTCACAATATTGTTCACTGTACAACTGGAAAATAGTTAAATGGTTCAGAGAACAGTCAAGTAGATAAATTAGACACATGTGCAACACTTAGGTATCTTTACTGAAGAAACGTTTCGCCACACAGTAGCTTCATCAGTCCAATACAATAGAAGAGTGGTGAAGACCAGGAGCTGGAGGTAATCAGTCCCTCAACTTTTTCAAGGCTGATGGACGAATTACCTTGACTCCAGGTTAAGGGACTGATTACCTCAAACTCCTTCTGATATTCACTGTTCTCCATTATATTGGACTGATGAAGCCACTGTGTGTCGAAACGTCTCCTCAATAAGGATACCCAAATGTTGCAAATATTTTTAATTAATCAACAATTAGAGTACGCATCAATTTGGCATTAATTGATCACCCCCATTACTCAATTTCAATTCTTTGGGATAACAGGTTTGGTAAGACTGGCCAGGAAACAGGACTAGTGTTTCCATTGGAGCTTTTGGTCATCTGACAAGGCCTTCCGCTGGCTTACCTCTCTACCCCTCTAATTAAAAATTAATATCTTTTAAGCCGATTAAATATATACCAGCCGCAAGGCGAGAAAATCTCTTTCAAATCTTTATTGACTGATGCAGCTTAGTGGAGTTAGACACAATATAAGCTGGTCTGATGCAGCTTAGTCAGACCTAGACACAGTATAAGCTGGTCTGATGCAGCTTAGTGGAGTTAGACACAGTATAAGCTGGTCTGGTGCAGCTTAGTGGAGTTAGACACAATATAAGCTGGTCTGGTGCACCTTAGTGGAGTTAGACACAGTATAAGCTGGTCTGGTGCAGCTTAGTGGAGTTAGACACAGTATAAGCTGGTCTGGTGCAGCTTAGTGGAGTTAGACACAGTATAAGCTGGACTGGTGCAGCTTAGTGGAGTTAGACACAGTATAAGCTGGTCTGGTGCAGCTTAGTGGAGTTAGACACAGTATAAGCTGGTCTGGTGCAGCTGTAGTGAAGTTAGACACAGTATAAGCTGGTCTGGTGCAGCTTAGTGGAGTTAGACACAGTATAAGCTGGTCTGGTGCAGCTTAGTGGAGTTAGACACAGTATAAGCTGGTCTGGTGCAGCTTAGTGGAGTTAGACACAGTATAAGCTGGTCTGGTGCAGCTTAGTGGAGTTAGACACAGTATAAGCTGGTCTGATGCAGCTTAGTGAGAAATAGACACAGTATAAGCTGGAATGATGCAGCTTAGTGAGACCTAGACACAGTATAAGCTGGTCTGATGCAGCTTAGAGGAAAGTTTAGGACCAAATAAGCTGATCTGATGCAGCTTAGTGGAGTTAGACACAACATAAGCTGATCTGATGCAGCTTAGTGGAGTTAGACACAACATAAGCTGATCTGATGCAGCTTAGTGGAGTTAGACACAACATAAGCTGATCTGATGCAGCTTAGTGGAGTTAGACACAACATAAGCTGATCTGATGCAGCTTAGTGGAGTTAGACACAACATAAGCTGATCTGATGCAGCTTAGTGGAGTTAGACACAACATAAGCTGATCTGATGCAGCTTAGTGGAGTTAGACACAACATAAGCTGATCTGATGCAGCTTAGTGGAGTTAGACACAACATAAGCTGATCTGATGCAGCTTAGTGGAGTTAGACACAACATAAGCTGATCTGATGCAGCTTAGGTCTGTGTCAATCAAAATTTCTTAATATGCCACCAGAATCAAGTAAATTGGAGAAGTTGAATTTCGTGGGATAACTGGAGAATGCCTCTACTGGAAGGCTTCAAACTTGGAGAAGGTTGTGAGTGTTACTGGGCTGTATAATTCCCAATTAATCAATGCTATCCAATAAATTGTGATACTGATTTTCATTCGGAAAGTAGGGAATGACTCTTTGGATCGGCTTCAAACTAGCAACGATGGAACAGTCATCAGGGGGAATTATATTAAGGACGAAGAATTTTGATAACATTGTTTGAAATTTTGGAATTTTTGGATTCCGAGAAATAGCTAGTGAACGGTTCTCCTGGCAGGCTTTCAACTTTGTGCTGACTTTCTTCACTATGAATATTCATGGTTTATAATTCCATGAAATCAATGGTTTCCACTTAAGAAGACTGGGGAACTTACGTGCCTGTTAAGAAGACTGGGGAACTTACGTGCCTGTTAAGAAGACTGGGGAACTTACGTGCCTGTTAAGAAGACTGGGAACTTACGTGCCTGTTAAGAAGACTGGGGAACTTACGTGCCTGTTAAAAAGACTGGGGAACTTACGTGCCTGTTAAGAAGACTGGGGAACTTACGTGCCTGTTAAGAAGGCTGGGGAACTTACGTGCCTGTTAAGAAGACTGGGGAACTTACGTGCCTGTTAAGAAGACTGGGGAACTTACGTGCCTGTTAAGAAGACTGGGAACTTACGTGCCTGTTAAGAAGGCTGGGGAACTTACGTGCCTGTTAAGAAGGCTGGGAACTTACGTGCCTGTTAAGAAGGCTGGGGAACTTACGTGCCTGTTAAGAAGACTGGGGAACTTACGTGCCTGTTAAGAAGGCTGGAGAACTTACGTGCCTGTTAAGAAGACCGGGGAACTTACGTGCCTGTTAAGAAGACTGGGGAACTTACGTGCCTGTTAAGAAGGCTGGGGAACTTACGTGCCTGTTAAGAAGGCTGGGGAACTTACGTGCCTGTTAAGAAGACTGGGGAACTTACGTGCCTGTTAAGAAGGCTGGGGAACTTACTTGCCTGTTAAGAAGACTGGGGAACTTACGTGCCTGTTAAGAAGGCTGGGGAACTTACGTGCCTGTTAAGAAGGCTGGGGAACTTACGTGCCTGTTAAGAAGGCTGGGGAACTTACGTGCCTGTTAAGAAGGCTGGGGAAATTACGTGCCTGTTAAGAAGACTGGGGAACTTACGTGCCTGTTAAGAAGGCTGGGGAACTTACGTGCCTGTTAAGAAGGCTGGGAACTTACGTGCCTGTTAAGAAGACTGGGGAACTTACGTGCCTGTTAAGAAGGCTGGGGAACTTACGTGCCTGTTAAGAAGGCTGGGGAAATTACGTGCCTGTAAGAAGACTGGGGAACTTACGTGCCTGTTAAGAAGGCTGGGGAACTTACGTGCCTGTTAAGAAGGCTGGGGAACTTACGTGCCTGTTAAGAAGACTGGGGAACTTACGTGCCTGTTAAGAAGGCTGGGGAACTTACGTGCCTGTTAAGAAGGCTGGGGAACTTACGTGCCTGTTAAGAAGACTGGGGAACTTACTTTGCCTGTTAAGAAGGCTGGGGAACTTACGTGCCTGTTAAGAAGACTGGGAACTTACTGCCTGTTAAGAAGACTGGGAACTTACGTGCCTGTTAAGAAGACTGGGGAACTTACTGCCTGTTAAGAAGACTGGGGAACTTACGTGCCTGTTAAGAAGACTGGGAACTTACGTGCCTGTTAAGAAGACTGGGGAACTTACGTGCCTGTTAGAAAGACTGGGGAACTTACGTGCCTGTTAAGAAGACTGGAACTTACGTGCCTGTTAAGAAGGGCTGGGGAACTTACGTGCCTGTTAAGAAGACTGGGGAACTTACGTGCCTGTTAAGAAGGCTGGGGAACTTACGTGCCTGTTAAGAAGACTGGGGAACTTACGTGCCTGTTAAGAAGACTGGGAACTTACGTGCCTGTTAAGAAGGCTGGGGAACTTACGTGCCTGTTAAGAAGACTGGGGAACTTACGTGCCTGTTAAGAAGACTGGGGAACTTACGTGCCTGTTAAGAAGGCTGGGGAACTTACGTGCCTGTTAAGAAGACTGGGGAACTTACGTGCCTGTTAAGAAGGCTGGGGAACTTACGTGCCTGCTAAGAAGACTGGGGAACTTACGTGCCTGTTAAGAAGACTGGGGAACTTACGTGCCTGTTAAGAAGACTGGGGAACTTACGTTCCTGTTAAGAAGACTGGGGAACTTACGTTCCTGTTAAGAACACTGGGGAACTTACGTGCCTGTTAAGAAACTGGGAACTTACGTGCCTGTTAAGAAGACTGGGGAACTTACGTGCCTGTTAAGAAGACTGGGGAACTTACGTTCCTGTTAAGAAGACTGGGGAACTTACGTTCATGTTAAGAAGACTGGGGAACTTACGTGCCTGTTAAGAAGACTGGGAACTTACGTTCCTTTTAAAGAAGACTGGGGAACTTACGTGCCTGTTAAGAAGACTGGGGAACTTACGTTCCTGTTAAGAAGACTGGGGAACTTACGTGCCTGTTAAGAAGACTGGGGAACTTACGTGCCTGTTAAGAAGACTGGGGAACTACGTTCCTGTTAAGAAGACTGGGGAACTTACTGCCTGTTAAGAAGACTGGGGAACTTACGTGCCTGTTAAAAAAAGACTGGGGAACTTACGTGCCTGTTAAGAAGACTGGGGAACTTACGTGCCTGTTAAGAAGACTGGGGAACTTACGTGTCTGTTGAGAAGACTGGGGAACTTACGTGCCTGTTAAGAAGACTGGGGAACTTACGTGCCTGTTAAGAAGACTGGGGAACTTACGTGCCTGTTAAGAAGACTGGGGAACTTACGTGCCTGTTAAGAAGACTGGGGAACTTACGTGCCTGTTAAGAAGACTGGGAACTTACGTGCTGTTAAGAAGGCTGGGGAACTTACGTGCCTGTTAAGAAGACTGGGGAACTTACGTGCCTATTAAGAAGACTGGGGAACTTACGTGTCTGTTAAGAAGACTGGGGAACTTACGTGCATGTTAAGAAGACTGGGGAACTTACGTGCCTGTTAAGAAGACTGGGGAACTTACGTGCCTGTTAAGAAGACTGGGGAACTTACGTGCCTGTTAAGAAGACTGGGGAACTTACGTGCCTGTTAAGAAGACTGGGGAACTTACGTGTCTGTTAAGAAGACTGGGGAACTTACGTCCTGTTAAGAAGACTGGGAACTTACGTGCCTGTTAAGAAGACTGGGGAACTTACGTGCCTGTTAAGAAGACTGGGGAACTTACGTGCCTGTTAAGAAGACTGGGGAACTTACGTGCCTGTTAAGAAGACTGGGGAACTTACGTGCCTGTTAAGAAGACTGGGGAACTTACGTGTCTGTTAAGAAGACTGAGGAACTTACTGTCTGTTAAGAAGACTGGGAACTTACGTGCCTGTTAAGAAGACTGGGAACTTACGTGCCTGTTAAGAAGACGGGGGAACTTACGTGCCTGTTAAGAAGACGGGGGAACTTACGTTCCTGTTAAGAAGACTGGTGAACTTACGTGCCTGTTAAGAAGACTGGGGAACTTACGTGCCTGTTAAGAAGACTGGGGAACTTACGTGCCTGTTAAGAAGACTGGGGAACTTACGTGCCTGTTAAGAAGACTGGGGAACTTACGTGCCTGTTAAGAAGACTGGGGAACTTACTGTCTGGTAAGAAGACTGGGGAACTTACGTGCCTGTTAAGAAGACTGGGGAACTTACGTGCCTGTTAAGAAGACTGGGGAAGTTACGTGCCTGTTAAGAAGACTGGGGAACTTACGTGCCTGTTAAGAAGACTGGGGAACTTACGTGCCTGTTAAGAAGACTGGGGAACTTACGTGCCTGTTAAGAAGACTGGGGAACTTACGTGCCTGTTAAGAAGACTGGGGAACTTACGTGACTGTTAAGAAGACTGGGAACTTACGTGCCTGTTAAGAAGACTGGGGAACTTACGTGCCTGTTAAGAAGACTGGGGAACTTACGTGCCTGTTAAGAAGACTGGGGAACTTACGTGTCTGTTAAGAAGACTGGGGAACTTACGTGCCTGTTAAGAAGACTGGGGAACTTACGTGCCTGTTAAGAAGGCTGGGGAACTTACGTGTCTGTTAAGAAGACTGGGGAACTTACGTGCCTGTTAAGAAGACTGGGGAACTTACGTGCCTGTTAAGAAGACTGGGAACTTACGTGCCTGTTAAGAAGACTGGGGAACTTACGTGTCTGTTAAGAAGACTGGGGAACTTACGTGTCTGTTAAGAAGACTGGGGAACTTACGTGCCTGTTAAGAAGGCTGGGGAACTTACGTGTCTGTTAAGAAGACTGGGGAACTTACGTGCATGTTAAGAAGACTGGGGAACTTACGTGCCTGTTAAGAAGACTGGGGAACTTACGTGCCTGTTAAGAAGACTGGGAACTTACGTGCCTGTTAAGAAGACTGGGAACTTACGTGTCTGTTAAGAAGACTGGGGAACTTACGTGTCTGTTAAGAAGACTGGGGAACTTACGTGCCTGTTAAGAAGGCTAAGGAACTTACGTGTCTGTTAAGAAGACTGGGGAACTTACGTGCCTGTTAAGAAGACTGGGGAACTTACGTGCCTGTTAAGAAGACTAGGGAACTTACGTGCCTGTTAAGAAGACTGGAGAACTTACGTGTCTGTTAAGAAGACTTGTAATAACTTCAGACTTCTAACTTTCAACATGTGTCCATCTTATCTTAAATATAGTTGGTGTTGCTGGTGGAATGATTCTGCATTATTAACTAACTAAATTCCAGTTATTTATTGAATAAAAATGCGTAATAATAAACAATGATTCAGTAAGATTTAGTGTTTTATTAATTTCATTAATCATTATTGGTTTCTTAGTCATTAGAGATTAACCAAGAGGATGCAATATTTTTTTTGAGTTTAGGCTGTGAAGGCATAACTTCTCAAGTTAGCCTATGTGGTTAACAAATTAGTTATGTTGGATACCGGGTAATGACTGAAGAATGTATCTTCTGGTCGGCTTCAAACTTTTAAGGCTGACGTGGTCTCTCAAAGGAAGCTTTTGCCTTGATTTTGGGTTGTATAAGTTTAAATCCGATTGTTTTATTAATTGAACCAGTTTCTGTTAAATTAAACTCGAGAATGAATCTTCCGACTGGCATGAAACTTATTAAACACTAGTGAATCTTACTTAGAGAAAAGTTTGGAATGATTTTGGCCATGTATAGGTCCCAGTTTACTCTCTTTGTTGAAGCTATTGGGAAAACACTAATCTGAGTTTACGTTAAAATTTGTCAATGTCTAATCCGATTAGATTTAAAACCTCACCAGTGAGAACTTGATCATCCAGCTTGTGAGATCTGATGTACTATGTACTATACCATTAGTAACTATGCACTATACCATTAGTAACTATGTACTATACCATTAGTAACTATGCACTATACCATTAGTAACTATGCACTATACCATTAGTAACTATGCACTATACCATTAGTAACTATGTACTATACCATTAGTAACTATGCACTATACCATTAGTAACTATGTACTATACCATTAGTAACTATGCACTATACCATTAGTAACTATGTACTATACCATTAGTAACTATGTACTATACCATTAGTAACTATGCACTATACCATTAGTAACTATGTACTATACCATTAGTAACTATGCACTGTACCATTAGTAACTATGCACTATACCATTAGTAACTATGCACTATACCATTAGTAACTATGCACTATACCATAAGTAACTATGCACTATACCATTAGTAACTATGTACTATACCATAAGTAACTATGCACTATACCATTAGTAACTATGTACTATACCATAAGTAACTATGCACTATACCATTAGTAACTATGTACTATACCATAAGTAACTATGCACTATACCATTGGTAACTATGTACTGTACCATTAGTAACTATGCACTATACCATTAGTAACTATGCACTATACCATTAGTAACTATGCACTATACCATTAGTAACTATGCACTATACCATTAGTAACTATGCACTATACCATTAGTAACTATGCACTATACCATTAGTAACTATGTACTATACAATTAGTAACTATGTACTATACAATTAGTAACTATGCACTATACCATTAGTAACTATGCACTATACCATTAGTAACTATGCACTATACCATTAGTAACTATGTACTATACAATTAGTAACTATGCACTATACCATTAGTAACTATGCACTATACCATTAGTAACTATGCACTATACCATTAGTTACTATGCACTATACCATTAGTAACTATGCACTATACCATTAGTAACAATGCACTATACCATTAGTAACTATGCACTATACCATTAGTAACTATGCACTATACCATTAGTAACTATGTACTATACCATTAGTAACTATGCACTATACCATTAGTAACTATGCACTATACCATTAGTAACTATGTACTATACAATTAGTAACTATGTACTATACAATTAGTAACTATGCACTATACAATTAGTAACTATGCACTATACCATTAGTAACTATGCACTATACCATTAGTAACTATGTACTAACCCAAATTTGTAACTATGCACTATACCATTAGTAACTATGCACTATACCATTAAACTATGCACTATACCATAGTAACTATGCACTATACCATTAGTAACTATGCACTATACCATTAGTAACTATGCACTATACCATTAGTTACTATGCACTATACCATTAGTAACTATGCTCTATACCATTAGTAACAATGCACTATACCATTAGTAACTATGCACTATACCATTAGTAACTATGCACTATACCATTAGTAACTATGTACTATACCATTAGTAACTATGCACTATACCATTAGTAACTATGCACTATACCATTAGTAACTATGTACTATACAATTAGTAAGTATGTACTACACAATTAGTAACTATGCACTATACCGTTAGTAACTATGCACTATACCATTAGTAACTATGCACTATACCATTAGTAACTATGTACTATACAATTAGTAACTATGCACTATACCATTAGTAACTATGCACTATACCATTAGTAACTATGCACTATACCAATTATTACTATGCACTATACCATTAGTAACTATGCACTATACCATTAGTAACAATGCACTATACCATTAGTAACTATGCACTATACCATTAGTAACTATGCACTATACCATTAGTAACTATGTACTATACCATTAGTAACTATGCACTATACCATTAGTAACTATGCACTATACCATTAGTAACTATGCACTAAACCATTAGTTACTATGCACTATACCATTAGTAACTATGCACTATAAACCCTTAGTAACTATGCACTATACCATTAGTAACTATGCACTATACCATTAGTAACTATGCACTATACAATTAGTAACTATGCACTATACCATTAGTAACTATGTACTATACCATTAGTAACTATGCACTATACATTAGTAACTATGCACTATACCATTAGTAAACTATGCACTATACCATTAGTAACTATGCACTATACCATTAGTAACTATGCACTATACCATTAGTAACTATGCACTATACCATTAGTACTATGCACTATACCATTAGTAACTATGCACTATACCATTAGTAACTATGCACTATACCATTAGTAACTATGCACTGTACCATTAGTAACTATGCACTATACCATTAGTAACTATGCACTATACCATTAGTAACTATGCACTTTACCATTAGTAACTATGCACTGTACCATTAGTAACTATGCACTATACCATTAGTAACTATGCACTATACCATTAGTAACTATGCCCCTATACCATTAGTTACAAAGCACTATACCATTAGTAACTATGCACTATACCATTAGTAACTATGCACTATACCATTAGTAACTATGCACTGTACCATTAGTAACTATGCACTATACCATTAGTAACTATGCACTATACCATTAGTAACTATGCACTATACCATTAGTAACTATGCACTGTACCATTAGTAACTATGCACTATACCATTAGTAACTATGCACTATAGCATTAGTAACTATGCACTATACCATTAGTAACTATGCACTATACCATTAGTAACTATGCACTATACCATTAGTAACTATGCACTATACCATTAGTAACTATGCACTATACCATTAGTAACTATGCACTATACCATTAGTAACTATGCACTATACCATTAGTAAGTATGCACTGTACCATTAGTAACTATGCACTATACCATTAGTAAAATATGCACTATACCATTAGTAACTATGCACTATACCATTAGTAACTATGCACTATACCATTAGTAACTATGCACTATACCATTAGTAACTATGCACTATACCATTAGTAACAATGCACTATACCATTAGTAACTATGCACTATACCATTAGTAACTATGCACTATACCATTAGTAACTATGCACTATACCATTAGTAACTATGCACTGTACCATTAGTAACTATGCACTATACCATTAGTAACTATGCACTATAAACCATTAGTAACTATGCACTATACCATTAGTAACTATGCACTATACCATTAGTAACTATGCACTATACCATTAGTAACTATGGGACTATACCATTAGTAACTATGCACTATACCATTAGTAACTATGCACTATACCATTAGTAACTATGCACTATACAATTAGTAACTATGCACTATACCATTAGTAACTATGCACTGTACCATTAGATAAATCTCTCGATGAGCGACAATCATGATGTAGCGACTTCCGATGTGAAAAAAATTCTGTGATTTTTTTTAAAGTTTTGGAGGGGTAAGCCAGTGGAAGGCTTCGGTCAGATGACCAAAAGCTCTGGCTGTTGGGGTCATCATATGACTAAGACCAGCGTCAGGAAACACTTGTCCTGTTTCCTCTTTAATATTACTCATTTTGCAGTTGTATTATACAGCTGTATCAGTTTTATGTATTTGGGAGGTTACAGGCAAGTTGATCAATATATAAAATTTATTTTGACTCTTTCGAGAATTATTCACGGCCATAAAAAAATGTGTTAAGAAATTTCCGTACAGAGAAATTTCATGACGTCATGGAGTTTTGGGATTCCTATTGGTCAACTTATGTGTGACGTCACGCTCTCCCTAAGGTTGGGTCCCTTGCTCACAAGTGGCCAGTCTGATGTTACCAAGTGGCCAGTCTGATGTTACCAAGTGGCCAGTCTGATGTTACCAAGTGGCCAGTCTGATGTTACCAAGTGGCCAGTCTGATCTTACCAAGTGGCCAGTCTGATCTTACCAAGTGGCCAATCTGATCTTACCAAGTGGCCAGTCTTATGTTTGCAAGTGGCCAGTCTGATCTTACCAAGTGGCCAGTCTTATGTTACCAAGTGGCCGGTCTGATCTTACCAAGTGGCCAGACTGATGTTCCCATGAGGCCAGTCTGATGTTACCAAGTGGTCAGACTGCTTTATCAAGTGGCCAGTCTGATGTCACCAAGTGGCCAGTCTAATGTTAGCAAGTGGCCAGTCTTGTGTTAGCAAGTGGTCAGGTTTATGTTAGCAAGTGGCCAGTCTGATGACACCAAGTGGCTAGTCTGATGTCACCAAGGGGCCAGTCTTATGTTGCCAAGTGGCCAGTCTGATGTTACCAAGTGGCCAGTCTAATGTCACCAAGTGGCCAGTCCTATGTTACCAAGTGGCCAGTCTGATGTCACCAAGTGGCCAGTCCTATGTTACCAAGTGGCCAGTCTTATGTTAGGAAGTAGCCAGTCTTATGTTAGCAAGTGGCCAGTCTGATGTCACCAAGTGGCCAGTCCTATGTTACCAAGTGGCCAGCCTGATGTTACCAAGTGGCCAGTCTTATGTTAGGAAGTAGCCAGTCTTATGTTAGCAAGTGGCCAGTCTCATGTTACCAAGTGGCCAGTCTGATGTTACCAAGTGGCCAGACTACTTTATCAAGTGGCCAGTCTGATGTCACCAGGTGGCCAGTCTGATGTTAGCAAGTGGCCAGTCTTGTGTTAGCAAGTGGCAAGACTTATGTTAGCAAGTGGCCAGTCTGATGTCACCAAGTGGCCAGTCTTATGTTACCAAGTGGCCAGTCTGATGTTAGCAAGTGGCCAGTCTGATGTCACCAAGTGGCCAGTCTAATGCCACCAAGTGGCCAGTCCTATGTTACCAAGTGGCCAGTATTATGTTACCAAGTGGCCACACTGCTTTTTCAAGTGGCCAGTTTTATGTTAGCAAGTGGCCATTCTGATGTCACCAAGTGGCCAGTCTGATGTCACCAAGTGGCCAGTCTGATGTCACCAAGTGGCCAGTCTGATGTCACCAAGTGGCCAGTCTGGTGTCACCAAGTCACCAGACTGATGTCACCAAGTCACCAGACTGATGTCACCAAGTCACCAGACTGATGTCACCAAGTCACCAGACTGATGTCACCAAGTCACCAGACTGATGTCACCAAGTCACCAGACTGATGTCACCAAGTCACCAGACTGATGTCACCAAGTCACCAGACTGATGTCACCAAGTCACCAGTCTGATGTCACCAAGTCACCAGACTGATGTCACCAAGTCACCAGACTGATATCACCAAGTCACCAGACTGATGTCACCAAGTCACCAGACTGATGTCACCAAGTCACCAGACTGATGTCACCAAGTCACCAGACTGATGTCACCAAGTCACCAGACTGATGTATGGTAATCAGTGCAACAATCAAAGTGATGTCAGAGTTTATAGATAACAATCTCTCATTTTTCTTTCACAAATTATTACATTTGTTTCTGTGTAATAACTTGAGAATGCCGCTTCATCTCGGCTTCAAACTTTTAACGCTGGTCTATCGAATCAAAACTATTAAATTTTTATTGAAAATTGTAACTTCCAGTCTTATAATTTTATTAAAAGCAAGGAAAAGTTACATGACCCGCATCTGGAGCTTTTGGTCATGTGACTGACGCCTTCCACGGGCTTTTAACAATTCAATTTATGATTATAACCAGTAAATGATAATTAGAATCTTATACCTGACGCTATTTATAGGTAATTAAGTTTATTCAAGATTTTAATTAACACCGGTTAAATTCTATGGGAAAAATCACTTCTGTGCAGTCCAGAGCAACATTGTTTAATGGGGTTGAAAGCCTATCGACTACATCATGCTCAGTATGGGTAATCGTCAGCTTTCACCACTAAACGAGAATAATTGAATACATAGAGAAGGGATTAAGATAAACAGTTAATGTGTATATACTGAGAGAAATACACTTCTCAGTGTGTATATACTGAGAGAAATACACTTCTCAGTGTGTATATACTGAGAGAAATACACTTCTCAGTGTGTATATACTGAGAGAAATACACTTCTCAGTGTGTATATACTGAGAGAAATACACTTCTCAGTGTGTATATACTGAGAGAAATACACTTCCAGTGTGATATACTGGAACGAATACACTTCTCAGTGTGTATATACTGAGAGAAATACACTTCTCAGTGTGTATATACTGAGAGAAATACACTTCTCAGTGTGTATATACTGAGAGAAATACACTTCTCAGTGTGTAATACTGGAGAGAATACACTTCTCAGTGTGTATATACTGAGAGAAATACACTTCTCAGTGTGTATATACTGAGAGAAATACACTTCTCAGTGTGTATATACTGAGAGAAATACACTTCTCAGTGTGTATAAATACTGACAGTTTACTTCTCAGTGTGTATAATAGGACAGTTAACCCTAGGATGTTATGATACTGGGGAGGGTGGAGGTGCGTCTGGTGATGCTGGAGGTGCGTCAAGTGATGCTGGAGATGCGTCAGGTGATGCTCGAGGTGCGTCAGGTGATGCTGAAGGTGCGTTAGGTGATGCTGGAGGAGCGTCAGGGGATGCTGGAGATGCGTTAGGTGATGCTGGAGGTGCGTCAAGTGATGCTGGAGATGTGTCAGGGGATGCTGGAGATGCGTCAGGTGATGCTGGAGGTGCGTCAAGTGATGCTGGAGATGTGTCAGGTGATGCTGGAGATGTGTCAGGTGATGCTGGAGGAGCGTCAAGTGATGCTGGAGATGTGTCAGGGGATGCTGGAGATGTGTCAGGTGATGCTGGAGGTGCGTCAAGTGATGCTGGAGATGTGTCAGGGGATGCTGGAGATGTGTCAGGTGATGCTGGAGGTGCGTCAAGTGATGCTGGAGATGTGTCAGGGGATGCTGGAGATGCGTCAGGTGATGCTGGAGATGTGTCAGGGGATGCTGGAGATGTGTCTGGTGATGCTGGAGGTGCGTCAAGTGATGCTGGAGATGTGTCAGGGGATGCTGGAGATGCGTCAGGTGATGCTGGAGGTGCGTCAAGTGAGGTAATAGTTGTAAATGATTGTTGGTGGTTATAAAGGGTTGTAAATACCATAGTACCAACATACAGTTTAAAACCAAATTCAGCTGGTATAATTTTCGCAAAGATCACCATATTGATTTTGGCGATACTGTTGCCAGAGTGACTACACAGTTATGTGTCCAACACAGTTATGTGTCCAACACAGTTATGTGTCCAACACAGTTATGTGTCCAACACAGTTATGTGTCCAGCACAGTTAAGTGTCCAACACACAGTTATGTGTCCAACACAGTTATGTGTCCAACACACAGTTATGTGTCCAACACAGTTATATGTCCAACACACAGTTATGTGTCCAACACACAGTTATGTGTCCAACACACAGTTATGTGTCCAACACACAGTTATGTGTCCAACACAGTTATGTGTCCAACACAGTTATGTGTCCAACACACAGCTATGTGCCCAACACACAGTTATGTGTCCAACACAGTTATGTGTCCAACACACAGTTATGTGTCCAACACACAGTTATGTGTCCAACACAGTTATATGTCCAACACACAGTTATGTGTCCAACACACAGTTATGTGTCCAACACACAGTTATGTGTCCAACACACAGTTATGTGTCCAGCACAGTTATGTGTCCAACACAGTTATGTGTCCAACACACAGTTATGTGTCCAACACACAGTTATGTGCCCAACACACAGATATGTGTCCAACACAGTTATGTGTCCAACACACAGTTATGTGTCCAACACACAGTTATGTGTCCAACACAGTTATATGTCCAACACAGTTATGTGCCCAACACACAGTTATGTGTCCAACACACAGTTATGTGTCCAACACACAGTTATGTGCCCAACACACAGTTATGTGTCCAACACACAGTTATGTGCCCAACACACAGTTATGTGTCCAACACAGAGTTATGTGTCCAACACACAGTTATGTGTCCAACACAGTTATGTGTCCAACAAACAGTTATGTGTCCAACACACAGTTATGTGCCCAACACACAGTTATGTGTCCAACACACAGTTATGTGCCCAACACACAGTTATGTGTCCAACACAGAGTTATGTGTCCAACACACAGTTATGTGTCCAACACATAGATATGTGTCCAACACACAGTTATGTGTCCAACACACAGTTATGTGTCCAACACAGTTATGTGTCCAACACACAGTTATGTGTCCAACACACAGTTATGTGTCCAATACACAGTTATGTGTCCAACACACAGTTATGTGTCCAACACACAGTTATGTGTCCAACACAGTTATGTGTCCAACACACAGTTATGTGTCCAACACACAGTTATGTGCCCAACACACAGTAATGTTCCCAACACACAGTTATGTGTCCAACACAGTTATGTGTCCAAAACACAGTTATGTGTCCAACACACAGTTATGTGTCCAACACAGTTATGTGTCCAACACACAGTTATGTGTCCAACACAGTTATATGTCCAACACACAGTTATGTGTCCAGCACACAGTTATGTGTCCAACACACAGTTATGTGTCCAACACACAGTTATGTGTCCAACACAGTTATGTGTCCAACACAATTATGTGTCCAACACACAGCTATGTGTCCAACACACAGTTATGTGCCCAACACACAGATATGTGTCCAACACAGTTATGTGTCCAACACACAGTTATGTGTCCAACACACAGTTATGTGTCCAACACAGTTATATGTCCAACACAGTTATGTGCCCAACACACAGTTATGTGTCCAACACACAGTTATGTGTCCAACACACAGTTATGTGTCCAACACAGTTATATGTCCAACACAGTTATGTGTTCAACACACAGTTATGTGTCCAACACACAGTTATGTGTCCAACACACAGTTACGTGTCCAACACACAGTTATGTGTCCAACACACAGTTATGTGTCCAACACACAGTTATGTGTCCAACACAGTTATGTGTCCAACACACAGTTATGTGTCCAACACACAGTTATGTGCCCAACACACAGTTATGTGCCCAACACACAGTTATGTGTCCAACACAGTTATGTGTCCAACACACAGTTATGTGTCCAACACACAGTTATGTGTCCAACACAGTTATGTGTCCAACACACAGTTATGTGTCCAACACACAGTTATGTGTCCAACACACAGTTATGTGTCCAACACAGTTATGTGTCCAACACACAGTTATGTGTCCAACACACAGTTATGTGTCCAACACACATTTATGTGCCCAACACAGTTATGTGTCCAACACAGTTATGTGTCCAACAAACAGTTATGTGTCCAACACAGTTATGTGTCCAACATACAGTTATGTGTCCAACACACAGTTATGTGTCCAACACAGTTATGTGTCCAACACACAGTTATGTGTCCAACACAGTTATGTGCCAAACACACAGTTATGTGTCCAACACAGTTATGTGTCCAAAACACAGTTATGTGTCCAACACACAGTTATGTGTCCAACACACACTTATGTGTCCAACACACAGTTATGTGCCCAACACACAGTTATGTGTCCAACACACAGTTATGTGTCCAACACACAGTTATGTGTCCAACACAGTTATATGTCCAGCACACAGTTATGTGTCCAACACACAGTTTTGTGTCCAACACACAGTTTTGTGTCCAACACACAGTTTTGTGTCCAACACAGTTTTGTGTCCAACACACAGTTATGTGTCCAACACACAGTTATATGTCCAACACACAGTTATGTGTCCAACACACAGTTTTGTGTCCAACACACAGTTTTGTGTCCAACACACAGTTTTGTGTCCAACACACAGTTTTGTGTCCAACACACAGTTTTGTGTCCAACACACAGTTTTGTGTCCAACACACAGTTTTGTGTCCAACACACAGTTATGTGTCCAACACAGTTATATGTCCAACACACAGTTATGTGTCCAACACACAGTTTTGTGTCCAACACACAGTTTTGTGTCCAACACACAGTTTTGTGTCCAACACAGTTTTGTGTCCAACACAGTTTTGTGTCCAACACAGTTTTGTGTCCAACACAC
Organism: Cherax quadricarinatus; assembly: GCF_026875155.1. Lineage (NCBI taxonomy): Eukaryota > Metazoa > Arthropoda > Malacostraca > Decapoda > Parastacidae > Cherax > Cherax quadricarinatus. The sequence continues at coordinate 4,880,927 of NC_069478.1, read as the reverse complement.
AGTTATGTATCCAACACACAGTTATATGTCCAACACACAGTTATGTGTCCAACACACAGTTTTGTGTCCAACACACAGTTTTGTGTCCAACACACAGTTTTGTGTCCAACACACAGTTTTGTGTCCAACACACAGTTATTTGTCCAACACACAGTTTTGTGTCCAACACACAGTTTTGTGTCCAACACACAGTTTTGTGTCCAACACACAGTTTTGTGTCCAACACACAGTTTTGTGTCCAACACACAGTTTTGTGTCCAACACACATTTATGTGTCCAACACACAGTTATATATCCAACACACAGTTTTGTGTCCAACACACAGTTTTGTGTCCAACACATAGTTTTGTGTCCAACACACAGTTTTGTGTCCAACACACAGTTTTGTGTCCAACACACAGTTATGTGTCCAACACACAGTTTTGTGTCCAACACACAGTTTTGTGTCCAACACACAGTTATGTGTCCAACACACAGTTTTGTGTCCAACACACAGTTTTGTGTCCAACACACAGTTATGTGTCCAACACACAGTTATATGTCCAACACACAGTTATGTGTCCAACACACAGTTTTGTGTCCAACACACAGTTTTGTGTCCAACACACAGTTTTGTGTCCAACACACAGTTTTGTGTCCAACACACAGTTTTGTGTCAAACACACAGTTATGTGTCCAACACACAGTTATATGTCCAACACACAGTTTTGTGTCCAACACACAGTTTTGTGTCCAACACACAGTTTTGTGTCCAACACACAGTTTTGTGTCCAACACACAGTTATGTGTCCAACACACTGTTATGTGTCCAACACACAGTTATGTGTCCAACACACAGTTATGTTTCCAACACACAGTTATGTGTCCAACACACAGTTATGTGTCCAACACACAGTTATGTGTCGAACACACAGTTATATGTCCAACACACAGTTATGTGTCCAACACACAGTTATGTGTCCAACACAGTTATGTGTCCAACACACAGTTATGTGTCCAACACACAGTTATGTGTCCAACACAGTTATATGTCCAACACACAGTTATGTGTCCAACACACAGTTATGTTTACAACACAGTTATGTGTCCAACACACAGTTATGTGTCCAACACACAGTTATGTGTCCAACACACAGTTATGTGTACAACACAGTTATGTGTCCAACACACAGTTATGTGTCCAACACACAGTTATGTGTCCAACACACAGTTATGTGTCCAACACACAGTTATGTGTCCATCACACAGTTATGTGTCCAACACACAGTTATGTGTCCAACACACAGTTATGTGTCCAACACAGTTATGTGTCCAACACACAGTTATGTGTCCAACACACAGTTTTGTGTCCAACACACAGTTATGTGTCCAACACAGTTATGTGTCCAACACACAGTTATGTGTCCAACACACAGTTATGTGTCCAACACACAGTTATGTGTCCAACACAGTTATGTGTCCAACACACAGTTATGTGTCCAACACACAGTTATGTGTCCAACACACAGTTTTGTGTCCAACACACAGTTATGTGTCCAACACACTTATGTGTCCAACACACAGTTATGTGTCCAACACACAGTTATGTGTCCAACACACAGTTATGTGTCCAACACACAGTTATGTGTCCAACACAGTTATGTGTCCAACACACAGTTATGTGTCCAACACACAGTTTTGTGTCCAACACACAGTTATGTGTCCAACACAGTTATGTGTCCAACACACAGTTATGTGTCCAACACACAGTTATGTGTCCAACACACAGTTATGTGTCCAACACAGTTATGTGTCCAACACACAGTTATGTGTCCAACACACAGTTATGTGTCCAACACACAGTTATGTGTCCAACACACAGTTATGTGTCCAACACAGTTATGTGTCCAACACACAGTTATGTGTCCAACACACAGTTTTGTGTCCAACACACAGTTATGTGTCCAACACAGTTGTGTGTCCAACGCAGTTATGTGTCCAACACACAGTTATGTGTCCAACACACAGTTATGTGTCCAACACAGTTATGTGTCCAACACACAGTTATGTGTCCAACACACAGTTATGTGTCCAACACACAGTTATGTGTCCAACACAGTTATGTGTCCAACACACAGTTATGTGTCCAACACACAGTTATGTGTCCAACACACAGTTATGTGTCCAACACAGTTGTGTGTCCAACACACAGTTATGTGTCCAACACAGTTATGTGTCCAACACACAGTTATGTGTCCAACACACAGTTATGTGTCCAACACACAGTTATGTGTCCAACACACAGTTATGTGTCCAACACAGTTATGTGTCCAACACACAGTTATGTGTCCAACACACAGTTATGTGTCCAACACACAGTTTTGTGTCCAACACAGTTGTGTGTCCAACACGGTTTTGTGTCCAACACACAGTTATGTGTCCAACACACAGTTATGTGTCCAACACAGTTATGTGTCCAACACAGTTTTGTGTCCAACACACAGTTATGTGTCCAACACACAGTTATGTGTCCAACACACAGTTTTGTGTCCAACACAGTTGTGTGTCCAACACAGTTATGTGTCCAACACACAGTTATGTGTCCAACACACAGTTATGTGTTCAACACACAGTTATGTGTCCAACACACAGTTATGTGTCCAACACACAGTTATGTGTCCAACACAGTTTTGTGTCCAACACACAGTTATGTGCCCAACACACAGTTTTGTGTCCAACACACAGTTATGTGTCCAACACAGTTTTGTGTCCAACACACAGTTATGTGACCAACACACAGTTTTGTGTCCAACACACAGTTTTGTGTCCAACACACAGTTTTGTGTCCAACACACAGTTATGTGCCCAACACACAGTTATGTGTCCAACACACAGTTATGTGTCCAACACACAGTTATGTGTCCAACACACAGTTATGTGTCCAACACAGTTTTGTGTCCAACACACAGTTATGTGCCCAACACACAGTTATGTGTCCAACACACAGTTTTGTGTCCAACACACAGTTTTGTGTCCAACACACAATTATGTGTCCAACACACAGTTATGTGTCCAACACACAGTTTTGTGTCCAACACACAGTTTTGTGTCCAACACACAGTTATGTGTCCAGCACACAGTTATGTGTCCAACGCACAGTTATGTGTCCAACACACAGTTATGTGTCCAACACACAGTTATGTGTCCAACACAGTTTTGTGTCCAACACACAGTTATGTGCCCAACACACAGTTATGTGTCCAACACACAGTTATGTGCCCAACACACAGTTATGTGTCCAACACACAGTTATGTGTCCAACACACAGTTTTGTGTCCAACACACAGTTATGTGTCCAACACACAGTTATGTGCCCAACACACAGTTATGTGCCCAACACACAGTTATGTGCCCAACACACAGTTATGTGTCCAACACACAGTTATGTGTCCAACACACAGTTTTGTGTCCAACACACAGTTATGTGTCCAACACACAGTTATGTGTCCAACACACAGTTATGTGTCCAACACACAGTTATGTGTCCAACACACAGTTATGTGTCCAACACACAGTTATGTGTCCAACACACAGTTATGTGTCCAACACACAGTTATGTGTCCAACACACAGTTATGTGTCCAACACACAGTTATGTGTCCAACACACAGTTATGTGTCCAACACACAGTTTTGTGTCCAACACACAGTTATGTGTCCAACACACAGTTATGTGCCCAACACACAGTTATGTGCCCAACACACAGTTATGTGTCCAACACACAGTTATGTGTCCAACACACAGTTTTGTGTCCAACACACAGTTATGTGTCCAACACACAGTTATGTGTCCAACACACAGTTATGTGTCCAACACACAGTTATGTGTCCAACACACAGTTATGTGTCCAACACACAGTTTTGTGTCCAACACACAGTTATGTGTCCAACACACAGTTTTGTGTCAAACACACAGTTATGTGTCCAGCACACAGTTATGTGTCCAACACACAGTTATGTGTCCAACACACAGTTATGTGTCCAACACACAGTTATGTGTCCAACACACAGTTATGTGTCCAACACACAGTTATGTGTCCAACACACAGTTATGTGTCCAACACACAGTTATGTGTCCAACTCACAGTTTTGTGTCCAACACACAGTTATGTGTCCAACACACAGTTTTGTGTCAAACACACAGTTATGTGTCCAACACACAGTTATGTGTCCAACACACAGTTATGTGTCCAACACACAGTTTTGTGTCCAACACACAGTTATGTGTCCAACACACAGTTATGTGTCCAACACACAGTTATGTGTCCAACACACAGTTATGTGTCCAACACACAGTTATGTGTCCAACACACAGTTATGTGTCCAACACACAGTTATGTGTCTCGTGTGTTTTGTAATCTTTGAACATATTGACAGTGTAGTTAGTGTGAATATGATTGGTGTACACACACACACACACACACACACACACACACACACACACACACACACACACACACACACACACACACACACACACACACACACACACACACACACACACACATACACCACAATACTTCAAGTGTTTTATACACCTCTACAGTTACAGTCAGTGGTGTACATTGACTTCCACAGAACAGTCACTGGAGTACATTTACAGTAGTAGTGTACTATACAAGAGAGAGTACAAAAGAGTACAAGACGTACAAATCCTTCATCACAAAAATCTCTCGTAAAAACCTCTCTCAGGGGCGCTCGTAAATCAATAAAAATTAATTATCTTACAACGGAATTTTTGCCTTTCGCATTCCAGTGGAAAAAAATCTCTTAGCTAACTAAACTTAAGATTTAATTATAGATCTCACTACCACTTCAGCTTGGTGATGGTGATCTAGATTTCGAGTGAAGGGAAGTGAGGGTTACAGTGGGTTTTTGTTCGATTGATTAATCAGGAAATTTTGGGTTTGTAGGGTGTCTGAACTACCAGGAAAGTCTCTTTTTGTCCCTTGTCTTTCCTCTTCGTCTCTCCCCAGGTTCTCTCTTCCTTCTCTCTCTCTTCTCTTTCTCTCTGTTCTCTCCTTTTGTCTCTCTCTCTTTCTGTCTCTTCTCTCTATGTCTCCCCTGTCTCTCTCTCTGTTCTCTCTCTCTCTTCGTCTCTCCCCTTTTCCCCTCTCTTCTCTCTCTCCCCTCTATCTCCTCTCTCTCTATCCTCTTTTCTCCTCTCTCTCTTCCTTCTCTCTCTCTTCTCTTCTTCTTCTATTTTCTCTTCCTTCTCTCTCCTCCTTTTTTCTCTATCCATCTATTACTATCTTCTCCTTTTCCCTTTCTCTATCCTTCTTTTCACCTCTTAAATATTTCTTCTCTCACCTTGGCACTTTTAAATTACCTCTGTGAAGGTCTTCACCCTCATGGCACTGTCTTAACTACCCTCACACTGGCATTTGTTTTTAATACCCTCACACTGGCACTGTTTTAAAACTACCCTCACACTGGCACTGTCTTAACTACCCTCACACTGACACTGTCTTAAACACCCTCACCGGACACTGTCTTAACTACCCTCACACTGACACTGTCTTAACTACCTCACACTGACACTGTCTTAACTACCCTCACACTGGCACTGTCTTAACTACATTTCACACGGGCACGTCTTAAAAACTCCCCTTACACTGACACTGTCTTAACTACCCTCACACTGGCACTGTCTTAACTACTCTCACATTTGGCACTGTCTTAACTACCCTCACACTGACACCGTCTTAAACTACCCTCACACTGACCAGTCTTAACTAATTCACACTGGCACTACCTTAACTACCCTCACAATGACATGTCTTAACTACCCTCACATGACACTGTCTTAACTTACCCTCACACTGGCACTGTCTTAACTACCTTCACACTGGCACTGTCTTAATTACCCTCGCACTGGCACTATCTTAATTACCCTCACACTGGCACTGTCTTAAGTACCTTCACACTGGCACTGTCTTAACTACCTTCACACTAGCACTGTCTTAACTACTCTAACATTGACACCGTCTTAACTACCCACACTGGCACTGTCTTAACTACCCTCACACTGACACTGTCTTAACTACCCTCAAACTGGCACTGTCTTAACTACTCTCACACTGGCACTGTCTTAACTACCCTCACACTGACACCGTCTTAACTACCCTCACACTGACACCGTCTTAACTACACTCACACTGGCACTCCCTTTAACTACCCCCCAAAATGACACTGTCTTAACTACCCCCCACACTGACACTGTCTTAACTACCCTCACACTGGCACTGTCTTAACTACCTTCACACTGGCATTGTCTTAATTACCCTCGCACTGGCACTATCTTAATTACCCTCAACACTGGCACTGTCTTAAGTACCTTCACACTGGCACGGGTCTTAACTGCCCTCACACTGGCACTGTCTTAACTACCCTTACTCTGGCACTGGCTTAACTCCCCTTACACTGGCACTGTCTTAACTACTCTCACACTGACATGCCCGAAAACTACCCTCACACGGGACACTGTCTTAACTCCCATCACTCTGACACTGTCTTAACTACCCTCTCACTGACACTGTCTTAACAAACCCTTACTCTGGCACTGGCTTAACTACCCCACACGGGCACTGTCTTAACTACTCTCACACTGACACTGTCTTAATTACCCTCACACTGACACTGTCTTAACTACCATCACTCTGACACTGTCTTAACTCCCCTCTCACTGACACTGTCTTAACTACCCTCACACTGTCACTGTCTTAACTACCCTCACACTGTCACTGTCTTAACTACCCTCACACTGTCATGTCTTAACTACCCCACACTGACACTGTCTTAACTACCCTCACACTGTCACTGTCTTAACTACCTCCCCTGTCACTGTCTAACTACCCTCACACTGTCACTGTCTTAACTACCCTAACACTGACACTGTCTTAACTACCCCCCACACTGACACATGTCTTAACTCCCCTCACACTGGCACTGTCTTAACTACCCTCACACTGGCACTGTCTTAACTACCCTCACACAGCACTGTCTTAACTACCCTCACACTGGCACTGTCTTAACCTACCCTCCACTGACACTGTCTTAACTACCCTCACACTGACACTGTCTTAACTACCCTCACACTAAACACTGTCTTAACTACCCTCAACATGACACTGTCTTAACTACCCCACACTGGCACTGTCTTAACTACCCTCACACTGATATTGTCATAACACCTCACATTGACACTGTCTTAACTACCGTCACACTGACACTGTCTTAACTACCCTCACACTGGCACTGTCTTAACTACCCTTTCAGACTGACACGTCTTAACTACCCTCACACTGGCACTGTCTTAAAACTACCCTCACACTGACACTGTCTTAACTACCCTCACACGGGACACTGTCTTATCTACCCTCACACTGACACTGTCTTAACTACCCTCACACTAACACTGTCTTAAACTACCCTCACACTGTCACTGTCTTAACTACCCTCACACTGGCACTGTCTTAACACCCTACCAAAACTGTATTAACTACCCTCACACTGACACTGTCTTAACTATCCTTACACTGGCACTGTCTTAACTACCCTCACACTGGCACTGTCTTAACTCCTTCGCACTTACACTGTCTTAACTACCCTCGCACTTACACTCTCTTAACTACCCTCACCCCTGGCACTGTCTTAGTACCCTCACACTGGCACTGTCTTAACTACCCTCACACTGGCATCTCTTAACTACCCTCACACTGGTACTGTCTTAGCTACCCTCACACAGACAATGTCTTAACTACCCTCACACTGGCAGTGTCTTAACTACCCTCACACTGACACTGTCTTAACTACCCTCCACTGACCACTGTCTTAACTACCTCACACTGACACTGTCTTAACTACCCTCACATGACACTGTCTTAACTTCCCTCACACTGGCACTGTCTTAACTACACACACACAGATTACTGTCTTAACTACCCTCAAAACTGATATTGTCTTAACTACCCCACACTGACACTGTCTTAACTGCCCTCACACTGGCAATGTCTTAACTACCCTCACACTGACACTGTCTTAACTCCCCTCACACTGACACTGTCTTAACTACCCTCACACAGATACTGTCTTAACTACCCTCACACTGACACTGTCTTAACTACACACCACTGGCACTGTCTAACTACCCCCCACACAGCACTGTCTTAACTACCCTCAGACTGACACTGTCTTAACTTCCCTCACACTGGCACTATCTTAACTACCCTCACACTGATACTGTCTTAACTACCCTCACACTGACACTGTCTAACTACCCCCCACTTTTGACACCGCCCCTTTAACTACCCCCCACACTGGCACTGTCTTAACTACCCTCAACTGACACTGTCTTAACTATCCTCACATGGCAATGTCTTAACTACTTTTCACACTGACACTGTCTTAACTACCCTCACACTGACACTGTCTTAACTGCCCTCACACTGGCACTGTCTTAACTACCCTCACACTGATATTGTCATAACTACTCTCACATTGACACTGTCTTAACTACCATCACACTGACACTGTCTTAACTACCCTCACACTGGCACTGTCTTAACTACCCTCAGACTGACACTGTCTTAATACCCTCACACTGGCACTGTCTTAATACCCTCACACTGACACTGTCTTAACTACCCTCACACAGACACTGTCTTAACTACCCTCACACTGGCACTGTCTTAACTACCCTCACACAAACACTGTCTTAACTACCCTCACACTGACACTGTCTTAACTATCCTTACACTGGCACTGTCTTTAACTACCCTCACACTGGCACTGTCTTAACTACCTTCGCACTTACACTGTCTTAACTACCCTCGCACTTACACTGTCTTAACTACCCTCACACTGGCACTGTCTTAACTACCCTCACACTGGCACTGTCTTAACTACCCACACGGCACTCTCTTAACTACCCTCACACTGGTACTGTCTTAGCTACCCTCACACAGACCCTGTTTTAAAACTACCCTCACACTGGCACTGTCTTAACTACCTCACAAAAACACTGCCCTTAACTACCCTCACACTGACACTGTCTTAACTACCCTCACACTGACACTGTCTTAACTACCCTCACACTGACACTGTCTTAACTACCCTCACACTGACACTGTCTTAACTACCCTCACACTGACACTGTCTTAACTTCCCTCACACGGGCCCACTGTCTTAACTCCCCTCACACAGATACTGTCTTAACTACCCCTCACACTGACACTGTCTTAACTACCCTCACACTGACACTGTCTTAACTCCCCTTTAAACACTGGCACTGTCTTAACTACCCTCACACAGATACTGTTTTAACTACCCTCACACTGAAAACTGTCTTAACTACCTTCACATGACACTGTATTAAACTACCCTCACAACTGGCACGCCCTTAACTACCCTCACACAGACACTGTCTTAACTACCCTCAGACTGACACTGTCTTAACTACCCTAAACACGGGCACTATCTTAACTCCCCTCACACTGATACTGTCTTAACTCCCTCACACTGACCTGTCTTAACTACTCTCCATTGACACCGTCTTAACTACCCTCACACTGGCACGTCTTAACTACCCTCACACTGACACTGTCTTAACTACCCTCACACTGGCACTGTCTTAACTACTCTCACACTGGCACTGTTTTAACTACCCTCACACTACACCGTCTTAATACCCTCACACTGACACAGTCTTAACTACATTCACACTGGCACTCCCTTTTAACTACCCTCACAATGACACTGTCTTAACTACCCTCACACTGACACTGTCTTAACTACCCTCACACTGGCACTGTCTTAACTACCTTCACACTGGCACTGTCTTAATTACCCTCGCACTAGCACTATCTTAATTACCCTCACACTGGCACTGTCTTAAGTACCTTCACACGGGGCACTGTCTTAACTACCTTCACACTAGCACTGTCTTAACTACTCTCACATTGACACCGTCTTAACTCCCCTCACACTGGCCTGTCTTAACTACCCTCACAGTGACACTGTCTTAACTACCCTCAAACTGGCACTGTCTTAACTACTCTCACACTGGCACTGTCTTAACTACTCTCACACTGACACCGTCTTAACTACCCTCACACTGACACCGTCTTAACTACACTCACACTGGCACTGCCTTAACTACCCTCACAATGACACTGTCTTAACTACCCTCACACTGACACTGTTTAACTACCCTCACACTGGCACTGTCTTAACTACCTTCACACTGGCATTGTTTTAAATTTTACCCTCGCACTGGCACTATCTTAATTACCCTCACACTGCCTGTCTTAAGTACCTTCACACGGGGCACTGTCTTAACTGCCCTCACACTGGCACTGTTTTAAAACTACCCTTATTTCTGGCACTGGCTTAACTACCCTTACACTGGCACTGTCTTAACTACTCTCACACTGACACTGTCGTAACTACCCTCACACTGACACTGTCTTAACTACCATCACTCTGACACTGTCTTAACTCCCCTCTCACTGACACTGTCTTAACTACCCTTAATCTGGCACTGGCTTAACTACCCTCACACTGGCACTGTTTTAAAACTACTCTCACACTGACACTGTCTTAACTACCCTCACACTGGACACTGTCTTAAACACCATCACTCTGACACTGTCTTAATTTACCCTCTCACTGACACTGTCTAACTACCCTCACACTGTCACTGTCTTAACTACCCTCACACTGTCACTGTCTTAACTACCTCACACATGTCACTGTCTTAACTACCCTCACACTGACACTGTCTTAATTTACCCTCACACTGTCACTGTCTTAACTACCCTCACACTGTCACTGTCTTAACTCCTCACACTGTCACTGTCTTAACTACCCTCACACTGGCACTGTCTTAACTACCCTCACACTGGCACTGTCTTAACTACCCTCACACTGGCACTCTCTTAACTACCCTCACACTGGTACTGCTTAGCTACCCTCACACAGACCCTGTCTTAACTACCCTCACACTGGCACTGCCCTTAAAACTACCCTCCCCAAAACACTGTCTTAACTACCCTCACACTGACACTGTCTTAACTACCCTCACACTGACACTGTCTTAACTACCCTCACACTGACACTGTCTTAACTACCCTCACACTGACACTGTCTTAACTACCCTCACACTGACACTGTCTTAACTTCCCTCACACTGGCACTGTCTTAACTACCCTCACACAGATACTGTCTTAACTACCCTCACACTGACACTGTCTTAACTACCCTCACACTGACACTGTCTTAACTACCCTTACACTGGCACTGTCTTAACTACCCTCACACAGATACTGTCTTAACTACCCTCACACTGACACTGTCTTAACTACCTTCACATTGACACTGTATTAACTACCCTCACACTGGCACTGTCTTAACTACCCTCACACAGACACTGTCTTAACTACCCTCAGACTGACACTGTCTTAACTACCCTCACACTGGCACTATCTTAACTACCCTCACACTGATACTGTCTTAACTACCCTCACACTGACACTGTCTTAACTACTCTCATATTGACACCGTCTTAACTACCCTCACACTGGCACTGTCTTAACTACCCTCACACTGACACTGTCTTAACTACCCTCACACTGGCACTGTCTTAACTACTCTCACACTGGCACTGTCTTAACTACCCTCACACTGACACCGTCTTAACTACCCTCACACTGACACAGTCTTAACTACATTCACACTGGCACTACCTTAACTACCCTCACAATGACACTGTCTTAACTACCCTCACACTGACACTGTCTTAACTACCCTCACACTGGCACTGTCTTAACTACCTTCACACTGGCACTGTCTTAATTACCCTCGCACTGGCACTATCTTAATTACCCTCACACTGGCACTGTCTTAAGTACCTTCACACTGGCACTGTCTTAACTACCTTCACACTAGCACTGTCTTAACTACTCTCACATTGACACCGTCTTAACTACCCTCACACTGGCACTGTCTTAACTACCCTCACACTGACACTGTCTTAACTACCCTCACACTGTCACTGTCTTAACTACCCTCACACTGTCACTGTCTTAACTACCCTCACACTGTCACTGTCTTAACTACCCTCACACTGACACTGTCTTAACTACCCTCACACTGACACTGTCTTAACTACCCTCACACTGGCACTGTCTTAACTACCTTCACACTAGCACTGTCTTAACTACTCTCACATTGACACCGTCTTAACTACCCTCACACTGGCACTGTCTTAACTACCCTCACACTGACACTGTCTTAACTACCCTCAAACTGGCACTGTCTTAACTACTCTCACACTGGCACTGCCTTAACTACCCTCACACTGACACCGTCTTAACTACCCTCACACTGACACCGTCTTAACTACACTCACACTGGCACTGCCTTAACTACCCTCACAATGACACTGTCTTAACTACCCTCACACTGACACTGTCTTAACTACCCTCACACTGGCACTGTCTTAACTACCTTCACACTGGCATTGTCTTAATTACCCTCGCACTGGCACTATCTTAATTACCCTCACACTGGCACTGTCTTAAGTACCTTCACACTGGCACTGTCTTAACTGCCCTCACACTGGCACTGTCTTAACTACCCTTACTCTGGCACTGGCTTAACTACCCTTACACTGGCACTGTCTTAACTACTCTCACACTGACACTGTCGTAACTACCCTCACACTGACACTGTCTTAACTACCATCACTCTGACACTGTCTTAACTACCCTCTCACTGACACTGTCTTAACTACCCTTACTCTGGCACTGGCTTAACTACCCTCACACTGGCACTGTCTTAACTACTCTCACATTGACACTGTCTTAACTACCCTCACACTGACACTGTCTTAACTACCATCACTCTGACACTGTCTTAACTACCCTCTCACTGACACTGTCTTAACTACCCTCACACTGTCACTGTCTTAACTACCCTCACACTGTCACTGTCTTAACTACCCTCACACTGTCACTGTCTTAACTACCCTCACACTGACACTGTCTTAACTACCCTCACACTGTCACTGTCTTAACTACCCTCACACTGTCACTGTCTTAACTACCCTCACACTGTCACTGTCTTAACTACCCTCACACTACACTGTCCTTAACTACCCTCACACTGACACTGTCTTAACTACCCTCACACTGGCACTGTCTTAACTACCCTCACACTGGCACTGTCTTAACTACCCCTCACACAGACACTGTCTTAACTACCCTCACACTGGCACTGTCTTAACTACCCTCACACTGACACTGTCTTAACTACCCTCACACTGACACTGTCTTAACTACCCTCACACTGACACTGTCTTAACTACCCTCACACTGACACTGTCTTAACTACCCTCACACTGGCACTGTCTTAACTACCCTCACACTGATATTGTCATAACTACTCTCACATTGACACTGTCTTAACTACCGTCACACTGACACTGTCTTAACTACCCTCACACTGGCACTGTCTTAACTACCCTCAGACTGACACTGTCTTAACTACCCTCACACTGGCACTGTCTTAACTACCCTCACACAGACACTGTCTTAACTACCCTCACACTGACACTGTCTTAACTACCCTCACACTAACACTGTCTTAACTACCCTCACACTGTCACTGTCTTAACTACCCTCACACTGGCACTGTCTTAACTACCCTCACACAAACACTGTATTAACTACCCTCACACTGACACTGTCTTAACTATCCTTACACTGGCACTGTCTTAACTACCCTCACACTGGCACTGTCTTAACTACCTTCGCACTTACACTGTCTTAACTACCCTCGCACTTACACTCTCTTAACTACCCTCACACTGGCACTGTCTTAGCTACCCTCACACTGGCACTGTCTTAACTACCCTCACACTGGCACTCTCTTAACTACCCTCACACTGGTACTGTCTTAGCTACCCTCACACAGACACTGTCTTAACTACCCTCACACTGGCAGTGTCTTAACTACCCTCACACTGACACTGTCTTAACTACCCTCACACTGACACTGTCTTAACTACCCTCACACTGACACTGTCTTAACTACCCTCACACTGACACTGTCTTAACTTCCCTCACACTGGCACTGTCTTAACTACACACACACAGATACTGTCTTAACTACCCTCACACTGATATTGTCTTAACTACCCTCACACTGACACTGTCTTAACTGCCCTCACACTGGCACTGTCTTAACTACCCTCACACTGACACTGTCTTAACTACCCTCACACTGACACTGTCTTAACTACCCTCACACAGATACTGTCTTAACTACCCTCACACTGACACTGTCTTAACTACCCTCACACTGTCACTGTCTTAACTACCCTCACACAGACACTGTCTTAACTACCCTCAGACTGACACTGTCTTAACTTCCCTCACACTGGCACTATCTTAACTACCCTCACACTGATACTGTCTTAACTACCCTCACACTGACACTGTCTTAACTACCCTCACATTGACACCGTCTTAACTACCCTCACACTGGCACTGTCTTAACTACCCTCAGACTGACACTGTCTTAACTATCCTCACACTGGCAATGTCTTAACTACTCTCACACTGACACTGTCTTAACTACCCTCACACTGACACTGTCTTAACTGCCCTCACACTGGCACTGTCTTAACTACCCTCACACTGATATTGTCATAACTACTCTCACATTGACACTGTCTTAACTACCATCACACTGGCACTGTCTTAACTACCCTCAGACTGACACTGTCTTAACTACCCTCACACTGGCACTGTCTTAACTACCCTCACACTGACACTGTCTTAACTACCCTCACACAGACACTGTCTTAACTACCCTCACACTGGCACTGTCTTAACTACCCTCACACAAACACTGTCTTAACTACCCTCACACTGACACTGTCTTAACTATCCTTACACTGGCACTGTCTTAACTACCCTCACACTGGCACTGTCTTAACTACCTTCGCACTTACACTGTCTTAACTACCCTCGCACTTACACTGTCTTAACTACCCTCACACTGGCACTGTCTTAACTACCCTCACACTGGCACTGTCTTAACTACCCTCACACTGGCACTCTCTTAACTACCCTCACACTGGTACTGTCTTAGCTACCCTCACACAGACCCTGTCTTAACTACCCTCACACTGGCACTGTCTTAACTACCCTCACACTGACACTGTCTTAACTACCCTCACACTGACACTGTCTTAACTACCCTCACACTGACACTGTCTTAACTACCCTCACACTGACACTGTCTTAACTTCCCTCACACTGGCACTGTCTTAACTACCCTCACACAGATACTGTCTTAACTACCCTCACACTGATATTGTCTTAACTACCCTCACACTGACACTGTCTTAACTACCCTCACACAGATACTGTCTTAACTACCCTCACACTGACACTGTCTTAACTACCCTCACACTGGCACTGTCTTAACTACCCTCACACAGACACTGTCTTAACTACCCTCAGACTGACACTGTCTTAACTTCCCTCACACTGGCACTATCTTAACTACCCTCACACTGATACTGTCTTAACTACCCTCACACTGACACTGTCTTAACTACCCTCACATTGACACCGTCTTAACTACCCTCACACTGGCACTGTCTTAACTACCCTCACACTGACACTGTCTTAACTACCCTCACACTGGCACTGTCTTAACTACTCTCACACTGACACTGTCTTAACTACCCTCACACTGACACTGTCTTAACTACCCTCACACTGACCCTGTCTTAACTGCACTCACACTGGCACTACCTTAACTACCCTCACACTGACACTGTCTTAACTACCCTCACACTGACACTGTCTTAACTACCTTCACACTGGCACTGTCTTAATTACCCTCACACTGGCACTGTCTTAAGTACCTTAACACTGGCACTGTCTTAACTACCTTCACACTAGCACTGTCTTAACTGCCCTCACACTGGCACTGTCTTAACTACCCTCACAATGACACTGTCTTAACTACCCTCACACTGACACTGTCTTAACTACCCTCACACTGGCACTGTCTTAACTACCCTTACTCTGGCACTGGCGTAACTACCCTCACACTGGCACTGTCTTAACTACTCTCACACTGACACTCTCTTAACTACCCTCACACTGACACTGTCTTAACTACCGTCACTCTGACACTGTCTTAACTACCCCCACACTGGCACTGTCTTAACTACCCTCACAATGACACTGTCTTAACTACCCTCACACTGTCACTGTCTTAACTACCCTCACACAGACCCTGTGTTAACTACCCTCACACTAGCACTGTCCTAACTACCCTCACACTGGCACTGTCTTAACTACCCTCACACTGGCACTGTCTTAAGTACCCTCACTCTGGCACTGTCTTAACTACCCTCACACAGACACTGTCTTAACTACCCTCACACTGTCACTGTCTTAACTACCCTCACACTGTCACTGTCTTAACTACCGTCTCACTGACACTGTCTTAACTACCCTCACACTGTCACTGTCTTAACTACCCTCACACTGTCACTGTCTTAACTACCCTCACACTGTCACTGTCTTAACTACCCTCACACTGACACTGTCTTAACTACCCTCACACTGTCACTGTCTTAACTACCTCACACTGTCACTGTCTTAACTACCCTCAACACTGTCACTGTCTTAACTACCCTCACGCTGTCACTGTCTTAACTACCCTCACACTGTCACTGTCTTAACTACTCTCACACTGACACTCTCTTAACTACCCTCACACTGACACTGTCTTAACTACCATCACTCTGACACTGTCTTAACTACCCCCACACTGGCACTGTCTTAACTACCCTCACAATGACACTGTCTTAACTACCCTCACACTGGCACTGTCTTAACTACCCTCACACAGACCCTGTCTTAACTACCCTCACACTAGCACTGTCCTAACTACCCTCACACTGGCACTGTCTTAACTACCCTCACACTGGCACTGTCTTAAGTACCCTCACTCTGGCACTGTCTTAACTACCCTCACACAGACACTGTCTTAACTACCCTCACACTGTCACTGTCTTAACTACCCTCACACTGTCACTGTCTTAACTACCGTCTCACTGACACTGTCTTAATTACCCTCACGCTGTCACTCTCTTAACTACCCTCACACTGTCACTGTCTTAACTACCCTCACACTGTCACTGTCTTAACTACCCTCACACTGACACTGTCTTAACTACCCTCACACTGTCACTGTCTTAACTACCCTCACACTGTCACTGTCTTAACTACCCTCACACTGTCACTGTCTTAACTACCCTCACGCTGTCATTGTCTTAACAAACCCTCACACTGTCACTGTCTTAACTACCCTCACACTGTCACTGTCTTAACTACCCTCACACTGTCACTGTCTTAACTACCCTCACACTGTCACTGTCTTAACTACCCTCACGCTGTCACTGTCTTAACTACCCTCACGCTGTCACTGTCTTAACTACCCTCACACTGTCACTGTCTTAACTACCCTCACACTGTCACTGTCTTAACTACCCTCACACTGGCACTGTCAACATATAATAGATTTAAATGCTATGATCTGTTTCAACCAATCTAAATGGTCATGGGGCTAAATATCAACAACTTTGAGAGGCCCGGGAGATTGAGCTCAGCATCATGAAGAAACTAGCTTACCTTCACTTGAGGTCCAAGAGCTGTAAACCAACACTCTTAAGTGGTTCAAGAGCTGTAAATCAAAACACTTAAAGGGCCTAAGAGCTGTAAATCAGGACTCTCAAGCACTAAGTGAAACATGGTTGGCTAGGTCCGTAGATTTTCATCGAGTATAAGAATCCCATTGAACCTCGTGTTTACCTGGAGTTTACCTGGAGAGAGTTCCGGGGGTCAACGCCCCCGCGGCCCGGTCTGTGACCAGGCCTCCTGGTGGATCAGAGCCTAATCAACCAGGCTGTTGCGGCTGGCTGCACGCAAACCAACCTACGAGCCACAGCCCGGCTGATCAGGAACTGACTTTAGGTGCTTGTCCAGTGCCAGCTTGAAGACATGTTTCTCACAGTACTACTCGAGGTTCATGTTTCTCACAGTACTACACAAGGTTCATGTTTCTCACAGTACTACACGAGGTTCATGTTTCTCACAGTACTACACGAGGTTCATGTTTCTCACATTACTACTCTAGGTTCATGTTTCTCACTGTACTACACGAGGTTCATGTTTCTCACAGTACTACACAAGGTTCATGTTTCTCACAGTACTACACGAGGTTCATGTTTCTCACAGTACTACACGAGGTTCATGTTTCTCACAGTACTACACGAGGTTCATGTTTCTCACAGTACTACACGAGGTTCATGTTTCTCACAGTACTACACGAGGTTCATGTTTCTCACAGTACTACACGAGGTTCATGTTTCTCACAGTACTACACAAGGTTCATGTTTCTCACAGTACTACACGAGGTTCATGTTTCTCACAGTACTACACGAGGTTCATGTTTCTCACAGTACTACTCGAGGTTCATGTTTCTCACAGTACTACTCGAGGTTCATGTTTCTCACAGTACTACACAAGGTTCATGTTTCTCACAGTACTACTCGAGGTTCATGTTTCTCACAGTACTACACAAGGTTCATGTTTCTCACAGTACTACACGAGGTTCATGTTTCTCACAGTACTACACAAGGTTCATGTTTCTCAAAGTACTACACGAGGTTCATGTTTCTCACAGTACTACACAAGGTTCATGTTTCTCACAGTACTACACGAGGTTCATGTTTCTCACAGTACTACACAAGGTTCATGTTTCTCACAGTACTACACGAGGTTCATGTTTCTCACAGTACTACACAAGGTTCATGTTTCTCACAGTACTACACGAGGTTCATGTTTCTCACAGTACTACACGAGGTTCATGTTTCTCACAGTACTACTCGAGGTTCATGTTTCTCACAGTACTACTCGAGGTTCATGTTTCTCACAGTACTACACAAGGTTCATGTTTCTCACAGTACTACTCGAGGTTCATGTTTCTCACAGTACTACTCGAGGTTCATGTTTCTCACAGTACTACTCGAGGTTCATGTTTCTCACAGTACTACTCGAGGTTCATGTTTCTCACAGTACTACACAAGGTTCATGTTTCTCACAGTACTACTCGAGGTTCATGTTTCTCACAGTACTACTCGAGGTTCATGTTTCTCACAGTACTACACGAGGTTCATGTTTCTCACAGTACTACACAAGGTTCATGTTTCTCACAGTACTACACGAGGTTCATGTTTCTCACAGTACTACACAAGGTTCATGTTTCTCACAGTACTACACGAGGTTCATGTTTCTCACAGTACTACACGAGGTTCATGTTTCTCACAGTACTACACGAGGTTCATGTTTCTCACAGTACTACACAAGGTTCATGTTTCTCACAGTACTACTCGAGGTTCTTGTTTCTCACAGTACTACACGAGGTTCATGTTTCTCACAGTACTACACGAGGTTCATGTTTCTCACAGTACTACACAAGGTTCATGTTTCTCACAGTACTACACGAGGTTCATGTTTCTCACAGTACTACTCGAGGTTCATGTTTCTCACAGTACTACTCGAGGTTCATGTTTCTCACAGTGCTACTCGAGGTTCATGTTTCTCACAGTACTACACGAGGTTCATGTTTCTCACAGTACTACTCGAGGTTCATGTTTCTCACAGTACTACACAAGGTTCATGTTTCTCACAGTACTACTCGAGGTTCATGTTTATCACAGTACTACACGAGGTTCATGTTTCTCACAGTACTACTCGAGGTTCATGTTTCTCACAGTACTACACGAGGTTCATGTTTCTCACAGTACTACACGAGGTTCATGTTTCTCACAGTACTACTCAAGGTTCATGTTTCTCACAGTACTACTCGAGGTTCATGTTTCTCACAGTACTACTCGAGGTTCATGAATTAAAATTGGTTGACTGGTTGATAAGGTTGAAAACCTATCGACTATACCTGGGAAAATACACCTGTGAGTGTATATGCTAGGGAAAATACACCTGTGGGTGTATATGCTGGGGAAAATACACCTGTGGGTGTATATGCTGGGGAAAATACACCTGTGGGTGTATATGCTGGGGAAAATACACCTGTGGGTGTATATGCTGGGGAAAATACACCTGTGGGTGTATATGCTGGGGAAAATACACCTGTGGGTGTATATGCTGGGGAAAATACACCTCTGGGTGTATATACTGGGGAAAATACACCTGTGGGTGTATATGCTGGGGAAAATACACCTGTGGGTGTATATGCTGGGCGCAATACACCTCTGGGTGTATATGCTGGGGAAAATACACATGTGGGTGTATATACTAGGGAAAATACACCTGTTGGTGTATATGCTGGGGAAAATACACATGTGGGTGTATATGCTGGGGAAAATACACCTGTGCGTGTATATACTAGGGAAAATACACCTGTGGGTGTATATGCTGGGGAAAATACACCTGTTGGTGTATATACTAAGGAAAATACACCTGTGGGTGTATATGCGGGGGGAAATACACCTGTGGGTGTATATGCTGGGGGAAATACACCTGTGGATGTATATGCTGGGGGAAATACACCTGTGGGTGTATATGCTGGGGAAAATACACCTGTTGGTGTATATGCTGGGGAAATACACCTGTTGGTGTATATGCTAAGGAAATACACCTGTTGGTGTATATGCTGGGGGAAAATACACCTGTTGGTGTACATGCTGGGGAAAATACACCTGTTGGTGTACTTGCTGGTGCAAAATACACCTGTTGGTGTATATAATTGTGAAAATACACCTGTTGATGTATACGCTGGCCACAAGACACCTGTTGGTGTATATTCTGAAGGAAATACACCTGATGGTGTATTTGCTGGGGAAATACACCTGTGGGTGTATCTTCTGGGAAAAATACACCTGTGGGTGTATATGCTCTGTAAAATACACCTGTGGGTGTATGTGCTGGGGAAAATACACCTATGGATGTATTTGCTGGGGAAAATACACCTGAGGATGTATATGCTGGGGGAATACACCTATTGGTGTATATGCTGGGGAAATGCACCTGTGGGTGTATATGCTTGGGAAAATACACCTGTGGATATATATGCTATGGAAAATACACCTGTGGGTGTACATGCTGGGAAAATACACCTGTGGGTATATATGCTGGGGAAAATACACCTTTGGGTGTATATGCTCTGGAAAATACACCTGTGGGTGTATATGCTGGGGAAAATACATCTGTGGGAGAATATGCTCTGGAAAATACACGTGTTGCTGTATATACTGGGGAAAATACACCTGTGGGTGTATATGCTATGGAAAATACACCTGTGGGTGTGCATGCTGGGGAAAATACATCTGTGGGTGTACATGCTGGAAAAAATACACCTGTGGGTGTATATGCTGGGGAAAATGCACCTTTTGGTGTATATGCTGGGGGAAATACACCTGTGGGTATATATGCTGGGGAAAATACACCTGTGGGTGTATATGCTGGGCACAATACACCTGTTGGTGTATATGCTGGGGAAAGTACCCATGTTGGTGTGTATGCTGGGGAAAATACACCTGTGGGTGTATATGCTCTGTAAAATACACCTGTGGGTGTATATGCTCTGGAAAATACACCTGTTGGTGAATATGCTGGGGAAAATACACCTGTGGATGTATATGCTGGGGAAAATACATCTGTGGGTGTATATGCTCTGGAAAATACATCTGTGGGTGTATATGCTCTGGAAAATACACCTGTGAGTGTATGTGCTGGGGAAAATACATCTGTGGGTGTATATGCTGGGCACAATACACCGTTTGGTGTATATGCTGGGGAAAGTACCCATGTTGGTGTGTATGCTGGGGAAAATACACCTGTGGGTGTATATGCTCTGTAAAATACACCTTTGGGTGTATATGCTCTGGAAATTACACCTGTGGGTGTATATGCTGGGGAAAATACATCTGTGGGTGTATATGCTCTGGAAAATACATCTGTGGGTGTATATGCTCTGGAAAATACACCTGTGAGTGTATGTGCTGGGGAAAATACACCTGTGGGTGTATATGCTGGGGGAATGCATCTGTGGGTGTATATGCTGGGGGAATACACCTGTGGGTGTATATGCTGGGGGAATACACCTGTGGGTGTATATGCTGGGGGAATACACCTGTGGGTGTATATGCTGGGGGAATACACCTGTGGGTGTATATGCTGGGGGAATACACCTGTGGGTGTATATGCTGGGGGAATACACCTGTGGGTGTATATGCTGGGGGAATACACCTGTGGGTGTATATGCTGGGGGAATACACCTGTGGGTGTATATGCTGGGGGAATACACCTGTGGGTGTATATGCTGGGGGAATACACCTGTGGGTGTATATGCTGGGGGAATACACCTGTGGGTGTATATGCTGGGGGAATACACCTGTGGGTGTATATGCTGGGGGAATACACCTGTGGGTGTATATGCTGGGGGAATACACCTGTGGGTGTATAATGGTGTATACAACGAGTATCACTTAAGTTTTTCCTGAGCTAACAGATCAAAGGTTGGACATTTTTTCTGATAATCAATTCTTGAGCTAAACCCGTGTGGGTCAGACACCGCAAGACATGTTGGAGGCTTGATCCTCCGTCTGCTGAACGCAAGATATACGCGATTGCTATTTGTACTCACCTAGATGTCAGAGGTTAGACAGATGTTTTCGAGACTCAGGGCAGGTGTTTTATACCATTTTGGCTGGATTATATTTGATGGAAATTATATTCAGAAGTCTAAATAATTTTTTTAGTTATTGTAGGATAGAATAACGAAAATAATCGTTGAAAGAAGACGCTAATTGTATTGATGTATAATGTATTGCTTGAGGGAAGAATATATATATTGTAGTTTCGTTGTATTTCTTAGCTGTATTTTGTAATTCCTTATGATAAATACTCATAATTTTTGAAGTATTGGAGGGTAAGCCAGTGGAAGGCCTCGGTCAGTTGATCAAAAGCTCCAGCTGTGGGTCATAATATGACTAAGACCCGCGTCAGGAAACACTTGTCCTGTTTCCTGGTGATTTTTACCTAACCTAACCTAACCTAACCTAACCTAACCTAACCTAACCTAACCTAACCTAACCTAACCTAACCTAACCTAACCTAATCTAACCTAACCTAACCTAACCTAACCTAACCTAACCTAACCTAACCTAACCTAACCTAACATAACATAACCTAATCTAACCTAACCTAACCTAACCTAACCTAACCTAACCTAACCTAACCTAACCTAACCTAACCTAACCTAACCTAACCTAACCTAATCTAACCTAACCTAACCTAACCTAACCTAACCTAACCTAACCTAACCTAACCTAACCTAACATAACCTAACCTAACCTAACCTAACCTAACCTAACCTAACCTAACCTAATTCACAGTTCATTAGTGGTCAAGACGAGTTGGTATGATTACTGCTTTACCCGTGGACAGTATCTTTGAAGGGGTCAGTGCCCCCCGCGGACCGGTTCCGGGTCAGGCCTACTGATTGATGGCCTGATCAATCAGGCTATTCATAATCAACCATTAACGTGAGGAATTGGTCTTGTTTTTGAAAACAGTCAGGGATCTGTTGGTAATTTCTCTTATGCATGAAAAGTCTTGGTCCCTTTACATTTACCCTAACCAATGCAATCTTACATTTCTTTGAGAGTTTTTTTGCACCGTCTGTCGTGCCTGTTGCTTTCGTAATGAGTGATTTCCGTGTGCAGATTTAGGACCAGTTGATCTTTAGTTTCCAGATATAAATTATGATATACCTTTCTCGCCTACGTTCCAAGAAGTATGACTAAATGGAATTCCGGTATTTCCAATAACTTAGTTGCTGGACTGGGTTTTCACAAACTGTAAAGGTTCTCTAGACATCCTTCAGATCAGTACTTTGGCACTCCTTAAAAGAGGCTCTTAGAGTACAGAAATCTTCCTGTCTAAAGAGAACAAATGCAGTGCGTGTTAGTGCCTTTCTTTTGTCCCTGATATTGTCTTATTATACTTAAACAACATTGCTTGTGTGACGATGAGATGCCATCACTGGCATGGCATCTCATTCCTTGAAAATTTTAGTAACCCAACATTTCGTTTTTGTGTGTTGTTTCGGCAGGTGTTTTAGTAAGTGTCTTGTGATCTTTGTACGTAAGATCTGCCGTAATGGCTCCTAAGATCCTCACAGTAATATACTACTCTACAGGCTTATCACCCGTACCAGGCTGTGTACCATCCAACAACAACAACAGCCTGTGTTTCAGACCACAAGGCTGAGGGACAGATTACCTCATCATGTGTAGTTCTACTGTCTTCCAACTACATCCTCGAACTTACATTAATAACGCCACTGGATGGCGAAACATCTACAATAAAGATACCCAGATGTTTCATATGTGTCAAAGCCCTAAAAACACCATACCACGGGTGGGGTTAGAACCCGCGATCCATGGTATGATTTGTTTACAATACGATTTCGTGCCCCCTGCCCAATTCTTCATATTCATTAGCAGTAATGTTGATGGTTCTTAAAAAAAAAGGTCAATATTAAACTGGTGTCGAACTTTGGACAAGAAAATGACTTGGCAGAAACAAAAGCTCAGCCGAATTGACCTTTGAAAGTTCTGAGAGAAGAAAAAATGGAAGAATTGAGAATTTATACCTTGTAGCAAATGTTGGTAGCTTTGTATGTCAGTGTAGTGGAGCTGTCAGTGTAGTGGTGCTGTCAGTGTAGTGGTGCTGTCAGTGTAGTGGTGCTGTCAGTGTAGTGGTGCTGTCAGTGTAGTGGTGCTGTCAGTGTAGTGGTGCTGTCAGTGTAGTGGCGCTGTCAGTGTAGTGGTGCTGTCAGTGTAGTGGAGCTGTCAGTGTAGTGGTGCTGTCAGTGTAGTGGTGCTGTCAGTGAAGCGGTGCTGTTAATGTAGTGGTGCTGTCAGTGTAGTGGTGCTGTCAGTGTAGTGGTGCTGTCAGTGTAGTGGTGCTGTTAGTGTAGTGGTGCTGTTAGTGTAGTGGTGCTGTTAGTGTAGTGGTGCTGTCAGTGTAGTGGAGCTGTCAGTGTAGTGGTGCTGTTAGTGTAGTGGTGCTGTCAGTGTAGTGGTGCTGTTAGTGTAGTGGAGCTGTCAGTGTAGTGGTGCTGTTAGTGTAGTGGTGCTGTCAGTGTAGTGGTGCTGTCAGTGAAGCGGTGCTGTTAGTGGTGTTGTCAGTGTAGTGGTGCTGTCAGTGTAGTGGTGCTGTCAGGGTAGTGGTGCTGTCAGTGTAGTGGTGCTGTCAGTGTAGTGGTGCTGTTAATGTAGTGGTGCTGTCAGTGTAGTGGTGCTGTCAGTGTAGTGGTGCTGTCAGTGTAGTGGTGCTGTCAGTGTAGTGGTGATGTCAGTGTAGTGGTGCTGTCAGTGTAGGGGTGTGATCAGGGTAGTGGTGCTGTCAGTGTAGCGGTGCTGTCAGTGTAGTGGTGCTGTTAATGTAGTGATGCTGTCAGTGTAGTGGAGCTGTCAGTGTAGCGGTGCTGTCAGTGAAGTGACACTGTCAGTGTACAGGCGCTGCCAGTGTAGTGGCGCTGTCAGTGTTCAGGTGCTGACAGTGTAGCGATGATGTCAGTGTAGCAGTGCTGTCAGTGTAACAGTGCTGCAAGTGAAGCAGTGCTGTCAGTGAAGCGGAGCTGTCAGTGTAGTGGTGCTGTCATTGTAGTGGTGCTGTTAGTGTAGTAGTGGTGCTGTCAGTGTAGTGGTGCTGTCAGTGTAGTGGTGCTGTCAGTGTAGCGGTGCTGTCAGTGAAGTGACACTGTCAGTGTACAGGCGCTGCCAGTGTAGTGGCGCTGTCAGTGTTCAGGTGCTGACAGTGTAGCGATGATGTCAGTGTAGCAGTGCTGTCAGTGTAACAGTGCTGCAAGTGAAGCAGTGCTGTCAGTGAAGCGGAGCTGTCAGTGTAGTGGTGCTGTCATTGTAGTGGTGCTGTTAGTGTAGTAGTGGTGCTGTCAGTGTAGTGGTGCTGTCAGTGTAGTGGTGCTGTCAGCGTAGCCGCGCTGTCAGTGTAGTGGTGCTCTCAGTGTAGTGGTGCTGTCAGCGTTGCGACGCTGTCAGTGTAGTGGTGCTGTCAGTGTAGTGATACTGTCAGTGTAGTGATGCTGTTAGTGTAGCAATGCTGTCAGTGTAGTGGTGCTCTCAGTGTAGCGGCGCTGTCAGTGTAGTCGTGCTTTTAGTGTAGCAGTGCTGACAGTGTAGTGGTGCTGTCAGTGTAGTGGTGCTGTCAGTGTAGCGGTGCTGTCAGTGAAGTGATACTGTCAGTGTACAGGCGCTGCCAGTGTAGTGGCGCTGTCAGTGTACAGGTGCTGACAGTGTAGCAGTGCTGTCAGTGTAACAGTGCTGCCAGTGTAGCAGTACTGTCAGTGTAGTGGTGCTTTCAGTGTAGTGGTGCTGTTAGTGTAGTAGTGCTGTTAGTGTAGCAGTGCTGCCAGTGTAGTGGTGCTGTCAGTGTAGCAGTGCTGTCAGTGTAGTGGTGCTTTCAGTGTAGTGGTGCTTTCAGTGTAGCAGTGCTGTCAGTGTAGCAGTGCTGTCAGTGTAGCGGCGCTGTCAGTGTAGTGGTGCTGTCAGTGTAGTAGTGCTGTTAGTGTAGTATTGGTGCTGTCAGTGTAGTGGTGCTGTCATTGTAGTGGTGATGTCAGTGTAGTGGTGATGTCAGTGTAGTGGTGCTGTCAGTGTAGTGGTGCTGTCCGTGTAGTGGTGCTGTTATTGTAGTTGTGCTTTTAGTGTTTATTACAACCCAGGAGTCCAAATGGCCTGTTATCCTGGGTGTAAAGGGAGCAAAATAAACACAGCAGAAAAACTTTTGACTTATATTATCCTTCACCAATTTAGAACAGCAATATGTACACTATGTACACTATGTACAGTGATAGGTATTAGTGGACTCCACAGTAAGCAAGGCAGAATAGAAGCCACAAGATAGCAGACCGTGCTTCAACCAGCTCTAGAATGGGAATGACAAGGGCAGACAGGAGAGTGGTACCCACATAACCTCTGCGATTGCCAAAACCATCTTCTTATTGGCTAGAACCTGGTCACTAGTTGAACGACGGGGCCCCATCATCAACTCTTAGCAACCTGGTTCGCTGGTTGGGGAGATAGCCTGTAAATGAGGGTGTGTACATGCGCCGAATAAAGGTTACGTACTCTTTGCATGCCACAGTGTTGCTGTGCTGTCACTGTAGCAGTGCGTCAGTGTAGCTGCACTGCCAGTGTAGCGAGTGTTGTCAGTGTAGTGGTGCTGTTGAACATAGCATGGCGTCTCAGTGTAGTAGTGTTGATCGTAGTTCTTCCTCTCAGTGCAGTAGTAGTGTTGAACGTAACTCTACCTCTCAGTGTAGTAGTAGTCTTGAACGTAACTCTACCTCTCAGTGTAGTAGTAGTGTTGAACGTAACTCTACCTCTCAGTGTAGTAGTAGTGTTGAACGTAACTCTACCTCTCAGTGTAGTAGTAGTGTTGAACGTAACTCTACCTCTCAGTGTAGTAGTAGTCTTGAACGTAACTCTACCTACTCAGTGTAGTAGTAGTCCTTGAACGTAACTCTACCTCTCAGTGTAGTAGTAGTCTTGAACGTAACTCTACCTCTCAGTGTAGTAGCAGTGTTGAACGTAACTCTACCTCTCAGTGTAGTAGTAGTGTTGAACGTAACTCTACCTCTCAGTGTAGTGTAGTCTTGAACGTAACTCTACCTCTCAGTGTAGTAGTAGTCTTGAACGTAACTCTACCTCTCAGTGTAGTAGTAGTCTTGAACGTAACTCTACCTCTCAGTGTAGTAGTAGTCTTGAACGTAACTCTACCTCTCAGTGTAGTAGTAGTGTTGAACGTAACTCTACCTCTCAGGTAGAGTAGTAGTGTTGAACGTAACTCTACCTCTCAGTGTAGTAGTAGTCTTGAACGTAACTCTACCTCTCAGTGTAGTAGTAGTTTGAACGTAACTCTTAACCTCTCAGTGTAGTAGTAGTCTTGAACGTAACTCTACCTCTCAGTGTAGTAGCAGTGTTGAACGTAACTCTACCTCTCAGTGTAGTAGCAGTGTTGAACGTAGCTCTACCTCTCAGTGTAGTAGTAGTCTTGAACGTAACTCTACCTCTCAGTGTAGTAGTAGTCTTGAACGTAGCTCTACCTCTCAGTGTAGTAGCAGTGTTGAACGTAGCTCTGCCTCTCAGTGTAGTAGTAGTCTTGAACGTAACTCTACCTCTCAGTGTAGTAGTAGTCTTGAACGTAGCTCTACCTCTCAGTGTAGTAGCAGTGTTGAACGTAGCTCTGCCTCTCAGTGTAGTAGCAGTGTTGAACGTAGCTCTGCCTCTCAGTGTAGTAGCAGTGCTGAACGTAGCTCTACCTCTCAGTGTAGTAGCAGTGTTGAACGTAGCTCTACCTCTCAGTGTAGTAGCAGTGTTGAACGTAGCTCTACCTCTCAGTGTAGTAGCAGTGTTGAACGTAGCTCTACCTCTCAGTGTAGTAGCAGTGTTTAACGAAGCTCTACCTCTCAGTGTAGTAGCAGTGTTTAACGAAGCTCTACCTCTCAGTGTAGTAGCAGTGTTTAACGAAGCTCTACCTCTCAGTATAGTATCAGTGTTGAACATAGCTCTACCTCTCAGTATAGTATCAGTGTTGAACATAGCTCTACCTCTCAGTATAGTATCAGTGTTGAACATAGCTCTACCTCTCAGTATAGTATCAGTGTTGAACATAGCTCTACCTCTCAGTATAGTATCAGTGTTGAACATAGCTCTACCTCTCAGTATAGTATCAGTGTTGAACATAGCTCTACCTCTCAGTATAGTATCAGTGTTGAACGTAGCTCTACCTCTCAGTATAGTATCAGTGTTGAACATAGCTCTGCCTCTCAGTATAGTAGCAGTGTTGAACATAGCTCTACCTCTCAGTATAGTATCAGTGTTGAACATAGCTCTGCCTCTCAGTATAGTATCAGTGTTGAACATAGCTCTACCTCTCAGTATAGTATCAGTGTTGAACGTAGCTCTGCCTCTCAGTATAGTATCAGTGTTGAACATAGCTCTACCTCTCAGTATAGTATCAGTGTTGAACATAGCTCTACCTCTCAGTATAGTATCAGTGTTGAACGTAGCTCTACCTCTCAGTATAGTATCAGTGTTGAACATAGCTCTGCCTCTCAGTATAGTATCAGTGTTGAACATAGCTCTACCTCTCAGTATAGTATCAGTGTTGAACGTAGCTCTGCCTCTCAGTGCAGTATCAGTGTTGAACATAGCTCTGCCGCTCAGTGTATTATCAGTGTTTGACGTAGCTCTACCTCTCAGTGTAGTAGCAGTGTTTGACGTAGCTCTACCTCTCAGTGTAGTAGCAGTGTTGAACATAGCTCTGCCGCTCAGTGTAGTATCAGTGTTGAACATAGCTTCCCTGCCAGACGCAGGTTGAACACCTGACAATGGACGGCCACTACCGTGAATTAGTTGGTCACACTGTCAGGCCTCAGATTCACTGAGACATTTGACTGGACGCGGACGATGTTATTGAATGATTTAATAAATATGGAAATCGGTGGCTGTCACTGATACACCAAGTGTATGACGACTGAATAATAATTCAGTTCACTCGTATGTATAATTGAATGCATGCATGTATAATTATACTTGCAGGCATAATTATATGTTTGCAAGTATAATTATACGTATGCCTGTATAATTATATGGATGCATGTATAATTGTGTATATACATGTATAATTATTTGTATGCATGTATAATTGTATTTATGCATGTATAATTGTATTTATGCATTTATAACTGTATGTATGCATGGATAATTGTATGTATGCATGTATAATTATGTATATGCATGTGTAATTGTATGTATGCATATATAATTGTATGTATGCATATATAATTATATGTATGCATTTATAACTGCATGTATGCATATATAATTGTATGAATGCATGCATAATTAATTGTATAAATGCATCTATAATTGTATACATGTTATGTACATGCTATAATTTACACTTATGACAGTGTATAACTCGTATTTAAAGTTATCTTTAGATACTAAGACACAGTGAAGTTCAGTTCAGATTGATGACTCGAACCCCAGTTGTTGATGTTGGCTTCATTTTCCACATAGGAATCATCAATCTGTGACGACAACGGCAGTACCAGCTGCAGTAGTGGGTCGTCCTCTACTTACATTACAAATGGGAGATACACGATATATTTAGAGGCTCTGAGAAAGTCTATGTGTGTGTAAGAAACAGCCAGAGATCTATACATATTCATCAATGAACGCAAATATGCTTGGTGTATAGATAATCTTAGTGGCGCTGACGCGTTGGATAGTTATCTAATGAGGCCAGACGCATCAACAGACACTCCACGTAGACGTCATTCCCAAGAAGCAGCAGTTTTAAGTCTGGGTAATACAGAGGTACGGATCACTAGGAGGTTAAATTTAAAAGGTATTTACCTAGAGTCATTCTAGTCTGCCATTCATGGTGGGCAGGTGAAGCCAGTATATTTAACACACTACCTATATTACACCGGTCATTCTCTCTTATATTTACCCAATGATTTTTTAAAGAGGTTGAGGGATAAGCAAGTGGAAGGTCTCGGTCAGATGACTAAAAGCTCCAGCTGCGGGTCCTCATGTGGCTTGGACCAGCGTCAGGAAACACTTGTCCTGTTTCTTGACAAACCTTACCTAACTTGCCTGTATACATTGGCAATATAAACTTAGAGATATATATTTCTCATTGTATATATGATGTAAGTTTATACACTAGGTAAGTTGATCAAAGTATTGTTATTCCGTGGATAAAAGATTACAGGCAGCCATAATGGCCGTCTAGTAGCAGGGCTTTAAACCACACTATTCAACCAACAGGTGCTTACACTGTGAATGTTCCGATGCATGTATCTGTTTCCAACTATGTGCACTGAGAGCACCAGTAGAGAGGTATATATGCCAGTATATACACAGTAAGAGTCTCCTTTAATCCATTTTGGGAACCAAAGTATTTTCGAACGGTGTTCTACCTGTGACATGCAGTTTTAAAATCCCATTTCCTAGCTGAGAGGCTTTTAGCCCAATTAACTAATCGGTTACATACACGCGACGGTATACACACCGTGGATGAGCTTCGGTACACTAGTGTATGTTTATACACTCAGAGCTTACCTTAATTCCTGTATTGGGGGGTAAAGTGTTCTTGACTGGTGATTACTGTTAGCCTTAATGACCCTCGGGTGTTGATAGGCTTTAATACCAGTTAACTAGATGCTGTATTTCTTATTTTGTAAAATGAATATATAAGTCTAATGTTAGGTAACGTAACGTAATGTAACGTAAACTAACGTAACGAAACAGCGCATACCATAATGTTAAAAGCGTAGCGTAACGTAGTATAACGAAACAAAAGCTTACCTAACCTAACCTAACTTGACCAAATATTACTTAACCTAACCCAATCAATCTTAACTTGATCTAATTTAACTTTAGCTAAATCTTCTGCAACCTAACTAACTTTCTAACTTAACGTAGCAAAGGAGAGTTAATGAGAGAGTGGGAGAGGTTTTATCAACAAATTTAATGAGTTGTTAGATGGGAAGATGGAGGTACGTGAATACTGGCGAAGAGAGGGAGGCAGTGACTTCGTGCATTGGACAGGGTGGTAAAATATATTTTAGGAGTAAGGAAGAGCCAGAAGCAGGGAGGTGCGTTAGGATGTAGGTTGAATGAAAGAAGGTAAATGAGGCTGGGATAGAAAGGATCAAGACAGAAATGTTAAAAGCGGGTGGAGAATAGTTTTGGAATAGTTGTTCAGTATATGCAGGAAAGGGTGGGAGAGGTGCCTAGGGACTGTCTCAGAGCATGCATAATACTTTTCAGCAAGGGAAGAGGGGATAAAAAGAAAGTGCAAGAATTATAAGGGAATAAGTCTTTTAATACACCAGGTAAAGTGTACGGAAGAGTTACTTTTGAAAGGATTAGGGGTAAGACAGAGAGTAGGATGCAGATGAGCAAGGAAGTTTTAGAAAGGGTAGGGAATGTGTACACAAAGTAAATAAGTTTAAGGTAAGGAATTTATCGTTGAATTTATGGAATAAGAAAAAAGCATATGATAGGGAAACACACACAGTGTAGAGTGCACACAGTGTTTATTACACAGTGTAAATGTGGCAGATGTTACGTGTGTATGGAATAGGTGGTAGGATACTGAAAGCAATTAAAAGTATATGGATAGTGAGGCTCAGATTAGGGTATGTAGGAGAGGGGAGGGGATTATTTCCCAGTGAAGTAGATCTTAGACAGTGATGTGTGATGTTGCTAAGATTGTATAACATATTTATAGATGTGGCTGTAACAAAAATGGATATCGGCAAGACGTGTAGGTTTGAAAGATAAGGAATCTGAACGAAGTGGAAGTTGTCACAGTTGTTTTTTGCTGATGGCGCGGTGCTTTTGGGAGTTTCTGTAGAGAAGTTACTAAGGTTGGTAGACAAATTTGGGAGGGTATGTAAAAGAAGAAAATTAAAAGTAAGCATAGGAAGGAGCAAAGTGATGAATGTAACAACAAATTTAAGCAATGAAAAACTGAATATTAGATTGGAGGGAGGGAGAATAGTGGAAGTGAATGTGCTCAGATATTTGGGAGTGAACTTGTCAGCAGATGGGTCTATGCAATATGAAGTGAACCATAGAATTGACGAAGGGGAAAAAAAGTGGTTGGTGCAGTGAGGCATCTTTGGAGACAAAGAACGTTATCCATAGAGGTAAAAATTTAAAATCTACTTGAATAGAGTACTACCAACACTGTTGTATAGGTGTAAAGTATAGAATTTAAATATTGCAGCAAGGAGGAGGTTGGAGGCTGTTGAGATCTCATGTCTAAGGGAAATGTGTGATGTAAATATTATGCAGAGAATTCAGAGTTTGAAAATAAGATGAAGAAGCGTTGTTACAATACAATGAGGTAGATTGCATTTAGAGAGGACGGAGCAAAATAGGATGACTCGGAGGGTATATAAATCTGAGGTTTAGAGAAGGGGTCGAGGTCGTCATAGAAAAAATTGAAACAGGGAGGTATAGGAGGTTTTTGTGTGCGAGGGACTTGGATATCCAACAGGCTTGAATGAGTGTGTTAGAGGTAGAGACAAGTGATTTTTTTATGGTTTGACGTGCTGGTGGAGTGTAAGGCAACATTTTTCAGGAGATTCGAGGGAAATCGGTTAGCCGGACTTGAGGTCTGGAGAAAGGATGAACAGTGCCTTCATTCTGAAGGAGAGGGGGGGGATGTTACAGCTTTAAGAGTCACCTGAAGTATCATATCAGCACGCTTCTGGCTAAACAGTGATTGAATGAATGATGGTGTAAGTGTTTCTTATTTGTCGGGTCACCATACCTGGGTGGGAGACGGCCGGTGTGTTGAAAGTAAATTGAAATTAAATTAGTTTAGCATAATTTAATCTAACTTAACCTAACCTAGCCTAACCTAACCTAACTAAACCTAAACTAGCTAAACCTAACCTAGCCTAACCTAACCTAACTAAACCTAACTAAACCTAAACTAGCTAAACCTAGCCGAGCCTAACCTAACCTAACCTAACCTAACTAAACCTAAACTAGCTAAACCTAAACTAGCTAAACCTAAACTAGCTAAACCTAAACTAGCTAAACCTAAACTAGCTAAACCTAAACTAGCTAAACCTAAACTAGCTAAACCTAAACTAGCTAAACCTAAACTAGCTAAACCTAAACTAGCCAAACCTAAACTAGCTAAACCTAAACTAGCTAAACCTAAACTAGCTAAACCTTAACTAGCTAAACCTAAACTAGCCAAACCTAAACTAGCTAAACCTAAACTAGCTAAACCTAAACTAGCTAAACCTAAACTAGCTAAACCTAAACTAGCTAAACCTAAACTAGCTAAACCTAAACTAGCTAAACCTAAACTAGCTAAACCTAAACTAGCTAAACCTAAACTAGCTAAACCTAAACTAGCTAAACCTAAACTAGCTAAACCTAAACTAGCTAAACCTAAACTAGCTAAACCTAAACTAGCTAAACCTAAACTAGCTAAACCTAAACTAGCTAAACCTAAACTAGCTAAACCTAAACTAGCTAAACCTTAACTAGCTAAACCTAAACTAGCCAAACCTAAATTAGCTAAACCTAAACTAGCTAAACCTAAACTAGCTAAACCTAAACTAGCTAAGCCTAAACTAGCTAAACCTAATCGAGCTTAAGACACAAATAATGACTGAAATGAAGGAAGAATGAAATAAAGAGAAAAATAGAACGAAACTGAAAAAAAAAATAAAAGGAAATAATGCAATGGAAAATAATGTTAGTGTTCAAAATGTTGAATGTTAGTGTTCAAAATGTTGAATGTTAGTGTTCAAAATGTTGAATGTTAGTGTTCAAAATGTTGAATGTTAGTGTGTAAAGTGAAGAATGTCAGTGTGTCAGGTGTTAGATTTTGATTTTAATGTGCAGCTCTAAAAGGAATGGGGAGAAAAGATCGGAGACGGAGTACTGCTATAAGCATAATTTATGGAGAAGGATCTTGGAGTCAACATCACACCCAACATATCGCCAGAAATGCACATAAATCTCTAAACAACTACAGCCTTCAGAAACATTAATGAATATTTTTTTTACGAATCTTTTGTTGTGATATGTTAGGACTATCATAGAGTACGCAGCACCAGTGTTGAGCCCTTTCCCAGTCAAGCATATTTTAAAACTCGATAAAGTTCAGAAGTTTTGCAACAAGACAGAGGAGACACAGTTTCGACATACAAGATACTCAGAGGATTTAATAGGAACAGATTTTTTAAAACCTGAGACATGGGAGCAAAGGGTCATAGATTGAGGATAAAGAAATAAGACACATGGATGTTAGAAAATACTTTTTCAGCCTCAGGATTATAAATATGTGGAAGGTGCTAGATAAGGAAGAGGTAGAGAAGAACTCAATACACAGTTTTAAACATAGGCATGTAAAGGCCCCCACGAGCTCTGGAATAAATAAGGCCGGTGATAATAATTTAAGAGGCTGGGCCAGGAGCTGTGACTCAACTGCAATCACGTGTAGGTGAGTAGGTGATAACACACACACACAGAGGAGTTGACAAGGTGGACAGAGACACGATGCTCCAGAGATGAGACACAGAAACAAGGGGTCACAGTTGGAAGTTGAAGACTCAGATGAGTCAAAGGGATGTTAGGAAGTATTTCTTCAGTCACAGAGTTGTCAGAAAGTGGAATAGTCTGGAGAGCGATGTAGTGGAGTCAGTATCCATACATAGCTTTATGAAGAGGTATGATAAAGCTCATGGATCAAGGAGAGAGTGGACCTAGTAGCTACCAGTGAGGAGGAGGGGTCAGGAGCTGTGACTCGATCCCTACAACCACATGTAAGTGAGCACACACACACACACACACACATACACACACACACACACACACACACACACACACACACACACACACACACACACACACACACACACACACACACACACACACACACACACACACACACACACTCAGTGGCAAGGTTATGGCCTCACTCAGCCTTGTACCACAACATAACAGTGGGCGTCTCACAAGACAGTGTTTAGTTCGGGAACATTTACATGTTTACCTTGCGGCATCTTGTGAGGTAATGGAACACTTCCTCTCTCTTGTTGCACTCACTTAACAGCCAGTGAGAGAAATTGTGGCCCATAAACCTTAGTTAGCGTCAGTCTTCCATTCTTACCTACATCCTGTCTTCCTAGTGTATTGCTTCTTACATTCTTACCTTCATCCTGTCTTCCTAGTGTATTGCTTCTTACATTCTTACCTTCACACTGTCTTCCTAGTGTATTGCTTCTTACATTCTTACCTTCACACTGCCCTTCCTAGTGTATTGCTTCTTACATTCTTACCTTCACACTGTCTTCCTAGTGTCTTGCTTCTTACATTCTTACCTTCACACTGTCTTCCTAGTGTATTGCTTCTTACATTCTTACCTTCACACTGTCTTCCTAGTGTATTGCTTCTTACATTCTTACCTTCACACTGTCTTCCTAGTGTCTTGCTTCTTACATTCTTACCTTCATCCTGTCTTCCTAGTGTATTGCTTCTTACATTCTTACCTTCACACTGTCTTCCTAGTGTCTTGCTTCTTACATTCTTACCTTCATCCTGTCTTCCTTGTGTCTTGCTTCTTACATTCTTACCTTCACACTGTCCTGCTTCTTACATTCTTACCTTCATCCTGTCTTCCTTGTGTCTTGCTTCTACATTCTTACCTTCACACTGTCCTGCTTCTTACATTCTTACCTTCATCCTGTCTTCCTTGTGTCTTGCTTCTTACATTCTTACCTTCACACTGTCCTGTTTCTTACATTTTTACCTTCATCCTGTCTTCCTTGTGTCTTGCTTTTACATTCTTACCTTCATCCTGTCTTCCTTGTGTCTTGCTTCTTACATTCTTACCTTCATCCTGTCTTCCTTGTGTCTTGCTTCTTACATTCTTACCTTCATCCTGTCTTCCTAGTGTCTTGCTTCTTACATTCTTACCTTCATCCTGTCTTCCTTGTGTCTTGCTTCTTACATTCTTACCTTCATCCTGTCTTCCTTGTGTCTTGCTTCTTACATTCTTACCTTCATCCTGTCCTCCTAGTCTCTTGCTTCTTACATTCTTACCTTCATCCTGTCTTCCTTGTGTCTTGCTTCTTACATTCTTACCTTCATCCTGTCCTCCTAGTCTCTTGCTTCTTACATTCTTACCTTCATCCTGTCTTCCTAGTGCCCTTGCTTCTTACATTCTTACCTTCATCCTGTCTTCCTTGTGTCTTGCTTCTTACATTCTTACCTTCATCCTGTCTTCCTAGTGTATTGCTTCTTACATTCCTACCTTCATCCTGTCTTCCTAGTGTCTTGCTTCTTACATTCTTACCTTCATCCTGTCTTCCTAGTGTCTTGCTTCTTACATTCTTACCTTCATCCTGTCTTCCTAGTGTCTTGCTTCTTACATTCTTACCTTCACACTGTCTTCCTAGTGTCTTGCTTCTTACATTCTTACCTTCACACTGTCTTCTTAGTGTCTTGCTTCTTACATTCTTACCTTCATCCTGTCTTCCTAGTGCCCTTGCTTCTTACATTCTTTACCTTCATCCTGTCTTCCTAGTGTCTTTGCTTCTTACATTCTTACCTTCATCCTGTCTTCCTAGTGTCTTGCTTCTTACATTCTTACCTTCATCCTGTCTTCCTTGTGTCTTGCTTCTTACATTCTTACCTTCATCCTGTCTTCCTAGTGTATTGCTTCTTACATTCTTATCTTCATCCTGTCTTCCTAGTGTATTGCTTCTTACATTCTTACCTTCATCCTGTCTTCCTAGTGTCTTGCTTCTTACATTCTTACCTTCATCCTGTCTTCCTAGTGTATTGCTTCTTACATTCTTACCTTCATCCTGTCTTCCTAGTGTATTGCTTCTTACATTCTTACCTTCATCCTGTCTTCCTAGTGTATTGCTTCTTACATTCTTACCTTCACACTGTCCTCCTTGTGTCTTGCTTCTTACATTCTTACCTTCATCCTGTCTTCCTAGTGTATTGCTTCTTACATTCTTACCTTCATCCTGTCTTCCTAGTGTATTGCTTCTTACATTCTTACCTTCATCCTGTCTTCCTAGTGTATTGCTTCTTACATTCTTACCTTCACACTGTCTTCCTAGTGTCTTGCTTCTTACATTCTTACCTTCATCCTGTCTTCCTTGTGTCTTGCTTCTTACATTCTTACCTTCATCCTGTCTTCCTAGTGTCTTGCTTCTTACATTCTTACAGAAGAACATAAGAAAGGAGGATCACTGAAGCAGGTCTGTCGGCCCATACTAGGCAGGTTCTTTACAATCCATCCCACTAACAAAACATTTGCCCAACCCAATTTTGAATGCCACCCAAGAAATAAGTTCTGATAAATCTATCCACTCTCATATGCCGGTCCCACTCAAATCCAACCCCTCCCACTCATATATTTATCCAACCTAAATCTGAAACTACCTAAAGTCCTAGCCTCAATAACCCAACTAGGTAGACTGTTCAACTCATCAACTACCTTATTTCCAAATCAATACTTTCCTATGTCCTTTCTAAATCTAAACTTATCTAATTTGAATCCATTACTGCGGGTTCTCTCTTGGAGAGACATCCTCAAGACCTTGTTAATATCCCCTTTATTAATACCTATCTTCCACTTATACACTTCGATCAGGTCTCCCCTCATTCTTCGTCTAACAAGTGAATGTAACTTAAGAGTCTTCAATCTTTCTTCATAAGGAAGATTTCTAATGCTATGTATTAATTTAGTCATTCTTCGCTGAATGTTTTCTAACGAATTTATGTCCATTCTGTAATATGGAGACCAGAACTGAGCTGCATAATCTAGGTGAGGCCTTACTAATGATGTATAAAGCTGCAGTATGACCTCTGGACTTCTGTTGCTTACACTTCTTGATATAAATCCCAGTAATCTATTTGCCTTATTACGTACGCTTAGGCATTGCTGTCTTGGTTTAAGGTTGCTGCTCACCATAACCCCCAAGTCCTTTTCGCAATCTGTATGGCTAAGTTCTACATCATTTAACTTATAAGTACTAGGGTTATGGGCACTCCCAAGCTTCAGAACCTTGCATTTATCTACATTGAACTGCATCTGCCACTTTTCTAACCAGGCATTGAGTTTGTCTAAATCCTCCTGAATTTCAGTGACATCTACGTTTGAATCAATTATCCCACCAACTTTGTGTCATCGGCGAATTTGCTCATGTCACTAGTAATTCCCTCATCAAGATCATTGATATATATTATAAACAACAACGGGCCCAAGACTGGTCCCTGTGGAACGCCACTTGTTACAGATCCCCACTCGGATTTAACCCCATTTATGGACACTCTGCTTCCTGTCAGTGAGCCATGACTCGATCCACGAGAGCACTTTTCCCCCATTGCCATGAGCTGCCACTTTCTTTAACAGTCTATGGTGCGGAACTCTATCAAAAGCCTTACTAAAATCTAAGTAAATAATATCAAATTCTTTATCGTGGTCAACAGCCTTAAAAGCTTTACTGAAGAAAGTTAATAAATTAGTTAGACAAGACCGGCCTCTTGTGAATCCATGCTGAGTATCATTAATCAAGCTATGCTTATCGAGATGGCTTCTTATAATCTCAGCTATAATTGACTCTAGTAATTTGCCTACAATTGAGGTCAGGCTTATTGGGCGGTAATTTGACGGTAACGACTTGTCCCTGTTTTAAAAATAGGAATTACATTAGCCATCTTCCACATATCAGACACTACACCTGTTTGAAGAGATAAATTAAAAATATTAGTTAATGGTTCACAGAGTTCCATTTTGCATTACTTAAGAACCCTTGAAAAAACCTCATCAGGACCCGGCGACTTATTTTGCTTCAGTCTGTCTATCTGCTTCACAACCATTTCACTAGTGACTGTGATGTTACATAATTTATCTTCTTCTAGCCCACTATAAAAATTAATTACTGGAATATTGTTAGTGTCTTCCTGTGTAAAAACCGAGAGAAAATAATTATTTAAAATCGAGCACATTTCATTCTCTTTGTCAGTAAGATGCCCATAGTTATTTTTAAGGGGACCTATCTTATCTCTAACTTTTGTTCTATAGACCTGGAAAAAACTTTTTGGGTTAGTTTTAGAATCCCTAGCAACTTTAATTTCATAGTCCCTTTTAGCTTTTCTTATCCCCTTTTTAATGTCCCTCTTAGTGTCAATATACTGATTCATAAGATGACCCTCACCTCTTTTGATACGCCTATAAATTCCTTTCTTATGCCCTAAAAGATATTTGAGCCTATTATTCATCCATTTTGGGTCATTTCTGTTTGATCTAATTTCTTTATACGGGATAATCGTTCTTTGAGCAGCATGTATAGTGTTCAGAAAACTGTCATATTGATAGCTCTCTTCGTTACCCCAGTCAACAGATGATAAGTGTTCTCTAAGCCCATTGTAATCTGCTAAGCGAAAATCTGGGACTGTTACTGAGTTATCCCTAATATCATACTTCCATTCAATGCTAAAGGTAATTAATTTGTGGTCGCTAGCTCCCAGTTCCTCTGAAATTTCTAAATTATTAACAAGGGATTCCTTGTTTGCCAGAACCAAGTCAAGCAGGTTATTTTCCCTTGTAGGTTCTATAACAAACTGCTTCAAAAAACAATCTTGAACTACTTCTAAAAAGTCGTTAGATTCTAAATTCCCAGTCAGAAAATTCCAATCAATATTCCTAAAGTTAAAGTCTCCTAGAATTACAACATTATCGTGCCTTGTGGCCTTAACAATTTCCTCCCGCAATAGTCTCCCTTGGTCTCTATCTAAGTTTGGTGGACGGTATATCACACCTAAAATCAATTTTTCATGCCCCTCTGAAAATTCTACCCAAACAGACTCAGTATGTGTTTCAGACTATATACCCGTTTTTATGCAACAATTTAAATGATCTCGGATATAGAGTGCCACCCCACCCCCCTCCCCAATACTTCTGTCTACTTGGAACAATTTAAAACCCTGAATGTGACATTCAGCAGGCATGTCCCTATTTTTCATATTAAACCACTTCTCAGTTATGGCAAAAACATCAATGTTACCCGCACTCGCAACTAATCTCAATTCGTCCATCTTATTTCTCGCACTACGATTGTTAGTATAATATATTTTCAGAAACCCTCCCTTCTCTTTTCTCTTCCTGCTGATTACTGTTCCTCCACTATGCCTGTTACTCTCCTTATCACCTAATGACATTGGCTTTCCTATGTTCACCAATAACTCTTCCTCATTCTTCCTATGACTGGTTTCCTTAAAACTCACACTATCGCTACACTCAGAATACATCGATTTTCCACGAAAACCCTTACCACTATCTATTTCTAGTTTAAAGACCTAACAGCTCCCTCCACTGCATTGGCCAGTGCTCCCACCCCACACCTAGATAAGTGAACCCCATCCCTGGCATACATGTCATTTCTGCCATAGAAGAGGTCCCAGTTGTCGATGAATGTTACCGCATTTTCCTTACAGCCAGCAATTGACACCAATTGCCCTGGATGACCATTCATTTTCAGCTCCTCTCCTGGGCAAAATACCACATATCACAGGGTTCCCACCCTTCTTACTAATTATCTCTATTGCTGTCCTATACCTGCTAATCAGGTCTTCAGTCCTACGTCTGCCAACATCGTTGCCTCCCGCACTGAGGTAGATAATAGGATTGCTCCCATTACCCTTCATGATGTCGTCCAGACGGCTAACAGGAAAACACCTTCTGCCTCCTCTTCCTGTCCCTAAGACAAAATGCCCTATCCATAAATTTCACATGACTGTCCCCAACTAAAACAATGTTCTTACCTTCACTGATGAAGTTCGTAGTGATGTTTTCGATGGTCTTCATTGGGATTTCAAGGGATGTCGACTCACTCTCCTTTGCCAATGATTCCTTGGTACTCATTGCGACGTTTCCAGTAGACAACACACATTCGTCTGGTAACACTGAAAATGGGTTGGAAGTCTCCACAGCAATCTTCTGGATCTTCGTTGTTTCCACCACTCCAACAGTCTTCCTGATTTTCAGCTTCGTTCCATGTTGGCCGGCCACTGACCAGGTTCCTCTCTTGACCTGAGGACTCACAACAGGAGGATTACTTCGAATTCTCTTGTTTTCCTTCGTCACTCACCGTATCTCAAGCTTAGCAACCCTAAGCTCCTCTTTTAACTGCTGGTAAAGTTGCTCAAGAGAGGACATCTTGTGCAGATTCACGGAGAACACACTGGACAGAACTTCGCAGAGCTAAGTACAGGTCACCACATCTAAGTACAGGTCACCACTAACGCGGGTCTTAGTCATATGATGACCCACCACTGGAGCTTTCGGTCATCTGACCGAGACCTTCCACTAGCTTACCCTTCCACCACATTAAGAATTATGGTCATAGTGCTGTGATCCCTGTGAGTACAAACAATTTCAATAAACAAACTCTGGCCTACAACGTACCCAAAATATCACCCCATACAAACCAAAAATCATACCATGACGTCTTATGACGTCTTGTCTTGTTCCAGACGCCGCTCTTCCAGGACCGCCACATACACACCTTTCCTACTCCTGTCCTGGAAACTCTTCACGATTAAAAAGCTTCTAGATTAAAACGCTTCTAGTTTTACAACAAAACCCGTAAACTGACATTATATACATTATATACAGTACCCTGAATAATAGCTTTAATTAAACAACTCGATATATATTTCCCTACAGGATTGTAAAGAATTGGATATAGAATATAACCGAGAATAAATCCGTAGATAAATGTTGCAGAGAACCGAGAAGATGATGACCTAGACACATGTGCTATACTTATGCAACACTTGGGTATCTGTATTGTGGAAACGTTTCGCCACACAGTGGCTTCCTCAGTCTAATGAGAAACACAAGAATGGAGGAACACTGCAGCAGGCCTACTGGTCCATACAGTACAGAGATGAATGGTTAAGATGAGAAGTTTGAGATAATCAATCTTGATAAGATTGATAAATAACAGAGAAACATTTAAATTACTAGTTTTATTGAGTTTTT
This sequence comes from Cherax quadricarinatus, assembly GCF_026875155.1. Taxonomy (NCBI): domain Eukaryota; kingdom Metazoa; phylum Arthropoda; class Malacostraca; order Decapoda; family Parastacidae; genus Cherax; species Cherax quadricarinatus. The sequence goes on along the minus strand of NC_069478.1, from coordinate 4,838,132 downwards.
ACGTTTCACTCGTTTAACTAAAACAATATTTTCCTGAATTTCTTCCCTTAAAATACATTTGTAACAAATTTTTTTCATTAATAATTTGCGTCTTCCTGTTTACCTCTAAAATTAAAATATTTTGACTAAAAATCCATTTTTAATTTTTTTTCCTTAAAATTGTATTATAGAGCCGTCATTTACCTGGAGGGTGTTCCGGGGGTCAACGCCCCCGCGATGGATCAGGGTCTGATCAACCAGGCTGTTACTGCTGGCCGCATGTAGTCCAGCGTAGGAATCACAGCCCAGTTGATCATGTACTGACTTTAGGTGCCTCTCCAGCTCTCTCTTGAAGACAGTCAGGGGTCTATTGGTAATCCCCTTTATGTATGCTGGTAGTTGAACAGTCTAGGGCCCCTGATACTCATTGCGTAAAACCAGACATAGTTTGCTTCGTGCACGGTTTTTTAACATAAGCTTGAGAACAAGTTATCCGATCGGATACAAACTTTAAGTGCTGGTAAACCCTAGCGAGGGAGAGATTTATGGAACTATTGGGATAAGCAGATGTCTTTATATATATAAAATATATATATATATATAATATATATATATATATATATATATATATATATAATATATATATATATATATATATATATATATATATTATAAAGATATTCCTGATTCTGTGATCACTTAACAACAACTCATCTGATCGGCTTCAAACCCTCGACTCCGATGCATCATTGTTATCGGAGAGTGAAGATGCCGATTTGCCCATTTAATTTTTAAAATGACTGGCCATTTTTGTCTGTAAAATAACTTGAGAATGTAATTTAAGAGCATAAGAACACACAGGAGTGTGAAAATTAACTGGGACACTGAAAAGCCATTTAATTATGAATTTAATATTTGTTTGAAAAATTACAGGACTTTGATATAACAGATTATTGACTTAATAAGTTATATGATTACCTGTTGTTTTTATAATTACTGTTACACTGTGATATAATTACTGTTACACTGTGATATAATTACTGTTACACTGTGATATAATTACTGTTACACTGTGATATAATTACTGTTACACTGTGATATAATTACTGTTACACTGTGATAAAATTTACTGTTAAAACTGTGATATAATTACTGTTACACTGTGATATAATTACTGTTACACTGTGATATAATTACTGTTACAAACTGTGATATAATTACTGTTACACTGTAAATATAATTATGTTAAAATGTGATATAATCACTGTTACACTGTGATATAATTACTGTTACACTGTGATATAATTACTGTTACACTGTGTTTATAATTACTGTTACACTGTGAATAATTACTGTTACACTGTGATATAATTATGTTACACTGTGATATAATTACTGTTACAACTGTGATATAATTACTTTTTAACACTGTGATATATTACTGTTACACTGTAAATATAATCACTGTTAACACTGTGAATAATTACTTTTTAAAACTGTGAAAATAATTATGTTACACTGGATATAATTACTGTTACACTGTGATAAAATTTAAACTGTTACACTTTGATATAATTACTTTTTACACGTGAATAATCACTGTTACACTTTTATAATAATTACTGTTACACTGTGATATAATTACTGTTACACTGTGATATAATCACTGTTAACTGTGATATAATTACTGTTACACTGTGATATAATTACTGTTACCCCTGTGATTTAATACTGTTACACTGTGATAAAAATTACTGTTACACTGTGATATAATCACTGTTAAACACTGTGATATAATTACTGTTACACTGTGATATAATTACTGTTAAAACTGTGATATAATCACTGTTAACACTGTGATATAATTACTGTTACACTGTGATATAATACGTTACACGGGTGATATAATTACTGTTACACTGTGATAAAATTACAGTTTACACTGTGATATAATTACTGCTACACTGTGATATAATTACTGTTACACTGTGATATAATTACTGTTACACTGTGATATAATTACTGTTACACTGTGATATAATTAAACTGTTACACTGTGATATAATTACTGTTACACTGTGATATAATTACTGTTACACTGTGATATAATTACTGTTACACTGTGATATAATTACTGTTACACTGTGATATAATTACTGTTACACTGTGATATAATCACTGCTATACTGTGATATAATCACTGCTATATTGTGATATAATCACTGCTACACTGTGATATAATCACTGCTATACTGTGATATAATCACTGCTACACTGTGATATAATTACTGCTACACTGTGATATAATCACTGCTACACTGTGATATAATCACTGTTACATTTGTGATATAATCACTGCAACACTGTGATAAAATTACTGCTAAAACTGTGATATAATCACTGCATACTGTTATATAATCACTGCTACAACTGTGATATAATCACTGCTACACTGTGTTATAATCACTGCTACACTGTGATATAATCACTGCTACACTGTGTTTAATCACTGCTAACTGTGTTATAATCACTGGCTACAATGTTTTATAATCACTGCACACTGTGATATAATCACTGCTACACTGTGATATAATCACTGCTACACTGTGATATAAAACTGCTACACTGTGATAAAATCACTGCTAAACTGTGATATAATCACTGCTACACAGTGATATAATCACTGCTTTTACTGTGATATAATCACTGCTACACTGTGATATAATCACTGCTACACTGTGATATAATCACTGCTACACTGTGATATAATTACTGCTACACTGTGACATAATCACTGCTACACTGTGATATAATCACTGCTACACTGTGATATAATCACTGCTACACTGTGATATAATTACTGCTACACTGTGATATAATCACTGCTATACTGTGATATAATCACTGCTACACTGTGATATAATCACTGCTACACTGTGTTATAATCACTGCTACACTGTGATATAATCACTACTACACTGTGTATAATATCAACTGTACACTGCACTGTGATATAATCACTGCTACACTGTGTTATAATTACTGCTACACTGTGATATAATCACTGCTACACTGTGTTATAATCACTGCTACACTGTGATATAATCACTGCTACACTGTGATATAATCACTGCTACACTGTGATATAATCACTGCTACACTGTGATATAATCACTGCTACACTGTGATATAATCACTGCTATACTGTGATATAATCACTGCTACACTGTGATATAATTACTGCTACACTGTGATATAATCACTGCTACACTGTGATATAATCACTGCTACACTGTGATATAATCACTGCTACACTGTGGCACAGAATCTACCAATGTTCAACAGACCTGTTTCACGATCCTGCATTTGGTTATTGCACATAGATTCTCATTTGGGTTGAGGTCAAGTGAGTTTCCAAGTCATTATACAACGCTTAACCCACTCTCCTGGAAGAATGTCAGCATTTTTCTGGAAGTGTGGAATGGGCAAGATCCTCCTGGAAAATACATTCATCGTCAGGGAAGTCTCTATCCACCATGGGAAGCATTGTCCCAGCACGGCTTCTGGGACTAAAGCCGTGCTGGGGCGATGTTGCTAATAGTCCAACATAAGAATGGTGGAGTCCTGACACCAGCCCTGAAACCAGCCCTGACACCAGCCCTGACACCACAGCGCCGAAGACGCTCTGGTGTCAGGGCTGGTGCTCTCGCTAGTAAAAAGCTTTTCTCTATTTGAGCCATTCCTGCCACGGAGGCCGTAGCCCGAGTGTCAGAGCCACTCCTGACACGGAGGCCGTAGCCCGAGTGTCAGAGCCACTCCTGACACGGAGGCCGTAGCCCAAGTGTCAGAACCACTCCTGACACAGAGGTCGTAGCCCAAGTGTCAGAACCACTCCTGACACAGAGGCCGTAGCTCGAGTGTCAGAACCACTCCTGACACAGAGGCCGTAGCCCAAGTGTCAGAACCACTCCTGACACAGAGGCCGTAGCTCGAGTGTCAGAACCACTCCTGACACAGAGGCCGTAGCCCAAGTGTCAGAGCCACTCCTGACACAGAGGCCGTAGCCCAAGTGTCAGAACCACTCCTGACACAGAGGTCGTAGCCCGAGTGTCAGAACCACTCCTGACACAGAGGCCGTAGCCCAAGTGTCAGAACCACTCCTGACACAGAGGCCGTAGCCCAAGTGTCAGAACCACTCCTGACACAGAGGCCGTAGCCCAAGTGTCAGCACCACTCCTGACACAGAGGCCGTAGCCCAAGTGTCAGAACCACTCCTGACACAGAGGCCGTAGCCCAAGTGTCAGAGCCACTCCTGACACAGAGGCCGTAGCCCAAGTGTCAGAGCCACTCCTGACACAGAGGCCGTAGCCCAAGTGTCAGAACCACTCCTGACACAGAGGCCGTAGCCCAAGTGTCAGAGCCACTCCTGACACAGAGGCCGTAGCCCAAGTGTCAGAGCCACTCCTGACACAGAGGCCGTAGCCCAAGTGTCAGAGCCACTCCTGACACAGAGGCCGTAGCCCAAGTGTCAGAGCCACTCCTGACACAGAGGCCGTAGCCCAAGTGTCAGAGCCACTCCTGACACAGAGGCCGTAGCCCGGGTGTCAGAACCACTCAGGATGTTCTCGGGAGGGAGTAATACTGATATAACTTAGAAACGAGTATATATACAGAGGCAAGAGTTATGTGGAAAGCCTTGGCGGTAGTAGCAGCAGCAGCAGTAGTAGTAGTAGTAGTAGTAGTGGCAGCAGCAGTAGTAGTAATAGTAATAGTAGTAGAAGCAGCATTAGTTGTACAGTTGTGGTGAAATGGGACAGGTTTGAGAACGATCTGTCAACATTATGCTGCAGCCTCTCCAGAATGGGTCATATCCTATTGATTAACAATTTGGATACAGTGATTCATGCCGATTACCTTCCTTAGAGTTACTATGTGAAGAATTAAACACCTGGAGTCTACCTGGAGGGTGTTCCAGGGTCAACGCCCCCTCGGCCCAGTCCTTAACCAGGCCTGTGTTTGGACAGAGACAGTCAGTAGCACTGTGAACAAGCAGGTGTTGGCTAACAGTCAGTAGCACTGTGAACAAGCAGGTGTTGGCTAACAGTCAGCAGCACTGTGAACAAGCAGGTGTTGGCTAACAGTCAGCAGCACTGTGAACAAGCAGGTGTTGGCTAACAGTCAGAAGCACTGAGAACAAGCAGGTGTTGTCTAACAGTCAGTAGTACTGAGAACAAGCAGGTGTTGTCTAGCAGTCAGTAGCACTGAGAACAAGCAGGTGTTGTCTAGCAGTCAGCAGCACTGTGAACAAGCAGGTATTGTCTAACAGTCAGTAGCACTGAGAACAAGCAGGTGTTGTCTAACAGTCAGTAGCACTGAGAACAAGCAGGTGTTGTCTAACACTCAGTAGCATTGAGAACAAGCAGGTGTTGTCTAGCAGTCAGTAGTACTGAGAACAAGCAGGTGTTGTCTAACAGTCAGTAGCATTGAGAACAAGCAGGTGTTATCTAGCAGTCAGTAGCACTGAGAACAAGCAGGTGTTGTCTAACAGTCAGTAGCACTGAGAACAAGCAGGTGTTGTCTAGCAGTCGGTAGCACTGAGAACAAGCAGGTGTTGTCTAACAGTCAGTAGTACTGAGAACAAGCAGGTGTTGTCTAACAGTCAGTAGTACTGAGAACAAGCAGGTGTTGTCTAGCAGTCAGTAGCACTGAGAACAAGCGGGTGTTGTCTAACAGTCAGTAGCATTGAGAAAAAGCAGGTGTTGTCTAACAGTCAGTAGCATTGAGAAAAAGCAGGTGTTGTCTAACAGTCAGTAGCATTGAGAAAAAGCAGGTGTTGTCTAACAGTCAGTAGCACTGAGAACAAGCAGGTGTTGTCTAGCAGTCAGTAGTACTGAGAAAAAGCAGGTGTTGTCTAACAGTCAGTAGCACTGAGAACAAGCAGGTATTGTCTAGCAGTCAGTAGCACTGACATCAAGCAGGTGTTGTCTAGCAGTCAGTAGCACAGACATCAAGCAGGTGTTGTCTAGCAGTCAGTAACACTGACATCAACCAGGTGTTGTCTAGCAGTCAGTAGTACTGAGAACAAGCAGGTGTTGTCTAGCAGTCAGTAGTACTGAGAAAAAGCAGGTGTTGTCTAACAGTCAGTAGTACTGAGAAAAAGCAGGTGTTGTCTAGCAGTCAGTAGCATTGACATCAAGCAGATGTTGTCTAGCAGTCAGTAGCACTGACATCAAACAGGTGTTGTCTAGCAGTCAGTAACACTGACATGAAGCAGGTGTTGTCTAGCAGTCAGTAACACTGACATCAAGCAGGTGTTGTCTAGCAGTCAGTAGCACTGACATCAAGCAGGTGTTGTCTAACAGTCAGTAGCACTGACATCAAGCAGGTGTTGTCTAGCAGTCAGTAGCACAGACATCAAGCAGGTGTTGTCTAGCAGTCAGTAACACTGACATCAAGCAGGTGTTGTCTAGCAGTCAGTAGCACTGACATCAAGCAGGTGTTGTCTAGCAGTCAGTAGCACTGACATCAAGCAGGTGTTGTCTAGCAGTCAGTAACACTGACATCAAGCAGGTGTTGTCTATCAGTAAGTAACACTGACATCAAGCAGGTGTTGTCTAGCAGTCAGTAGCACTGACATCAAGCAGGTGTTGTCTAGCAGTCAGTAACACTGACATCAAGCAGGTGTTGTCTACCAGTCAGTAGCACTGACATCAAGCAGGTGTTGTCTAACAGACAGTAGCACTGACATCAAGCAGGTATTGTCTAACAGTCAGTAGCACTGACATCAAGCAGGTGTTGTCTAACAGTCAGTAGCACTGACATCAAGCAGGTGTTGTCTAACAGTCAGTAGCACTGACATCAAGCAGGTGTTGTCTAACAGTCAGTAACACTGACATCAAGCAGGTGTTGTCTAACAGTCAGTAACACTGACATCAAGCAGGTGTTGTCTAACAGTCAGTAACACTGACATCAAGCAGGTGTTGTCTAACAGTCAGTAACACTGACATCAAGCAGGTGTTGTCTAGGAGTCAGTAACACTGACATCAAGCAGGTGTTGTCTAACAGTCAGTAGCACTGACATCAAGCAGGTGTTGTCTAGGAGTCAGTAACACTGACATCAAGCAGGTGTTGTCTAACAGTCAGTAACACTGACATCAAGCAGGTGTTGTCTAACAGTCAGTAACACTGACATCAAGCAGGTGTTATCTAACAGTCAGTAGCACTGACATCAAGCAGGTGTTGTCTAACAGTCAGTAACACTGACATCAAGCAGGTGTTGTCTAGGAGTCAGTAACACTGACATCAAGCAGGTGTTGTCTAACAGTCAGTAACACTGACATCAAGCAGGTGTTGTCTAACAGTCAGTAACACTGACATCAAGCAGGTGTTGTCTAGGAGTCAGTAACACTGACATCAAGAAGGTGTTGACTTCACTAACCTACTACAACTATCAAACGTTGCAAAATCAGCAAGTGGGATCTCCAAGGGATCAGTTCTGAGACTCACATTATATATTATTATTATTATTATTATTATTATTATTATTATTATTATTATTATTATTATTATTATTATTATTATTATTATTATTATTATATTATCATTATTATTATTATTATTATTATTATTATTATTATTATTATTATTATTATTATTATTTTTAATATTATTATTATTATTACTATTATTATTATTATTATTATTATTATTATTATTATTATTATTATTATCATTATTATTATTATTGTTTATTTTCATTAGGAATAAAATCATATATATGAGAGGTGTGTGTCTCTCAGTGTATATAAACTGTCTCTCAGTGTATATAAACTGTCTCTCAGTGTATATAAACTGTCTCTCAGTGTATATAAACTGTCTCTCAGTGTATATAAACTGTCTCTCAGTGTATATAAACTGTCTCTCAGTGTATATAAACTGTCTCTCAGTGTATATAAACTGTCTCTCAGTGTATATAAACTGTCTCTCAGTGTATATAAACTGTCTCTCAGTGTATATAAACTGTCTCTCAGTGTATATAAACTGTCTCTCAGTGTATATAAACTGTCTCTCAGTGTATATAAACTGTCTCTCAGTGTATATAGACTGTCTCTCAGTGTATATAAACTGTCTCTCAGTGTATATAAACTGTCTCTCAGTGTATATAGACTGTCTCTCAGTGTATATATACTGTCTCTCAGTGTATATAAACTGTCTCTCAGTGTATATAAACTGTTTCTCAGTGTATATAAACTGTCTCTCAGTGTATATAAACTGTCTCTCAGTGTATATAAACTGTCTCTCAGTGTATATAAACTGTCTCTCAGTGTATATAAACTGTCTCTCAGTGTATATAAACTGTCTCTCAGTGTATATAAACTGTCTCTCAGTGTATATAAACTGTCTCTCAGTGTATATAAACTGTTTCTCAGTGTATATAAACTGTCTCTCAGTGTATATAAACTGTCTCTCAGTGTATATAAACTGTCTCTCAGTGTATATAAACTGTCTCTCAGTGTATATAAACTGTCTCTCAGTGTATATAAACTGTCTCTCAGTGTATATAAACTGTCTCTCAGTGTATATAAACTGTCTCTCAGTGTATATAAACTGTCTCTCAGTGTATATAAACTGTCTCTCAGTGTATATAGACTGTCTCTCAGTGTATATAAACTGTCTCTCAGTGTATATAAACTGTCTCTCAGTGTATATAGACTGTCTCTCAGTGTATATATACTGTCTCTCAGTGTATATAAACTGTCTCTCAGTGTATATAAACTGTTTCTCAGTGTATATAAACTGTCTCTCAGTGTATATAAACTGTCTCTCAGTGTATATAAACTGTCTCTCAGTGTATATAAACTGTCTCTCAGTGTATATAGACTGTCTCTCAGTGTATATAAACTGTCTCTCAGTGTATATAAACTGTCTCTCAGTGTATATAGACTGTCTCTCAGTGTATATATAACTGTCTCTCAGTGTATATAAACTGTCTCTCAGTGTATATAAACTGTTTTCTCAGTGTATATAAACTGTCTCTCAGTGTATATAAACTGTCTCTCAGTGTATATAAACTGTCTCTCAGTGTATATAAACTGTCTCTCAGTGTATATAAACTGTCTCTCAGTGTATATATACTGTCTCTCAGTGTATATAAACTGTCTCTCAGTGTATATAAACTGTCTCTCAGTGTATATATACTGTCTCTCAGTGTATATAAACTGTCTCTCAGTGTATATAAACTGTCTCTCAGTGTATATAAACTGTCTCTCAGTGTATATAAACTGTCTCTCAGTGCATATATACTGTCTCTCAGTGTATATAAACTGTCTCTCAGTGTATATAAACTGTCTCTCAGGTATATAAACTGTCTCTCAGTGTATATAAACTGTCTCTCAGTGTATATAAACTGTCTCTCAGTGTATATAAACTGTCTCTCAGTGTATATAAACTGTCTCTCAGTGTATATAAACTGTCTCTCAGTGTATATAAACTGTCTCTCAGTGTATATAAACTGTCTCTCAGTGTATATAAACTGTCTCTCAGTGTATATAAACTGTCTCTCATTGTATATAAACTGTCTCTCAGTGTATATAAAACTGTCTCTCAGTGTATATAAACTGTCTCTCAGTGTATATAAACTGTCTCTCAGTGTATATAAACTGTCTCTCAGTGTATATAAACTGTCTCTCAGTGTATATAAACTGTCTCTCAGTGTATATAAACTGTCTCTCAGTGTATATAAACTGTCTCTCAGTGTATTTAAACTGTCTCAGTGTATATAAACTGTCTCTCAGTGTATATAAACTGTCTCTCAGTGTATATAAACTGTCTCTCAGTGTATTTAAACTGTCTCAGTGTATATAAACTGTCTCTCAGTGTATATAAACTGTCTCTCAGTGTATATAAACTGTCTCTCAGTGTATATAGACTGTCTCTCAGTGTATATAGACTGTCTCTCAGTGTATATAGACTGTCTCTCAGTGTATATAAACTGTCTCTCAGTGTATATAATCTGTCTCTCAGTGTATATAAACTGTCTCTCAGTGTATATAAACTTTCTCTCAGTGTATATAAACTGTCTCTCAGTGTATATAGACTGTCTCTCAGTGTATATAAACTGTCTCTCAGTGTATATAAACTGTCTCTCAGTGTATATAAACTGTCTCTCAGTGTACATAAACTGTCTCTCAGTGTATATAAACTGTCTCTCAGTGTATATAAACTGTCTCTCAGTGTATATAAACTGTCTCTCAGTGTATATAAACTGTCTCTCAGTGTATATAAACTGTCTCTCAGTGTATATAAACTGTCTCTCAGTGTATATAAACTGTCTCTCAGTGTATATAAACTGTCTCTCATGTGTATATAAACTGTTTCTCAGTGTATATAAACTGTCTCTCAGTGTATATAAACTGTCTCTCAGTGTATATAATCTGTCTCTCAGTGTATATAAACTGTCTCTCAGTGTATATAAACTGTCTCTCAGTGTATATAAACTGTCTCTCAGTGTATATAAACTGTCTCTCAGTGTATATAAACTGTCTCTCAGTGTATATAAACTGTCTCTCAGTGTATATAAACTGTCTCTCAGTGTATATAAACTGTCTCTCAGTGTATATAAACTGTCTCTCAGTGTATATAAACTGTCTCTCAGTGTATATAAACTGTCTCTCAGTGTATATAAACTGTCTCTCAGTGTATATAAATTGTCTCTCAGTGTATATAAACTGTCTCTCAGTGTATATAAACTGTCTCTCAGTGTATATAAACTGTCTCTCAGTGTATATAAACTGTCTCTCAGTGTATATAAACTGTCTCTCAGTGTATATAGACTGTCTCTCAGTGTATATAAACTGTCTCTCAGTGTATAATAGACTGTCTCTCAGTGTATATAACTGTCTCTCAGTGTATATAAACTGTCTCTCAGTGTATATAAACTGTCTCTCAGTGTATATAAAACTGTCTCTCAGTGTATATAAACTGTCTCTCAGTGTATATAAACTGTCTCAGTGTATATAAACTGTCTCTCAGTGTATATAAACTGTCTCTCAGTGTATATAAACTGTCTCTCAGTGTATATAAACTGTCTCTCAGTGTATATAGACTGTCTCTCAGTGTATATAAATCAGTGTTTTTAAACTGTCTCTCAGTGTATATAAACTGTCTCTCAGTGTATATAAACTGTCTCTCAGTGTATATAAACTGTCTCTCAGTGTATATAAACTGTCTCTCAGTGTATATAAACTGTTTCTCAGTGTATATAAACTGTCTCTCAGTGTATATAAACTGTCTCTCAGTGTATATAAACTGTTTCTCAGTGTATATAAACTGTCTCTCAGTGTATATAAACTGTCAGTGTATATAAACTGTCAGTGTATATAAACTGTCTCTCAGTGTATATAAACTGTCTCTCAGTGTATATAAACTGTCTCTCAGTGTATATAAACTGTCTGTCAGTGTATATAAACTGTCTCTCAGTGTATATGAACTGTTTCTCAGTGTATATGAACTGTCTCTCAGTGTATATAAACTGTCTCTCAGTGTATATAAACTGTCTCTCAGTGTATATAAACTGTCTCTCAGTGTATATAAACTGTCTCTCAGTGTATATAAACTGTCTCTCAGTGTATATAAACTGTCTCTCAGTGTATATAAACTCTCTGTCAGTGTATATAAACTGTCTCTCAGTGTATATGAACTGTTTCTCAGTGTATATGAACTGTCTCTCAGTGTAGATATACTGTGAACTTACTTTAACCTCTGTTTTAGGGATTAAAACATTCTTGTTAGGTAAAAGGACACAAGTGCAACAGCGACATTTTATTGTGGCAACGTTTCGCTCTCCAGGAGCTTTGTCAAGCCGTTACAAACAGTACATGGACACACAGGGTATATATAGGCTTAGAGTGAGGTGTAGCTAGTAGTTGTAGTAGTAGTAGTAGTAGTAGTAGCAGTGGTAGTAGTTTTGTTTATAATGGCTCAACAGTTCCTGGAGAGCGAAACGTTGTCACAGTAAAACGTTGCCTTAGTTTTACCATCATTGTTGCAATAAATCATTCTTTGGGGTAGTCGATAGTCTTTAAACGCGGTGAACCCGACTAACCACTTCGAGATACTGAACACTCAACTGCTTCGGAACACAAGCATCTTCGAGGCGTGACTCACGAAATCGTTCGAACCCCACCCGTTCCGTGGTTTATCTTCCAAGCATCCAACGGCAGCATCATTATTATAATCAAAACTAGGCGCTAAACCCACCAGGATCATACAGCGCTACCAAGAAAATGGTAAAATGTGTCAGTTGTGAGGGTCGATACAGCGTGAAGCAACTGGTGTTGATGTGTTCTGGGTTGTGGATAAATGGTTCAGAGAACCGGAAAGTTGATAAATTAGACACATGGGCAGCACTTGGGTATCTTTATTGTGGAAACGTTTCGCCATATAGTGGCTTCATCAGTCCTATACAAAGAAGATCAGAAGGAGTTTGAGGTAATGGACTGATTACCTCCTGGCTGAGGGACTGTTTATCTAAGACTCCTGATCTTCACCATTCTTTGTAATAGACTGATGAAGCCACTGTGTGGCGAAACGTTTCCACAATAAAGATACCTAACTGTTGCATATGAGTGGAGAAATACTGTTGACAGTCATACCCCCCCTACCAGTTAGGTTGACTGCTGAGAGAAGTCGTTGCACGTAGGACAATTCTCTCAGCTTACAATTGGATTTAATTCCTATTTAAAGGATTAATGTATCCTCCTCTGGGAGTTGAAAGAACAGGTGCAGCCTTAATGACCCTAGTGTAGTCGACAGGCTTTCAACCCCATTAACCAACCTAACCTGGGTAGCGGCAGTGGCCACAAGTGCCACCACAATACCTGGGCCACTTACAGTAATTGAAGGAAGGTGACCTGTGACCAACTCCTGCTGGCGTCTCGTACTGACAAGAGTTAGCACTGCACTGTGAGTGTAGTACTTGTACACTAAGTGCTGTACATGGCGTCTTAGCAGTGAAAATAACATCTTAGAAACGTATAAGACATTTTAAAAGTGAATAAGACGTAATAAGACATATTAAAGTGAATAAGACGTAATAAGACATATTAAAGTGAATAAGACGTAATAAGACATTATGGCAAGGAATAAGTAAGTCTTGTTAAAAGGAAATATAATTATACGCAGTGAAATGCAGTGAAATGCAGTGAAATGCAGTGAAATGCAGTTATTTTTTATTGACTAAAATATTTTTGATTGACAATTATGGATTTAATTGTCTGCAGTGAGTCTGACTATAGTGAATCTGATTGTCTGCAGTGTCTGACTATAGTGAATCTGATTGTCTGCAGTGAGGCTGACTATAGTGAATCTGATTGTCTGCAGTGTCTGACTATAGTGAATCTGATTGTCTGCAGTGAGTCTGACTATAGTGAATCTGATTGTCTGCAGTGTCTGACTATAGTGAATCTGATTGTCTGCAGTGAGTCTGACTATAGTGAATCTGATTGTCTGCAGTGTCTGACTATAGTGAATCTGATTGTCTGCAGTGAGTCTGACTATAGTGAATCTGATTGTCTGTAGTGAGTATGGCTATAGTGAATCTGATTGTCTGTAGTGAGTCTGGCTACAGTGAATCTGATTGTCTGTAGTGAATCTGATTGTCTGTAGTGAGTCTGACTATAGTGAATCTGATTGTCTGTAGTGAGTCTGACTATAGTGAATCTGATTGTCTGTAGTGAGTCTGGCTACAGTGAATCTGATTGTCTGTAGTGAGTCTGACTATAGTGAATCTGATTGTCTGCAGTGAGTCTGACTATAGTGAATCTGATTGTCTGTAGTGAGTCTGACTATAGTGAATCTGATTGTCTGCAGTGAGTCTGACTATAGTGAATCTGATTGTCTGTAGTGAGTCTGACTATAGTGAATCTGATTGTCTGTAGTGAGTCTGGCTATAGTGAATCTGATTGTAGTGAGTCTGACTATAGTGAATCTGATTGTAGTGAGTCTGACTATAGTGAATCTGATTGTATTGAGTCTGACTATAGCGAATCTGATTGTCTGCAGTGAGTCTGACTATAGTGAATCTGATTGTCTGCAGTGAGTCTGACTATAGTGAATCTGATTGTCTGCAGTGAGTCTGACTATAGTGAATCTGATTGTCTGCAGTGAGTCTGACTATAGTGAATCTGATTGTCTGCAGTGAGTCTGACTATAGTGAATCTGATTGTCTGTAGTGAGGCTGACTATAGTGAATCTGACAGTCTGCAGTGAGCCTGACTATATTGAATCTGATAGCAGTGATCCTGACTATAGTCAATCTGATTGCAGCGATCCTGACTATAGTCAACCTGATTGCAGCGATCCTGACTATAGTCAATCTGATTGCAGTGATCCTGACTATAGTCAATCTGATTGCAGTGATCCTGACTATAGTCAATCTGATTGCAGTGATCCTGACTATAGCCAATCTGACTGCAGTGATCCTGACTATAGCCAATCTGACTGCAGTGATCCTGACTATAGCCAATCTGACTGCAGTGAGCCTGACTATAGTCAATCTGACTGCAGTGATCCTGACTATAGCCAATCTGACTGCAGTGAGCCTGACTATAGCCAATCTGATTGCAGTGATCCTGACTATAGTCAATCTAATTGCAGTGATCCTGACTATAGCCAATCTGACTGCAGTGATCCTGACTATAGCCAATCTGACTGCAGTGATCCTGACTATAGCCAATCTGACTGCAGTGATCCTGACTATAGCCAATCTGACTGCAGTGAGCCTGACTATAGTCAATCTGACTGCAGTGAGCCTGACTATAGCCAATCTGACTGCAGTGATCCTGACTATAGCCAATCTGACTGCAGTGATCCTGACTATAGCCAATCTGATTGGTGTTTGATTAGAATTGATTGGTACATTGCTTGACCGCAGTGCTCATTATCAACTATAAGGTGTTGTGTTGCCTATTACACTATAATTGAGTTGCTCTATTGTGTATTTTGCTTCTTTTCAGACAACACTGTGTTTCTGGGTGCCAGAAGTGCCTTTGGTTTACTACAGTGATATTAGTGAATACAGTGATTTTTGAAAGTGACCACGGTGTGTTTGGAAGCGCTGTGGCACTGTGGCACTCTTCTGACCGAGTGGCAGCGAGAGTTGAGCAAAGTTGACAATTGATGATGACGTCGTATCTTCAGTAAGGTAGGTCAATGTGGCGTTATGTTGGTGTGTTGGCACTATGTTAGGTCAATGTGGCGTTATGTTGGTGTGTTGGCACTATGTTAGTGCTGATAGTTGACTATTGATGACGTCGTATCTTCAGTTATGTAGGTCAATGTGGCGTTATGTTGGTGCGTTGGCACTATGTTAGTGCTGATAGTTGACTATTGATGACGTCGTATCTTCAGTTATGTAGGTCAATGTGGCGTTATGTTGGTGCGTTGGCACTATGTTAGTGCTGATAGTTGACTATTGATGACGTCGTATCTTCAGTTACGTAGGTCAATGTGGCGTTATGTTGGTGCGTTGGCACTATGTTAGTGCTGATAGTTGACTATTGATGACGTCGTATCTTCAGTTACGTAGGTCAATGTGGCGTTATGTTGGTGCGTTGGCACTATGTTAGTGCTGATAGTTGACTATTGATGACGTCGTATCTTCAGTTATGTAGGTCAATGTGGCGTTATGTTGGTGTGTTGGCACTATGTTAGTGCTGATAGTTGACTATTGATGACGTCGTATCTTCAGTTAGGTTAATGTGGCGTTATGTTGGTGTGTTGAGTCCTAGAGATGTATCGGATGTGAAAATACAGATAACCGCGGATGCGGATGTGTATGAGGATGTCTTATTCTTCGGACGTGGATGCGGATGTTGATGTAAGAAATTGTGCGGATGTTCCGTGGATGTTGATGTAGATGTAAGAAATTCTGTGGATGTTCCGCTGATTCGGATGCATATGCGGACATCTGTTTACGGTAAAATGCGGATGCGGACGCAGATGCGGATGTGAGAAATTGTGCGGATGTTCCGCGGATGCGGATGCGGATGCGGATGCGGATATGCGATACATCACTAGACTTGACACGATATTAGTGTTAGTAACATCGTAATGTGAGAAAGTGCAACAGGAACGCCGAGTCTGTGTTGATAAATTAGACACCTGAGTATCTTCGTTGAGGGAATGTTTCACCACAATGGCTTCATCAGTCCTATACAGAGAAGAATGGAGAAGATCAGAGGCAGTTTGAGGTAATCGGTCCCTCAGCCTGGAGTCGATATAATCAATAATGGATTACATCGACTCCAGGCTGAGGGACCGATTACCTCAAACTCCCTCTGATCTTCACCATTCTTTGTATGGACTGATGAAGACACTGTCTGATGAAACGCAAGTGTTGCCCATGTGTCTAATTTATCAACTTGTTGGTTCTCTGAACCATTTATCTAGAGTCTGTTCTTGAGTTGGACTGAAATTATATAGAAAGAAAGCGAACTTGTATCAGGTATCCCCGTAAATATACTATGAAAAAATGTATACCTCTTATTAGGTATCCCCGAAGACAGATGTCTTAGGGTTTCTGGTTTCTTGTATCGGTTATAGCACGAGAATGCCTCATCCGATCGGCTTCAGATTTTCAAAGCAGATGTAGAGTAACTAGAGGAAGATTCGTGCGAGTATGGGAAAGTTTAGAATTAATTCTCAGTTTCATGGAAGGCCCGGACACCTTCAGAACCAATCTGCCGCATGGATTCAAACTTCCAAAATAGTTTCCTCCTCATTGGACAATATTGCAGAGTGAGACTGTAATATTGATGTACATTTGCAAATTCTTATGTGTAAGATAGCAAAAAATCTTTATTCACGTCTCCTCTGAATAGTTTGGATATCCTGGGATATCCTAAGATATCCTAGGATATCCTAGGATATCCCAGGATATCTCAAAGAAGAGAGGCAAACATAAGGACCTTCTGAGGACCTAAGAAGTCTACGTTAGGACCTCCATAGATCCTAACCTAGACAATATATATATATATATATATATATATATATATATATATATATATATATATATATATATATATATTTATATAAAATATATAATTTAGCTTAATCCAACTAAATATATTTTAGATAAGTTTACAGTGATTTAATAAGCACAATGAAATATATTTTTCCCGCAAAGTCCAGAATGATTCTTGTAAAATTACTACATACACAATTTTTCGCTTGCATTATTCGGCAAGAAGAGCATTGCTATTTAGACCAAAATAGCAAGTTTTACCTATTAGGCAGGATATGTATATATCCTGTAAACTGGTGTAATTATTTACAAGTACTGTCTCTACGTCCACAGCAGGACTCGAACCTGCAAACTCTGTATGAGCGTAATCAGTACTTTACCAAGGAGCTAGACCCGTGGTAAAGTACTAGTTACTCTGATACAGAGTTTGCAGGTTCGAGACCTGCTGTAGACGTAGACAATGTACATAATTTCGCCTGTTTGCAAATTGTTATATATATATATATATATATATATATATATATATATATATATATATATATATATATATATATATATATATATATAGTATGCAATAAGATCACAGTAAACAGGTGATTTCAGAATATGCAAAACAACCACTCTGAAAGAATAGAGAAATTCCAAGTGCTTTCGTGACTACTCACATTATCATAGTTCCTTGATAATGAGAGTAGTCGCGAAAGCGCTTGGAATTTCTCTATCCTTTCAGTGTGGTTGTTTTGCATATATATATATATATATATATATATATATATATATATATATATATATATATATATATATATATATATATATATATATATATATATATATATATATATGTGTATATATATATATATATATATATATATATATATATATATATATATATATATATATATATATATATATATAAATATACACACACACGATTAGCTTTTCTCAGCGCATGCGCCTCAATATAGTACCAGAGATAGACAAAAATGGGTCAAAATATGTCAAGGGAAGGTTACGTGATGGAGACAAATCCAGGTCAGGTTCTTGACCAGCTGGATCAGTGTTATCGATGTTATTAACACGGAATTGATTTGGCATTTCGTGCAGAGATTGAGAAAAGAGGAATGCAGATTATTGCTTTAATTACAACACTGTATTGTTCTTATAAGTAGGTTCTTGGAGACGTACTGGATGTCCAACTGGACTTCCAACTAGACGTCACTAGTGACATTTAACGTACCGACATCACATTAATGTAATATAGTAATATATCCGGTTCAAAGCAACATACTCTGGTTCACAGCAACACACCCTGGTTCACAGCAACACACCCTGGTTCACAGCAACACACCCTGGTTCACAGCAACACACTCTGGTTCACAGCAACACACCCTGGTTCACAGCAACACTCTCTGGTTCACAGCAACACACCCTGGTTCACAGCAACACACCCTGGTTCACAGCAACACACCCTGGTTCACAGCAACACACCCTGGTTCACAGCAACACACCCTGGTTCACAACAACACACTCTGGTTCACAGCAACACACCCTGGTTCACAGCAACACACCCTGGTTCACAGCAACACACCCTGGTTCACAGCAACACACCCTGGTTCATAGCAACACACCCTGGTTCACAGCAACACACCCTGGTTCACAGCAACACACCTTGGTTCACAGCAACACACCCTGGTTCACAGCAACACACCCTGGTTCACAGCAATACACCCTGGTTCACAGAAACACACCTTGGTTCACAGCAACACACTCTGGTTCACAGCAACACACCCTGGTTCACAGCAACACACCTTGGTTCACAGCAACACACCCTGGTTCACAGCAACACACCCTGGTTCACAGCAACACACCCTGGTTCACAGCAATACACCCTGGTTCACAGCAACATACCCTGGTTCACAGCAACACACCATGGTTCACAGCAACACACCCTGGTTCACAGCAACACACCCTGGTTCACAGCAATACACCCTGGTTCACAGCAACATACCCTGGTTCACAGCAAAACACTCTGGTTCACAGCAACACACTCTGGTTCACAGCAACACACCCTGGTTCACAGTAACACACCATGGTTCACAGCAACACACCCTGGTTCACAGCAACACACCCTGGTTTACAGCAACATACCCTGGTTCACAGGAACACACCTGGTTCACAGCAACAAACCCTGGTTCAGAGCAACACACTCTGGTTCACAGCAACACACCCTGGTTCACAGCAACACACCCTGGTTCACAGCAACACACTCTGGTTCACAGCAACACACCCTGGTTCACAGCAACACACCCTGGTTCACAGCAACACACCATGGTTCACAGCAACACACCCTGGTTCACAGCAACACACCCTGGTTTACAGCAACATACCCTGGTTCACAGGAACACACCTGGTTCACAGCAACAAACCCTGGTTCAGAGCAACACACTCTGGTTCACAGCAACACACCCTGGTTCACAGCAACACACCCTGGTTCACAGCAACACACCCTGGTTCACAGCAACACACCCTGGTTTACAGCAACACACCCTGGTTCACAGCAACACACCCTGGTTCACAGCAACACACACTGGCTCACAGCAACACGCCATGGTTCACAGCAACACACCCTGGTTCACAGCAACACACCCTGGTTCACAGCAATACACCCTGGTTCACAGCAACATATCCTGGTTCACAGCAACATACCCTGGTTCACAGCAAAACACTCTGGTTCACAGCAACACACTCTGGTTCACAGCAACACACCCTGGTTCACAGCAACACACCCTGCTTCACAGCAACACACCCTGGTTTACAGCAACACACCCTGGTTCACAGGAACACACCTGGTTAACAGCAACAAACCCTGGTTCAGAGCAACACACCCTGGTTCACAGCAACACACCCTGGTTCACAGCAACACACCCTGGTTCACAGCAACACACCCTGGTTCACAGCAACACACCCTGGTTCACAGCAACACACCCTGGTTCACAGCAACACACCCTGGTTCACAGCAACACACCCTGGTTCACAGCAACACACCCTGGTTCACAGCAACACACCCTGGTTCACAGCAACACACCCTGGTTCACAGCAACACACCCTGGTTCACAGCAACACACCCTGGTTCACAGCTACACACCCTGGTTCACAGCAACACACCCTGGTTCACAGCAACACACCCTGGTTCACAGTAACACACCCTGGTTCACAGCAACACACCCTGGTTCACAGTAACACACCCTGGTTCACAGCAACACACCATGGTTCACAGCTACACACCCTGGTTCACAGCAACACACCCTGACTCACAGCAACACACCCTGACTCACAGCAACACACTCTGACTCACAGCAACACACTCTGACTCACAGCAACACACTCTGACTCACAGCAACACACTCTGACTCACAGCAACACACCCTGACTCACAGCAACACACCCAGACTCACAGTAACACACCCTGACTCACAGCAACACACCCAGACTCACAGTAACACACCCTGACTCACAGCAACGCACTCTGACTCACAGCAACACAGTCTCACAGCAACACACCCTGACTCACAGCAACACACCCAGACTCACAGTAACACACCCTGACTCACAGCAACACACCCTGACTCACAGTAACACACCCTGACTCACAGCAACACACCCTGACTCACAGCAACACACCCTGACTCACAGCAACACACCCTGATTCACAGCAACACAGTCTCACAGCAACACACCTTGACTCACAGCAACACAACCTGATTCACAGCAACACAGTCTCACAGCAACACACCCTGACTCACAGCAACACACCCTGACTCACAGCAACACACCCTGACTCACAGCAACACAGTCTCACAGCAACACACCCTGACTCACAGCAACACACCCTGACTCACAGCAACATAGTCTCACAGCAACACACCCTGACTCACAGCAACACAGTCTCACAGCAACACACCCTGACTCACAGCCACACACCTGACTCACAGCAACACAGTCTCACACCCAACACACCCTGACTCACAGCAACACACCCTGACTCACAGCAACACACTCTGACTCACAGCAACACACTCTGACTCACAGCAACACAGTCTCACAGCAACACACCCTGACTCACAGCAACACACCCTGACTCACAGCAACACAGTCTCACAGCAACACACCCTGACTCACAGCAACACACCCTGACTCACAGCAACACACTCTGACTCACAGCAACACACTCTGACTCACAGCAACACACCCTGACTCACAGCAACACAGTTTCACAGCAACACACCCTGACTCACAGCAACACACCCTGACTCACAGCAACACAGTCTCACAGCAACACACCCTGACTCACAGCAACAAGTTATGATAACTTGACGAGGCCATAACAGAATCAGCATGTGTCAATAACAGAGTCAGCATGTGCCAATAACAGAGTCAGCATGTGCCAATAACAGAGTCAGCATGTGCCAATAACAGAGTCAGCATGTGCCAATAACAGAGTCAGCATGTGCCAATAACAGATTCAACATGTGCCAATAACAGAGTCAGCATGTGCCAATAACAGAGTCAACATGTGCTAATAACAGAGTCAACATGTGCCAATAACAGAGTCAACATGTGCCAATAACAGAGTCAGCATGTGCCAATAACAGAGTCAACATGTGCCAATAACAGAGTCAACATGTGCCAATAACAGAGTCAACATGTGTCAACAACAGAGTCAACATGTGCCAATAACAGTCAACATGTGCCAATAACAGAGTCAACATGTGCCAATAACCGAGTCAACATGTGCCAATAACAGAGTCAACATGTGTCAATAACAGGTCAACATGTCCCAATAAAAAGGTCAACATGTGCCAATAACAGAGTCAACATGTGTCAATAACAGAGTCAACATGTGCAAATAACAGAGTCAACATGTGCCAATAACAGAGTCAACATGTACAAATAACAGAGTCAGCATGTGCCAATAACAGAGTCATGTGCCAATAACAGAGTCAACATGTGCCAATAACAGAGTCAACATGTGCCAATAACCGAGTCAACATGTGCCAATAACAGAGTCAACATGTGCCAATAACAGAGTCATGTGCCAATAACAGAGTCAACATGTGCCAATAACAGAGTCAACATGTGCCAATAACAGAGTCAACATGTACAAATAACAGAGTCAGCATGTGCCAATAACAGAGTCAACATGTGCCAATAACAGAGTCAACATGTGCCAATAACAGAGTCAACATGTGCCAATAACCGAGTCAACATGTGCCAATAACAGAGTCAACATGTGCCAATAACAGAGTCAACATGTGCCAATAACAGAGTCATGTGCCAATAACAGAGTCAGCATGTGCCAATAACAGAGTCAACATGTACAAATAACAGAGTCAACAAGTGCAAATAACTGAGTCAACATGTGCAAATAACAGAGTCAACATGTGCAAATAACAGAGTCAGCATGTGCCAATAACAGAGTCAACATGTGCCAATAACAGAGTCAACATGTGCCAATAACAGAGTCAACATGTGCCAATAACAGAGTAAAAAACATGTGCCAATAACAGAGTCAACATGTGCAAATAACAGAGTCAACATGTGCCAATAACAGAGTCAACATGTGCCAATAACAGAGTCAACATGTGCCAATAACAGAGTCAGCATGTGCCAATAACAGAGTCAACATGTACAAATAACAGAGTCAACATGTGCAAATAACTGAGTCAACATGTGCAAATAACAGAGTCAATATGTGCCAATAACAGAGTCAACATGTGCCAATAACAGAGTCAACATGTGCAAATAACAGAGTCAACATGTGCCAATAACAGAGTCAACATGTCCCAATAAAAAGGGTCAACATGTGCCAATAACAGAGTCAACATGTGCCAATAACGGAGTCAACATGTCCCCAAAATAACAGAGTCAACATGTGCCAATAACAGAGTCAACATGTGCCAATAACAGAGTCAACATGTGCCAATAACAGAGTCAACATGTGCCAATAACAGAGTCAACATGTGCCAATAACAGAGTCAACATGTGCCAATAACAGAGCCCAACATGTGCCAATAACAGAGTCAACATGTGCCAATAACAGAGTCAACTTTGTGCCAATAACAGAGTCAACATTGTGCCAATAACAGAGTCAACATGTGCCATAACAGAGTCAAATGGCCAATAACAAAGCCCAACATGTGCCAATAACAGAGTCAACATGTGCCAATAACAGAGTCAACATGTGCCAATAACAGAGTCAGCATGTGCCAATAACAGAGTCAGCATGTCCCAAAATAACAGAGTCAAACATGTGCCAATAACAGAGTCAACATGTGCCAATAACAGAGTCAACATGTGCCAATAACAGAGTCAGCATGTGCCAATAGCAGAGTCAACATGTGCCAATAACAGAGTCAACATGTGCCAGTAACAGAGTCAGCATGTGCCAATAACAGAGTCAGCATGTGCCAATAACAGTCATGTGCCAATAACAGAGTCAACATGTGCAAATAACAGAGTCAACATGTGCAAATAACAGAGTCAACATGTGCCAATAACAGAGTCAACATGTGACAATAACAGAGTCAACATGTGCCAATAACAGAGTCAGCATGTGCCAATAACAGAGTCAACATGTGCAAATAACAGATTTCAACATGTGAAAAATAACAGAGTCAACATGTGCCAATAACAGAGTCAACATGTGCCAATAACAGAGTCAACATGTGCCAATAACAGAGTCAGCATGTGCCAATAACAGTCATGTGCCAATAACAGAGTCAACATGTGCCAATAACAGAGTCAACATGTGCCAATAACAGAGTCAACATGTGACAATAACAGAGTAAAACATGTGCCAATAACAGGTTCAGCATGTGCCAAAAAACAGAGTCAACATGTGCAAATAACAGAGTCAACATGTGCAAATAACAGAGTCAACATGTGCCAATAACAGAGTCAGCATGTGCCAATAACAGAGTCAACATGTGCAAATAACAGAGTCAACATGTGCAAATAACAGAGTCAACATGTGCAAATAACAGAGTCAACATGTGCCAATAACAGAGTCAGCATGTGCCAATAACAGAGTCAACATGTGCAAATAACAGAGTCAACATGTGCAAATAACAGAGTCAACATGTGCCAATAACAGAGTCAACATGTGCCAAAAAAACAGATCAACATGTGACAATAACAGAGTCAACATGTGCCAATAACAGAGTCAGCATGTGCCAATAACAGAGTCAACATGTGCAAATAACAGAGTCAACATGTGCCAATAACAGAGTCAGCATGTGCCAATAACAGAGTCAACATTTTGCAAATAACGAGTCAACATGTGCCAATAACAGAGTCAGCATGTGCCAATAACAGAGTCAACATGTGCAAATAACAGAGTCAACATGTGCAAATAACAGAGTCAACATGTGCCAATAACAGAGTCAGCATGTGCCAATAAGAGTCAACATGTGCAAAATAACAGAGTCAACATGTCAAATAACAGAGTCAACATGTGCAAATTTAACAGAGTCAACATGTGCCAATAACAGAGTCAGCATGTTGCCAATAACAGAGTCAAAAATGTGCAAATAACAGAGTCAACATGTGCAAATAACAGAGTCAACATGTGCCAATAACAGAGTCAACATGTGCCAATAACAGAGTCAACATGTGACAATAACAGAGTCAACATGTGCCAATAACAGAGTCAGCATGTGCCAATAACAGAGTCAACATGTGCAAATAACAGAGTCAACATGTGCCAATAACAGAGTCAGCATGTGCCAATAACAGAGTCAACATGTGCAAATAACAGAGTCAGCATGTGCCAATAACAGAGTCAACATGTGCAAATAACAGAGTCAACATGTGCAAATAACAGAGTCAGCATGTGCCAATAACAGAGTCAACATGTGCCAATAACAGAGTCAGCATGTGCCAATAACAGAGTCAACATGTGCAAATAACAGAGTCAACATGTGCAAATAACAGAGTCAACATGTGACAATAACAGAGTCAACATGTGCCAATAACAGAGTCAACATGTGCCAATAACAGAGTCAACATGTGCCAATAACAGAGTCAACATGTGCCAATAACAGAGTCAACATGTGCCAATAAACCCTTATTAAGCAACGAGTAGTTTTTTCTGCAGTATTGTCTGCAGTGCGCCATTAGGATCCATGTTCCTGCCTTTGTTGCAAAGCGCCTTTAAAATGGCTTGTTGACAGAGAGTTGCAGTGGATCAGTGCAAGATGCCGCCACTTTAACAATTAACAGTGTTTATTTACAAGTGTCACTAATAAATATCTTTAAACCCTAATTGGTTTAATATGTTTAGACAACTGTATATGATAAAAGTTATGGGCGGTAATCTTGGCATGTTCACTGATGTCACAACACCTGCCAGGGATTAACACCTGACTTCACAGCATCTGCCAGGGCAAGATAACACCTGATGTCTCAGCACCTTCCAGGGATTAACACCTGACTTCACAGCATCTGCCAGGGCAAGATAACACCTGACGTCACAACACCTGCCAGGGATTAACACCTGACTTCACAGCATCTGCCAGGGCAAGATAACACCTGATGTCTCAGCACCTGCCAGGGATTAACACCTGACTTCACAGCATCTGCCAGGGCAAGATAACACCTGATGTCTCAGCACCTGCCAGGGATTAACACCTGACTTCACAGCATCTGCCAGGGCAAGATAACACCTGACTTCACAACACCTGCCAGGGATTAACACCTTACTTAACAGCATCTGCCAGGGCAAGATAACACCTGATGTCACAGCACCTGCCAGGGATTAACACCTTACTTCACAGCATCTGCCAGGGCAAGGTAACACCTGATGTCTCAGCACCTGCCAGGGATTAACACCTGACTTCACAGCATCTGCCAGGGCAAGATAACACCTGACGTCACAACACCTGCCAGGGATTAACACCTTACTTAACAGCATCTGCCAGGGCAAGATAACACCTGATGTCACAGCACCTGCCAGGGATTAACACCTTACTTCAGAGCATCTGCCAGGGCAAGGTAACACCTGATGTCTCAGCAACCTGCCCGGGATTTAACACCTGACTTCACAGCATCTGCCAGGCAAGATACACCTACGTCACAACACCTGCCAGGATTAACACCCTTTCTTAACAGCCCTCTGCCAGGGGAAGATAACACCTGATGTCACAGCACCTGCCAGGGATTAACACCTTACTTCAGAGCATCTGCCAGGGCAAGATAACACCTGATGTCACAGCACCTGCCAGGGATTAACAACTTACTTCACAGCATCTGCCAGGGCAAGATAAC
This sequence comes from Cherax quadricarinatus, assembly GCF_026875155.1. Lineage (NCBI taxonomy): Eukaryota > Metazoa > Arthropoda > Malacostraca > Decapoda > Parastacidae > Cherax > Cherax quadricarinatus. The sequence continues at coordinate 4,811,806 of NC_069478.1, read as the reverse complement.
ACCTGATGTCACAGCACCTGCCAGGGATTAACACCTGACTTCACAGCATCTGCCAGGGCACGATAACACCTGACGTCACAGCACCTGCCAGGGATTAACACCTGACTTCTCAGCATCTGCCAGGGCAACATAACACCTGACGTCACAGCACATGCCAGGGATTAACACCTGACTTCTCAGCATCTGCCAGGGCAAGATAACACCTGACGTCACAGCACCTGCCAAGGACTAACTGACTTCACAGCATCTGTCAGGGCAAGATAATACCTGACGTCACAGCGTCTGCCAAGGACTAACATCTGACTTCACAGCGTCTGCCAAGGACTAACATCTGACTTCACAGCATCTACCAGGGCAAGATAACACCTGACGTCACAGCACCTGCCAGGGATTAACCCTTGACTTCACAGCATCTGCCAGGGCAAGATAACACCTGACGTCACAACACCTGCCAGGGATTAACACCTGACTTCACAGCATCTGCCAGGGATTAACACCTGACATCACAACATCTGCCATGACAAGATAACTCCTGAAGTCACAGCACCTGCCAAGGACTAACATCTGACTTCACAGCATCTACCAGGGCAAGATAACACCTGACGTCACAGCATCTACCATGACACGATAACACCTGACGTCACATCTGACACGACTTCGATGAGCAGAACCACTTTAAAAATTGAAAAGTTTCTGATAGTCAGCAGACTGTGTCGTCCTGTGGAGAGGACTGACAGTCAGCAGACTGTGTCATCCTGTGGAGAGGACTGACAGTCAGCAGACTGTGTCATCCTGTGGAGAGGACTGGCAGTCAGCAGACTGTGTCATCCTGTGGAGAGGACCGACAGTCAGCAGACTGTGTCATCCTGTGGAGAGGACTGACAGTCAGCAGACTGTGTCATCCTGTGGAGAGGACTGACAGTCAGCGGGACTGTGTCATCCTGTGGAGAGGACTGACAGTCAGCAGACCGTGTCATCCTGTGGAGAGGACTGACAGTCAGCAGACTGTGTCATCCTGTGGAGAGGACTGGCAGTCAGCAGACTGTGTCATCCTGTGGAGAGGACTGACAGTTAGCAGACCGTGTAAATCCTGTGGAGAGGACTGACAGTCAGCAGACTGTGTCATCCTGTGGAGAGGACTGGCAGTCAGCAGACTGTGTCATCCTGTGGAGAGGACTGGCAGTCAGCAGACTGTGTCATCCTGTGGAGAGGACTGACAGTCAGCAGACTGTGTCATCCTGTGGAGAGGACTGGCAGTCAGCAGACTGTGTCATCTGTGGAGAGGACTGACAGTCAGCAGACTGTGTCATCCTGTGGAGAGGACTGGCAGTCAGCAGACTGTGTCATCCTGTGAGAGGACTGACAGTCAGCAGACTGTGTCATCCTGTGGAGAGGACTGGCAGTCAGCAGACTGTGTCATCCTGTGGAGAGGACTGACAGTCAGCAGACTGTGTCATCCTGTGGAGAGGACTGACAGTCAGCAGACTGTGTCATCCTGTGGAGAGGACTGGCAGTCAGCAGACTGTGTCATCCTGTGGAGAGGACTGACAGTCAGCAGACTGTGTCATCCTGTGGAGAGGACTGGCAGTCAGCAGACTGTGTCATCCTGTGGAGAGGACTGGCAGTCAGCAGACCGTGTCATCCTGTGGAGAGGACTGACAGTCAGCAAAACTGTGTCATCCTGTGGAGAGGACTGGCAGTCAGCAGACTGTGTCATCCTGTGGAGAGGACTGACAGTCAGCAGACTGTGTCATCCTGTGGAGAGGACTGACAGTCAGCAGACTGTGTCATCCTGTGGAGAGGACTGACAGTTAGCAGACTGTGTCATCCCGTGGAGAGGACTGACAGTCAGCAGACTGTGTCATCCTGTGAAGAGGACTGACAGTTAGCAGACTGTGTCATCCCGTGGAGAGGACTGACAGTCAGCAGACTGTGTCATCCCGTGGAGAGGACTGACAGTCAGCAGACTGTGTCATCCTGTGGAGAGGACTAACAGTCAGCAGACTGTGTCATTTTGTGGAGAGGACTGACAGTCAGCAGACTGTGTCATCCTGTGGAGAGGACTGACAGTCAGCAGACTGTGTCATCCCGTGGAGAGGACTGACAGTCAACAGACTGTGTCATCCTGTGGAGAGGACTGACAGTCAGCAGACTGTGTCATCCTGTGGAGAGGACTGACAGTCAGCAGACTGTGTCATCCTGTGGAGAGGACTGACAGTCAGCAGACTGTGTCATCCTGTGGAGAGGACTGACAGTCAGCAGACTGTGTCATCCTGTGGAGAGGACTGACAGTCAGCAGACTGTGTCATCCTGTGGAGAGGACTGACAGTCAGCAGACTGTGTCGTCCTGGAGAGAGGACTGACAGTTAGCAGACTGTGTCATCCTGTGGAGAGGACTGACAGTCAGCAGACCGTGTCATCCTTTGGAGAGGACTGACAGCAGATTGTCATCCTGTGTAGAGGTCGACTCTATCTGATGTAGGTAACACTTGTAGACAACCACCATAACAAGTACACAACAGTTATAACCTTTTAGACAAGGGATTTAACCCGTTAGACAGCTGCTATAACCTGTTAAACAACTACAACAACCTGTTAGACAGCTACAACGTGTAGACAGCAACCATGATCTGTAGGCAGCCAACTACATCCTGCAGACAGGCAGCCCCAACCGTCAGGTAAACTAAAATGTAGACATACGAAAAGGTAGCCAAACTCAAATGTAGACAATCTAAAATGTAGACAGACAAGGTAAAAATTTAGACAGATAACAGTCTAGTTCGAAAACAGTTCTCTGTTTACTCTCCTCACACAATTCCTAAATTAACTCTTCCCCATTAACTGTGGCACCCACCTGGTGCCCCCATTACTGTTACAGTGGGAGTCGGGGGTGATGGGTAGAGTCGGGGGTGATGGGTAGAGTCGGGGGTGATGGGTAGAGTCAGAGGTGGTGGGTAAACCAGGGGTGATGGGTAGAGTCGGGGGTGATGGGTAGAGTCGGGGGTGATGGGTAGAGTCGGGGGTGATGGGTAGAGTCGGGGTGATGGGTAGAGTCGGGGTGATGGGTAGAGTCGGGGTGGTGGGTAGAGTCGGGGTGGTGGGTAGAGTCGGGGGTGATGGGTAGAGTCAGAGGTGGTGGGTAGAGTCAGAGGTGATGGGTAGAGTCAGGGGTGATGGGTTAGAGTCAGGGGTGGTGGGTAGAGTTAGGGGTGGTGAGTAGAGTTAGGTGTGGTTGGTTAGAGTCAGGGGTTGGTGGGTAGAGTCAGGGTGGTGGGTAGAGTCAGGGGTGGTGGGTAGAGTCAGGGGTGGTGGGTAGAGTCAAGGGTGATGGGTAGAGTCAGGGGTGATGGGTAGAGTCAGGGGTGGTGGGTATAGTTAGGGGTTTGGGGAGTAGAGTTAGGTGTGGTTGGTAGAGTCAGGGGTGGTGGGTAGAGTCAAGGGGTGGGGGTAAGTCAGGGGTGGTGGGTAGAGTCAGGGGTGGTGGTAGAGTCAAGGTGAGGGTAGAGTCAGGGGTGAGGGTAGAGTCAGGGGTGATGGGTAGAGTCAGGGGTGATGGGTAGAGTCAGGGGTGGTGAGTAGAGTCAGGGGTGGTGGGTAGAGTCAGGGGTGGTGGGTAGAGTCAGGGGTGGTGGGTAGAGTTTCTTTGGTCGATGCTACACTGGCCATAGATCAATTCTCCTCTTACAGTTCTGCCAACCTCTCTCTCTCTCTCTCTCTCTCTCTCTCTCTCTCTCTCTCTCTCTCTCTCTCTCTCTCTTCTCTCTCTCTCTCTCTCTCTCTCTCTCCTCTCTCTCTCTCTCTCTCTCTCTCTATCTCCCCTCCTCTCTCTCCCCTCTCTCTCATCTCTCTCTCTCTCTCTCTCTACTCATACTCACATACACACACACACACACACACACACACACACACAACAGCAACATACCCGCCTCTCCTTCAGAGTGCAGTCACTACTTCCCACTTCCAGGACTCAAGTCCTCCTAACCAGTTTCTCTGAATCCCTTCATATGTGTTACCTTGCTCACACTCTAACAGCTCGTCAAATCATAAAAGTCACTTGCCTCCACTCCTGCCGAACACGTTCACACACGCCTGCTGGATGTCGAAGCCCACTCGCATACAAAACCTCCTTTGCCGATTTACCCAGCCAATGGCTGGGACCATACCACAGTGCTTACTGATACTTTATCTGTTTTTTTTTATTTTTAGTGTTAACCCTGTAAAGTTAACTATTAATTAACTTTCCTGAGATGCCACTGTCAATGCTTATTGTTAATTACAAACATTAATTAGTAATAATTTTCTGATGTGGCTGTGACGTTGTTAAAGATCAAATTTGAACTTCGTTTTGTTATTCTCAGATTATCTTTGTCTCTCTTATATTAGTTTCTGGTCAGTCTGATCACTTCTCTTCTTGTGTGTCCTTTTCTTTTGTATTTTTTCCACTCTGTTACTCTTTCATTTTTTCTTGCCTCCCTACATGTCTGGTTGAACCCGAGGGTTCTCTTTCTTGTTTCTTCATCATCATCTTGCTATGACAGCCTCCTCAGCTTCCCAACATTTTGCAGCAGCAGCATCATCAAACTCATAGTCCTCGTCCAGAGAATCATTCAACCCCTTGACTATTTCCCCTTCTAAAGACTGGCTTGTCAAGCTCTACCTTCAGTTCCACGAGAATCACAGGTCAGAGAACTTTTTTTGGGTATTACCCCAAATCAAATTTGTCTACAGCGAAATTTCCCAGAAGAATCAAAATTATTTGTCTGGAAATATATATCTTTTAGAAGTTTTTGTTCAATTTTAGTTATATGTTCATTGAGCCTTCATTACCCCAGAGATTTTTAATTTTACCCTATTGGGGTAATTTACCCCCTTTCCCGACCTCTGCGTGACTAGGTATTTGAAGTTGAGAACCACATGATCAGCATCCAGTGATCTCTTGTTTATCTGTGTTAGATGAACCTACCGTCAACACTATGTCCAGTATGGTTAGCTCGCCATCTTTCTTGCTTGTCATGTCCAGTCTGGCTAGCTCATCATCTTTCTTGCTTGTCATGTCCAGTCTGGCTAGCTCATCATCTTTCTTGCTTGTCATGTCCAGTCTGGCTAGCTCATCATCTTTCTTGTTTGTCATGTCCAGTCTGGCTAGCTCGTCATCTTTCTTGCTTGTCATGTCCAGTCTGGCTAGCTCATCATCTTTCTTGCTTGTCATGTCCAGTCTGGCTAGCTCGTCATCTTTCTTGCTTGTCATGTCCAGTCTCGCTAGCTCGCCATCTTTCTTGCTTGTCATGTCCAGTCTGGCTAGCTCATCATCTTTCTTGTTTGTCATGCCCAGTCTGGCTAGCTCACCATCTTTCTTGCTTGTCATGTCCAGTCTGGCTAGCTCATCATCTTTCTTGCTTGTCATGTCCAGTCTGGCTAGCTCGTCATCTTTCTTGCTTGTCATGTCCAGTCTCGCTAGCTCGCCATCTTTCTTGCTTGTCATGTCCAGTCTGGCTAGCTCGCCATCTTTCTTGCTTGTCATGTCCAGTCTGGCTAGCTCGCCATCTTTCTTGCTTGTCATGTCCAGTCTGGCTAGCTCGTCATCTTTCTTGCTTGTCATGTCCAGTCTGGCTAGCTCGTCATCTTTCTTGCTTGTCATGTCCAGTCTGGCTAGCTCGTCATCTTTCTTGCTTGTCATGTCCAGTCTGGCTAGCTCGCCATCTTTCTTGCTTGTCATGTCCAGTATGGTTAGCTCGCCATCTTTCTTGCTTGTCATGTCCAGTCTGGCTAGCTCGCCATCTTTCTTGCTTGTCATGTCCAGTCTGGCTAGCTCGTCATCTTTCTTGCTTGTCATGTCCAGTCTGGCTAACTCGCCATCTTTCTTGCTTGTCATGTCCAGTCTGGCTAGCTCGTCATCTTTCTTGTTTGTCATGCCCAGTCTGGCTAGCTCACCATCTTTCTTGTTTGTCATGTCCAGTCTGGCTAGCTCGTCATCTTTCTTGTTTGTCATGCCCAGCCTGGCTAGCTCACCATCTTTCTTGCTTGTCATGCCCAGTCTGGCTAGCTCACCATCTTTCTTGTTTGTCATGTCCAGTCTGGCTAGCTCGTCATCTTTCTTGTTTGTCATGCCCAGTCTGGCTAGCTCACCATCTTTCTTGTTTGTCATGTCCAGTCTGGCTAGCTCGTCATCTTTCTTGTTTGTCATGCCCAGTCTGGCTAGCTCACCATCTTTCTTGTTTGTCATGTCCAGTCTGGCTAGCTCGTCATCTTTCTTGTTTGTCATGCCCAGTCTGGCTAGCTCGCCATCTTTCTTGCTTGTCATGCCCAGTCTGGCTAGCTCGCCATCTTTCTTGCTTGTCATGTCCAGTCTGGCTAGCTCGTCATCTTTCTTGCTTGTCATGTCCAGTCTGGCTAGCTCGTCATCTCTCTTGCTTGTCATGTTCTTGCTGACTCACTTTCCTCTAATCAATTCCATCAACTTAACCCTCCTCGTTTTCGGTGTTTCTTCTGGGTCTTAGTTCTTCCAGTCTATTTCACTAAGGTTGAAATCTAGCATTATAAGCAGCTTCACTGTAGCCGAAACGCACTCCTGGCTGCAGCTGTTATGATGTCAATCATCCCTTGCTTTATGGCCTTATATTACATCCTCGGACTCCTGTTATTAGGTGGCGGGTTGTATATCACTGCAGCTACTATTTACTGTGAAAGTGTTTTTCTTCAGTCTGTTTCTCTCACTTCATCAAAATTCCATTGAATTTTAATTAATAGAGCCGCTCCTCCTTCCCTGTTTCTTCTGTCTTACGTAAACACTGTTTTGTGTGTGTGTTTGTACATGTGTATGTACTCATCTATTTGTGTACTCGTCTATTTATTTTCTTGGCCCCGCCTCTTAGCTATTTGCTACTAGGTCTGCTCTCTCTCCTTCCTCCAAGAGCCTTATCATATCCCTTCTTAAAGCTATGTATGGTTTCTGTCTCCACTCCATCACTCTCCAGATTGTTTCATTTCCTGGCAGGTCTATGACTGAAGAAGTACTTCCTAACATCCCTGTGACTCACCTGAGTTTTCACCTTCCAGTTGTGTCCCCTTCTTGCTGTGTCCCATCTCTGAAACATCCTGGCCCTGTCCGCCTTGTCAATTCCTTTCGGTATTTTATATGTCGTTATCATGTTCCCTTTTATCCCTCCTGTTCTCTAGTGTCGTCAGGGTGAGTTCCCTTAACCTTTCATCGTAAGACATACCCCTTAGCTCCAGGACTAGTCTTGTTGCAAACTTTTGTATTTTCTGTGATTTCTTGACGTGTTTGACCAGGTGTAGGTTCCATACTGGTGCTACGTACTCCATTATGGGCCTGATGTACACAGTGCAGTGTCTTGAAAGCCTCCTTACATAGATGTCGAAACGCTGTTCTTAGGTGTGTCAGGAACCCACATACTGCACCAATTATTTGTTTGATGTGTGCCTCAGATGTGCTCAGTATGACGCTCATTCCAAGATCATATTCCATAAGCGAGTTTTTCAGCTTTTGACCTTATAGGCTATTCTCCGTCTGCGTATTTTTGTCTTTCTCAAGCTTCATGACTTCGAACTTGGTGAAGTTAAACTCCAGGAGCCATTTGTCAGACCAGGCATGCAGCCTGTCCAGAACCCTTGTAGTCTTTCCTCGTTCTCGTCCGATGGAATTCTCCGTTTGTCTGTGTGTGTGTGGGTGGGGGGGGAGGGGGTGTATCCACCTGTATCTACTCAAAATATGTGGTCGCAAAGGTCGATTCACAGCTCCTGGGCCAGCCTCTTCGCTTTCCGCTAGAGGCTTCAGTCTTGTGCCTCTTAAAGTTATGTATGGGGCTCCTCCTTTATTACTCCACCGTCGTGTAACTCTGTGTTTTCAGGTTCCACCTGTGATTTTGTGTTTCTAATTCCCAGCTGTTTACTTTATCAAATTTTTCAGTACTTTAAATCTTATATCACCTCTAGTCCTTTACTGTGGGAGTGTGTGTACTCACCTATTGTGGTTGCAGGGGTCAATTCACATCTCCTGGCCCCTCCTCTTCACTCGCCGCTACTAGGTCACTCTTCCTGCTCCATGAGATTTATCATGCCTCTTCTTAAAGCTATGTTTAGATCCTGCTTCCACTACAACACTTCCCAGACAATTCCACTTCCTGACAACTCTGTGACCGAAGAAATACCTCCTAACATTCCTGTGATTAATCTGAGTCTTCAACTTCCAATTGTGACCCCTTGTTGCTGTGTCCCATCTCTGGAACATCCTGTCTCTGTCCACCTTGTCAATTCTTCACAGTATTTTGTATGTTATATCTTCCCTAACCCTCCTATCCTCCAGAATCGTCAGGTCGATTTCCCCTAACCTTTCTTCGTAGCTCTGGAACTAGCCTTGTTGCAAATCCAGTGCCACCGCCTTTGAGGTATCAAGGTCACTTCGCAGCTTCTTCACCTCCTCCTCGGTTGTGTGTATTTCATCCAACACTTGTTGGTATATCCCTTGTTAGTGTCCTCGTCTGTTCTGGCTTCCCAGAGTCCTTTCTGTCTCCACTGTAAATATTTCCTTAAATCTTACGTTAAGCTCCTCACATACTACTTGGTCGTTTCTTGTGAGTTTCCCACCTTCTTTCCACAGCCTGATTACCTGGTCCTTGACTGTTGTCTTCCTCCTGATGTGGCTATACAACAGCATCGGGTCAGACTTGACTTTTAATGCTATGTCGTTGATGCTATTGTCGCTGGGCCTTCCTTCTTTTGTGTGCATACTCGTTTCTGGCTCTTCAACTAATCTCTCTATTTTCCTGGGTCCTTTGTCTTCTGTACGTTTTACATTCTCTAGTGTACTTAGTTTGTGCCTCCCTACACCCTTGGGTAAACCAATGGCCCATTCTGGTTTTCCCAATATTTCTGTTGCCTTCGGGATCAAACCTTTCGTTTGCCTCCTTGCATTTTGTTGTTACATAGTCCATCATTTCATTTACTGACTTTTCTACCAATTCTCTTTTCCACTGAACCTCCTGCAGGAAGTTCCTCATACCTGTGTAGGCCTCCCTTTTCTAGTTTGGTTTTTCCCATCCTACTCCTCTTACCCTCTCCACGTGAAATGCTACTATGTATTCAAAGGTCAGAACCAAGTGATCATTAACTCTGAAGCGCCTTTCATATGTGATGTCCTCGATGTCCGAGCTACTCAGGGTGAACACGAGATCCAGTCTTGCTGGTTCATCCTCCTCTCTCTCTCTCTCTCTCTCTCTCTCTCTCTCTCTCTCTCTCTCTCTCTCTCTCTCTCTCTCTCTCTCTCTCTCCTTCTCTCTCTCTCTCATAGTGTCCCTAACATGTTGATGCATGAAGTTTTCCAGCACCACACCCATCATCTTGGATTTCCATGTTTCAGGACCTCCCCCCATGTGGCTCCAGGCTTTCCCTTGTGATTGAAATCGCCCATAACTAGTAACATTGTTCTACCCGTGTGAGCTCTTCTGGCCACCTCAGCTAGTGTGTCCACCATTGCTCTGTTGATCTCTTATTCTTTTCCTGGCCTCCTGCAGTTCTGTGGCAATGACTGCCTTATGTCCCCCAGGCTGAATTGTACCTACTATGTAGTCCCTTTCACCAGTTTCGTCCATGCCTTCCATTTCCTCAAATCCCCATTGGTTTTTTAATGAGCAGTGCAATTCCTCCTTACCCTCTGTTCCCTCCATCTTTCCTCAGGATCTGATATCCAGGTGGGAAGTTTGCGTCTGTTTAGTCCCAGTGAGTTTTGTTTCTGTGAATGCTATGATGTCTGGGAGAATCTTGATCCTTTCATGTTACTCCTCACATTTATTTGTTATTCTATCAGCATTCATATACCAAACCTTCAACTTCTTTTCTAAAACTGTTATCTGGGGACAACGCTGGGGTTGCGGAGCGGGAGACCTGGCAGGGAACTATGGGGAGTTGCTGTGGAGGTGGAGTTTGTGATGATGGGGGTGGGGGAAGAGGATACAGTGTGTGGGTTATGGTTTAGATTGCTTGGTTACATTGTGGGTTGTTATAGTTGAGGTCCTTCTGTGGGTGGTTCTGATGGACATTGTATTTGCTCTTCCTCAAATACTGTAAGGAAAATGCGGTAACATTCATTGACACTGGACCCCTTCAAAGGCAGAAATGAAAGTATGCTGGGGTGGGGGGTTTACTTTTCTAGGTGTGGGGGGGGGAGCATGCAATGCGGGAGGAGCAGTTAGGACTTTAAACTAGGAAATATTAGTGGTAGGGGTTTTTGGCAGGAAAACAGTGAGCCCGTGTAGTAATTTACGAGTTCTAGGGGAACTAAATAATAAGAAGGGAATAGTATTAAAAAGCCGGGGACCTTGGGGTTGAAAAGGGAAGAAAAGGGTTTTTAGTAAAAAAAATAAAAAATGAGCAGGGGGGGAAAAAGAAAGGAGAGTCTTTCAATGTTTATTATGCAATTCCCGAGGCTGGGAATAAGTGGACAGTTAGATTAGTTGCTATGTAGGTAGCTTTATGTATTTCCCTTTAAGGACTTTTTAATTAAAAAAGTCGGGAATGCCTGCGGAATGTCAATTGGGGGTTTTAAATTTTTCCCAAGAAGAAGAAGTTTGGGGGGGGGGTGGGGGTGGCTTTTTAGTCCGAGATCGCTTGAATGTTGCATAAAAACGGGTATTAAGTTGAAGAAAACATACGGGTCTGTTTGGATAGAATTTTTCGGGGGGCATAAAAAAACGTTTTTTGGGAGTAAAATATCCCGTCCCCCCTAACTTGATGGGGCCCCAAGGGGAAACTACTATGGAGGAAATTTTTAAGGCCCCACAAGCACATAATGTAGTAATTCAGGAGATTTTAACTTTAGTCATGTTGATTGGAATTTTTTGACTGGAATTTAGAATCGACGCTTCTTAAAAGTATTCAGGGGTTGTTTTTTTTAAGCAGTTTGTACGAACCCACAAGGGGAAATAACCCGCTTACTTTGTTATGGGAAACAATGATCCCTTGTTAATAATTTAAAAATTTCAGGGAACTGGGTGCTAGACCACAAACAATTACATTTAGCATTGAAGGGAAGTACGTATACGATAACCAGTAACAGTCCAGATTTCGCTAGCAGTTACGATGGCTTAGAGAAAAACTTATCATCTGTTGACTGGGATAACGAAGAGAGCTATCAATATGAAAATTTTTTTCTGAACACTATACATGCACTCAAAAGCTTTTATCCATAAAAAGAAAATTAGATCAAATAGAAATGACCCAAAATGGATAAATTTATAGGCTCAAATATTTTACTAGGGCATAAGAAAGGAATTTATAGGCGTATCAAAAGAGGCGAGGGTCATCTTAGATCAGTATATTGACATTAAGAGGGACATTAAAAAGGGGATAAAAAAAGCTAAAAGGGACTATGAAAAAAGTTGCTAGGGATTCTAAAACTAACCCAAAAAGTTTTTCCAGGTCATAGAACATAAAGTTAGAGATAAGATAGGTCCCCCTTAAAAATAACTATGGGCACCTTACTGACAATGAGAATGAAATGTGCTTGATTTGAATAATTATTTTCTCTCAGTTTTACACGGGAAGACACTAACAATATTCCAGTAAATTAATTTTTAAACAGTGGGCTAGAAGAAGATAAATTATGAACATCACAGTCACTAGTGAGATGTTGTGAGGCAGATAGACAGACTGAAGCAAATAAGTCGCCGGGTCCTGATGAGGTTTTTTCAAGAGTTTTTAAAGGGGAAAATGCAAAATGGAACTCTTGGAAACCATTAAATAATATTTTTAATTTATCTCTTGAAACAGGTGTATTTGTCTGATATGGGGAAGATGGCTAATGTAACTCCTATTTTTAAAACAGGGACAAGTCCGTTACCGTAAAATTACCGCCCAATAAGCCTGACCTCAATTGTAGGCAAATTACTAGAGTCAATTATAGCTGAGATTATAAGAAGCCATCTCGATAAGCATAGCTTGATAAATGATACTCAGCAGGATTCACAAGAGGCCGGTTTTGGGTCTAACTAATTTATTAACTTTCTTCAGAAAAGCTTTTGAGGCTGTTGACCACAATAAAGAATTTGATATTATTTACTTAGATTTAGTAAGGCTTTTGATAGAGTTCCGCACCATAGACTGTTAAAGAAAGTGGCAGCTCATGGCATTGGGGAAAAGTGCTCCTCGTGGATCGAGTCATGGCTCACTGACAGGAAGCAGAGAGTGTCCATAAATGGGGTTAAATCCGAGTGGGGATCTGTAACAATGGCGTCCACAGGGATCAGTCTTGGGGCCCGTTGTTGTTTATAATATATATCAATGATCTTGATGGGGGAATTACTATTGATATGACAATTCGCCGATGACACAAAGATAGGTAGGATAATTGATTCAAACGTAGAGTTAGGGAACTTCAGGGAGGATTTAAACAACTCTATTCTTGGTCAGAAAAGTGGCAGATGCAGTTCAATGTAGATAAATGCAAGGTTCTGAAACTTGGGAGTGCCCATAAAACCCTAGTTACTTATAAATTAAATGATGTAGAACTTAGCCATAAAAGATTGCGAAAAGGACTTGGGGTTATGGTGAGCAGCAACCTTAAACCAAAACAGCAATGCCTAAGCGTACGTAATAAGGCAAATAGATTACGGGATTTATATCAAGAAGTGTAAGCAACAGAAGTCCAAGGTCATTTCTGCAGCTTTTATACATCATTAGTAAGGCCTCACCTTGATTATGCAGCTCAGTTCTGGTCTCCCTAAATTTCAAAATGGACATAAATTCGTTAGAAAACATTCAGCGTAGGATGACTAAAAATTTAAAACATAGCATTTGAAAAACTTCCTTATTTAAGAAAGATTGAAGACTCTTAAGTTACATTCACTTTTTAGCGAAGAATGAGTGTAGACAGCCTGTACTGTCTGCACAGACAGCCATGCGTCTTTCCAGCTTAGTTCATATTTCGCGCCACCAGGTGCTGCCATCTATAGGCCTTTCCACTTCAGTATGCCCAGACTTTCCTCGCTCTCACTCACTCACACAGCGCCTGGCAGGAAGTCACAAGTACTCTCAGCTCTCTCTCGTGGGCATGGCCTGCCCGGCCATGGGCACAAACACCAAGCCTGTGTAACCCAACACTACTTACAATAAACAAAGAAGCCTCCGAAGAGATATATCATTCACACCCCGCTTACAGCTCACCCAACAAAGCTCATTATAAATGGTGACAGCGGTGCTTGCAGAAGTTGTGTTTTTCCTGGAGAGAAGGAGGGAGGTTTATGAAGTCATCTTTCACTTCATCACCCCACACAAGAAGCATCCGTCTCTCAACGAGTTATCCTGATGTCGTGTCTGCACGTTTGAGCTCCAGACACAGGGAAAGAATCAAGCCGAAATTTATCGAATTCTCCGAGAATTGTGAGTGGCGTCACAGTGACCCCACGCTACAGCGTCCCAGCGTCTCCCCGCTACAGTGTCCCACGCTGTTTTCTCAAGTCACGTGTTCAGCGTCACTTGTATGTTGCTGTTGTTGTTCAGCTCAGCACAGCTTTTTTCAGCAAGCCAGAGGGGATTTTGTGGTGATTTCTGCGTCCAGTGTGACTTCTCCACGTATTTGTGGGTGGGGGGGGGAGAGGAGAGGAAGTGGGTGTTCCTTACCTTGCCCATGCTCGCCCCGCCATGCACTACCACGCTCCTCGCCACCCACCCAAAAACCCTACACAAACTTTAGAATATTCTGTGATTTCTTGACGTGTTTGACCAGTGTAGGTTCCATACAGTTGCAACGTACTCCATTATGGCCTTTAAGTACACCATGCAGTGTCCTTGAAAGCCTCCTTATCATATATGTCGATAACGCTGTTCTTAGGTGTTCAGAACCCACATACTGCACCACTTATTTTTTTGATGTGTGCCTCAGATGTGCTCAGTATGACGCTCATTCCATATCATATTCCATCAGCGAGTTTATCAGCTTTGACCTTATATCTATTCTCCGTTCCAGCTTATTTTTTGTCTTTCTCAAGCTTCATGACTTCGAAACTTGGTGAGTTAAACTCCAGAGCCTTTTTGTTCAGACCAGGCATGCAGCCTTCCAGAACCCTTGTAGGCTTTCCTCGTTTCTCGTCCGATGGAATTCTCCGTTTGTCTGTGTGTTGGTGTGGGGGAGGGGTGTATCCACCATTTATCTACTCAAATATGTGGTCCGCAAAGGTCGATTCACAGCTCCTGGCCAGCCCTCTTCGCTTTCCGCTAGAGGCTTCATCTTTCCTCTTAAAGTTAATTATGGGCACCCCGATTATTACTTAACTCCACCGTCGTGTAACTCTGTGTTTCAGGTTCCACCTGTTTGATTTTGTGTTTTTCTAATTCACACATTTACTTTATCAATTTTTCAGTACATTAAAATCTTATATCACCTCTAACCTTTACTGTGGGAGTTGTGTACTCACCATTGTGGTTGCAGGGGTCAATTCACATCTCCTGGCCCCTCCTCTTCACTCGCCGGCTACTAGTCACTCTTCCTGCTCCATGAAATTTAACATGCCTCTTCTTAAAGCTATGTTGATCCTGCTTTCCACTAACAACACTTCCCAGACCATTCCACTTCTGACAACTCTGTGACCCGAAGAAATACCTCCTAACATGTCCTGTGAATAAACAGAGACCTTCCAACTTCCCAATTGTGACCCCTTGTTGCTGTGGTCCCATCTCTGGAACATCCGTGTCCTCTTCCCCATGTCATATTCTTTCACATATATTGTATGTTATATCTTCCCTAACCCTCCTGGCAATTCCTCCAGAATCGTCAGGTCGATTTTCCCCTAACCTTTCTTCGAGCTCTGAACTAGCCTTGATGCAAATCCAGTGCCACCGACTTTGAGTATCAAGGTCACTTCGCAGCTTCTTCACCCCCCTCGGTTGTGTGTATTTCATCCACACACTTGTTGGTATAACCCCAATGTTAGTGTCCATCGTCTGTTCTGGCTTCCCAGAGACCTTTCTGTCTCTCACAGTAAATATTCCATTAAATCTACTAAGCTCCTCACATACTACTTGGTCGTTACTTGTTGAGTTTCCCACCTTCTTTCCACAGCCTGAATTTACCTGGTCCTTGACTGTTGTCTTCCTCCTGATGTGGCTATACAACAGCATCGTGTCAGACCTTGACTTTTAATGCTATGTGACGTGATGCTATTGTCGCAGGCTTCCTTCTTGTGTGCATACTGGTTTTTCTGGCTCATCAACTAATCTCTCTATTTTCCTGGGTCCTTTGTCTACTGTTACGTTTTACATTCTCTAGTGTATTAGTTGTGCTCCCTACACCCTTGGTAAAACAATGGCCCATTCTGGTTATCCCAATATTTCTGTTTGCCTACGGATCAAACCTATCGATTGCACTCCTGCATTTTTTTTTTACATATCCACATTTCAATTACTGACTTTACTACCAATTCTCTTTTCCACTGAACCTCCTGCAGAAGATCCTCATACCTTTAAGGCCTTCCTTTTCTAGATTGGTTTTTCCCATCTAATCCCTTACCCTCTCCACGTGAAATGCTACTATGTATTCAAGGTCAGAACCAGTAACATTACTCTGAAGCGCCTTTTCATATGTGATGTCCTTCTATGTCCGAGCTACTCAGGTGACACGAGATCCATCTTGCTGGTTCATCCTCCTCTCTCGCTCCTCTCTCTCTCTCTCTACTCTCTCTCATCTCTCTCTCTCTCTCTCTCTCTCTCTCTCTCTCGTCTCTCTCTCTCTCTCATAGTGTACCTAACATGTAGATGCATAAGTTTTCCCCGCACCACACCCAGTCATCTGGATTTCCATGTTTCAGGACCTCCCCATGTGCTCCAGGCTTTCCATTGTGATTGAAATCCCCATAACTAGTAACATTGTATCTACCTTGTGAGCTCTCGCCACCCTCACTAGTTGTCCACCTTGCCTGTGATCACTATATTCTTTTCCTGCCCTGCTGCAGTTCTTGTGCAATGATCCTATGTCCCAAGGCTTGATTTGTACCTACTATGTAGTCCCCTTCACCAGTTCGTCCATTCCTCCATTCCTCAAATCCCCATTGGTTTTTTAATGAGCATGCAATTCCTCCTTACCTCTGTCCCTCCATCTTTCCTCAATCTATATCCAGTTGGAAAGATTGCGACTGTTATAGTCCCCAGTGATTTTGTTTCTGTGAAAGCTATGATGTCTGGGAGAATTCTTGGATCCTTTCATTTACCCTCACATTATTTTTATTCTATCAAGCATTCATATAATACAAACCTTCAACCTTTCTAAAACGTTATCTGGGACAACGCTGGGTGCGCGCGGAGACCTGGCAGGAACTATGGGGAGTTGCAGTGAGTGGATTGTGATAGGGGGTGGGGAAGAGATAAGTGTGTGGTTATGGTTTTAGATTGCTGGTTACATTGTGGGTTGTATAGTTGAGGTCCTGCGTGGTGTTCTGATGGACATTAGTATTTGCTCTTTCCTCAAATACTGTAAGAAAATGCCGTAACATTCATTGACAACTGGGACCTCTTCTGCATGTCAGAAATACATTATGCTAGGATGGTTGCACTATCTAGGTGGGGTGGATCACTGCAACTTCAGTGGGGGAGCAGTTAGGACTTAAACTAGGAATAGTTAGTGTTATGGGTTTTGGCAGGAAAACAGTGAATCCCAGTGTAGTAAATATTAAGGTTTCTAGGGGACTAGTAATAATAGAACGAGATAGATATTGAAAAGCCAGACCAGTGTGATTAGTCATAATAGGTTTATAAAAAAATAGATTACAGGAAGGTAAAGAAAAGAGAGTCTTCAATGATTATTATGCTAATTGCCGTAGCTAGGAAAAATGATCGATTGAGATTAGTTGCTATGTAGGTAGCATTGATATTTGCTTAACTGAGACTGTTTAATTTCAAAAAGTGGACATGCTGCGAATTCATATTCCAGGGTTTTTAATTTGTTCATAAGATAGAATAATGGGAGGGGGTGGGTGGCATTTTTATGTCCGAGAAGTCCGCTTGAACTGTTGCATAAAAACGTATTTAAGTCTGAATAACACATACACGATCCTGTTTAAATTTTCAGAGCATGAAACTGATTTTAGGAGTGATATACCGTCCCCCTAACTTAGATAGGGACCAGGGAAACTACTATGGGAGAAATTGTTATCGGCCACAAGGCACATAATGTAGTAATTCTATTCGAAGACATTAAACATAGTCATGTTGAATTGAAATTTTCTTGACTGGGAATTTAGAAATCGTACACTTCTTAAAAGTATTTCAGGATTTTTTTTTGAAGCAGTTTGTGACAGAACCTACACGTACAAAACCTGCTGACTTAGTATGCAAACAATGAATCCCTTGTTAATAGATTTAAGAACAATTTCAGAGAACTGGGTGCTAGCGACACAAATCTATTACAATAGCATTGAATTAAGTTAAAACCATAGTAGCGATAACTCATAACAGTCCCAGATTTCCTTAGCAGATTACGATGGCTTAGAGAACACTTATCATCAGTATGACAGGGATAACGAAGAGAGCTATCAATAGACAGTTTTCAGAACACTATACATGCGCACAAAGATGTTTAACCCATATAAAGAAATTAGATCAAATATAAAATGACCCAAAATGATGAATAATCGGCTCAAATATCTACTAGGCATAAGAAAGGAATTTATGGCGTATCAAAAAGAGGCGAGGTCATCTTATGAATCAGTATATATTGACATAAGAGGGACATTAAACAGGGGATAAGAAAATCAAAATGGACTATTAAATTAAAGTTGCGTAGGATTCTAAAACTCACCCCAAAAGTTTTTACCAGGTCTATAGAAAAAAGTTAGAGATAAGAATAGTCCCCTTAAAAAATAACTTATGGCACCTTACTGACAATGAGAAAGAAATATGCTTGAATTTTGAATAAATTATTTTCTCTCAGTATTTACATCAAGAAGACACTAACAATATTTCCATAAATAACATTACAGTGGGCTAGAAGAAGATAAATTATGTAACATCACATCACTAGTGAGATGTTTGTTGAGGCAGATAGACAGACTGAATCAAAAAAAGTCGCCGGGTCCTGATGAGGTTTTTTCAAGAGTTCTTTAAGTGAATGCAAAAATGGAACTCATGTGAACCATTTAAATAATAATTTTAATTTATCTTTTGAAACAGGTGTAGGTTCTGGGTAAATAGTTGAAGATGGCTAATGTAACTCCTATTTTTAAAACAGGGGACAAGTCGTTACCGACACATTTACCGCCCCAATAAGCCTGACCTCAATTGTAGGCAAATTACTAGAGTCAATTATATCTGAGATTATAAGAAGCCATCTCGAAAAGCATGCTTGAAAAATGATACTCAGACATGGATTCACAAGAGTCCGGTCTATTCTAACTAATTTATTAACTTTCTTCAGTATAGCATTTGAGGCTGTTGACCACAAAAAGAATTTTGATATTATTTTACATAGAATTTTAGTAAAGCTTTTGATAAGTTCCGCACCATAGACTGTTAAAGAAAGTGGCAGCACATGGCATTTGGGGAAAAGTGCTCTCGTGGTGAGTACATGGCTCCACTGTACAAGGAACGAGAGTGTCCCATAATGGGGTTAAATTCCGAGTGGTGATCTGTAACAAGTGGCGATCCACAGGGATCAGTCTTGGGCCCGATGTGTTTTATAATATATATCAATATCTTGATGAGGGAATTACTAGTGATATGAGTCAATTTCGCCGATGACCACAAAATAGGTAGGATAATTGATTCAAACGTAGATGTTAGGGAACTTCAGGTAGGATTTAAACAAAACTCAATTCTTGGTCAAAAAGTGGCAGATGGCATTCAATGTAGAGATAAATCAAGGTTCTGAAGCTTGTGGCGTGCCCATAACCCTAGTACTTATAATAATTAAATGAGTAGAACTTAGCCATTACAGATTGCGAAAAGGACTTGGTGTTTTCATGGTGAGCGAGCAACCCTTAAACCAAGACAAGTCAATGCCTAAGCGGAACGTAATAAGGCCCCCAAATAGGATTTACTGGATTATATCAAGAAGTGTAAGGCAACAGAATCCCAGAGTCATACCTGTCAGCTTTATACATCAATAGTAAAGTCCTCACCTTGATATGCCATCTCCAGTTCTGTCTTCCGTATTACAAAAGGGACATAAATTCGTAAGAAAACATTCACGTAGGATGACTAAATTATACATAGCATTATAAATCTTCCTTTTGAAGAAAGATTGAAGCTCTTAAGTTACATTCACTTGTTCGAACGAAGAATGATGAGTAGACAGCCTTGTACTTCTGCACAGACAGCCCATGCTGTCCTGCCAGCTTAGTGTCAATATTTCGCGCCACTCAGGTGCTGCCCATCCTATAGGCCTTGCCACTTCATATGCCCAGACTTGGCCTCGCTCTCACACACTCACACAGTGGGCGGCCTGGCAGGAAGTCACAAGTACTCTGCAGCACTCTCTCGTGGCATGTGCCCTATCCCGGGCCAAGGGCACAAATACACAAGCCTGTGTAACCCAACACTACTTACAATAAACAAAGAAGCCTCCGAAGAGATATATCATTCACACCCCCTTACAGCACAACCCAACAAAGCGTCATTATAAATGGTGACAGCGGTGCTTGCAGAAGTTGTTTTTGCCTGGAGAAGGAGGGAGATTAAAAAGTCAACTTCCTTCATCACCCTACAACAAGAAGCATCCGTCTCTCAACGAGTTATCCTATGTCGTGTTCTGCACGTTTGAGCATCCAGACACAGGTACAAGCAGGATCCATCCGAAATTTATCGAAAATTCTCCGAAAATGTGAGTGGCGTCACAGTGACCCCACGTATCAGCGTCCCAGCGTCTCACGCTACATTGTCCCACGCTTTTTCTCAATCACGTGTTACAGCGTCCTTGTATGTTGCTGTATGTTGTTCACTCAGCAACAGCTGATTCAGCAAGCCAAGGTGAGTTTTGTGGTGATTCTGCGTCCAGTGTGAGCTTCTTCTCCACGTATTTGTGGGTGGGGAGGAGAGGAGATAAAGTGGGTGTTCCTTACCTTGCCCATGCTCGCCCCCCATGCACTCACCCACCGCTCCTCGCCAAACCACACTACCATACACCACTCACACTACTCACTCCCTCTGCTGTTGTTCTTCTGCTGTTTTTCGTGTGATACGTCGCCAGTGCTGTGTATTCCGATTGCCCCGAGGCCACTCGAAGCTACGTGGATCAGCATCCCACGAAAACACGTCACAGGGTGTGGCCGATGTCACGTATACATACAAAGCCACGAGAGTTACCAGAAATGTCCCAAGGCCACATGCTGTGGTTTTTTGCTGCCCGCATCACATCGACGCTACCCACGATGCTGCCCCGACTTCATGACGTCACGATGTCCTGCTGACGTCACCCCACATGTCTGCCTGACGACACCTCGAGATGTCTGTAGAACGTCACTGCTGCTGACGGTCACCTTGCGACATCACGCCTGACATCACATGATGTCAACATCGATGTTCTAGTAATTATTTCAGGTAATTATCGAGAAGATTTTTAGAGAAGAAATATTTCGTGTGTTAATTAATTCCTCGCAGTCATGTTTCTCACAATTTTAATTATGTCTTATCAGTTTTATGCGGCATAAAAGTCATCATTTGCTAGTTAAGCCATGTTGTCCGTATGTACAGCGTGTGTATTGACGATTTTTTCCCGTGTGTCCCGTGAGGTTCTGTGGTCTAGACCCTGAGAGTGTACCACTAAGTCACCCGCCTGAACCAGTGTTTGACAGCTGATATTCTCATCCCTGAGCGTACGAGCCCTCCTTGTATCAGAAAGCTTTTATGCTCGTCGCTCGTGTTTTCTGCAGAAACTACCTGCTAGCGATTTCCCATCTAATTTGTTTCACATCAACCTCCAGACCGTCAGAGTGCAGTTTATATGTAGAGATACAAGGTCTGGGGACGCCTTAGACTAACCACTGCTTATAACTCTCAACAGTCTAGATGATGCTACTCGTCAAGCCGCACCAGGCCTGTCGCAGGCCTGTGTCCACCTCGTTCACAAGCTCAGTCAGTGGCCTGCACAAAGAAGTGTCACTTTAGACTGCTATCTCTCACACTGCATCTGGTGAAATGATGTTACGTACTCCCAGATGTTTACCGCTCTCAGACGTCTCTGCAACGACTCTCTCCCACAACTCGCACCACCCTCGCCGGCAGTGACAGCCCAGCAGTGACAGTAACCAGTCGAGAAGTCCTTAGTCGCTTGCCAGAAGTCCTACCCAGTTTGCCGAGTTTTGTCACGCCTCACTCAGGGCACCAGCATGTCGTGCCCCAGTTGAGTGAAAACCTGCATCGACTCCTACTATCTGCTTCACCGTTCCAGAGGAGACCGTTACCTGTTTACGGTCCAGTCACCGCAGCGATTTCCCTCCCGTGTTGCCGTATCTGTTCCCAGACGCAGGAAGGCGAGCAGTGATGCCCCTTCGATGCCACTGCCTTTGACCACGATGTTTATGCACACCCCACATGTTTTTTTTCTTCCCTCCCTGTAGGAAGTTTTTTTTTCCTGTCCATATGTATATAGGTGTAATGTTTTTTATTTTGTTTCTGTGCCCTGTTCCAACGAGAGAGAGACCGAGTTTTCTTTTACTACCAAATTGACGCGTCGTGACGACGCGCGATAGTTCCGAGCGTATGTAGACAACAGCCTGTAACTGTCTGCACAATCAGCCCATGCATGTCATGCCACTTATTACATATTTCGCGCCACTCAGGTGCTTCCATCTATATGCCTCGCCACTTCAGTATCACATAGACTTGCCCTCTCTCTCACTCACTCACACAGCGCCTGGCAGGAAGTCACAAGTACTCCTCAGCTCTCTCTCGTGGGCAAGGCCCCTGCCCTGGCCATGGGCCCAACACACAAGCACTGAGTAACCCACCACTACTTAACAATAAGTAAGAACTCGAAGAAGATATATCATTAAACACAATTTACCACCGCTCCTACAGTCCCTACCAACAAAGCCATTATATGAGGGGAACCTGATCGAAGTGTATAGTGAAGATAGGTATTAATAAAGGGGATATTAATAAGGTCTTGAGATGTCCTCACAAGAGAGAACGCGCATTAAATGGATTTAAATTAGATAATTTTAGATTTAGAAAGACATAGGGACAGTATTGGTTTGGAAATAGGAGTAGTTGATGAGTGGAACAGTCTACCTAGTTTGGTTATTGGAGGCAGGGACTTTGGGTAGTTTCAAATCTAGTTGGATAGACATGAGTGGTAGGGGTTTGGATTTGGTGGGACTTTCACATCAGAGCTTATTTCTTGGTGGCATGAAAATTGGGTTGGGCAATATTTGTTAGTGGAAGAATTGTTAAGGACCTGCCGTAGATATGTTGCCAGCCAGGCCTCCTCATTTCCGCCTTTCTTTATTTCTTATTTCTCAAGATCCTGAGTTCTTCTGCTCATCTCCGTCATTGCTTCTCCGTTCCTCCTTGCGTCTTTGTTCCCCCTCTGTTTCTGTCTTTCCTCATGTGTTCCTGTCCGTGGTTGAGTACACCCTTTGGTAATTCGATTGTCCGCGTAGTTGCTGCTTTCCTCCTGCGAATCCTGTTTGGAGTTGATTCTGCCTTGAAAATCACTTTGACTGGCCGGTATTTTCCCTTGCAAACCTACCCTATACACAAAAAATTGTCAACATGGGTCATGTCTCTTCTCCTAATGCTTTCAATATATTTTCAAACTGCTTTTTTCTCTTTCTGTTTTCTGCTCATAAGTTTTCTCCTACATCTTCCCCAAAAGAAAAACTGACTCTCCCTTTTGTCCTCCCACTGCATTTCCATTTGCATCTCACGATATGGTTTAATTGCCTCCATTGCAGCATCCTTCCTCATCCTCTTCTCATGATGTCCTCAGGCGGTCTGTCATTTTTCCTTCTCAAGCTTTTCCTGGCACTCTGTGGTCTATTAGGCCTGTGCATATAGCTGCTCCTTCATTGTCCTTTAGTCCCCTCATTAGTTCTTGTGTCTCCTCGTCTTTCCACTACATGATTGCCAATAGCCACTGCATACAGTATAGCTCCTTTGTTCCCTTCAGTCCCTTGTCTGTGACTGATTTAGTATTCCTGAATGCCACTTGTACTTCACTTTGGTTCTTAGATTGTTTCAGATATTTAGTTAGTCTTCTAATCTGTAACTTACTTTTCGCTGCTCTCCCATTCAACATGCTCCCTTCCCTCCTTCCATTTTTCTTGGTAACACTTCTAGCATCCTTCCCCACTTCTCTCCACATTTTCGTGAGCTCTGCAGCCGCAATCTCCCTCCCAGGTTCATACCACCAGTCCCTTGGTTCTCTTGCCTGTCTTTGTCAACAGCCATTTTTTGTCACCACAGAAATAAAAAACTTTTATTGTATTTTGCGTGTTCGTTTTTTGATGTAGTGTGTATTTTGTCAGGTGTGTTGTGTGTGTGCATGTATGTTGTTGTGCCTTGTGTGTGTGTTGTGTGTGTGTGTGTGTGGTGTGTGGTGTGTGTGTTGTGTGTGTTTGTGTGGTGTGTGGTGGGTGGGTGGGTGTTTGGTTGTAGGGGGGGAGGTGTTGTAGGGAGGAGGAGAAGAATATACATGGGAAGGCAAACAGGTTGACAGAGAGCAGAAAGGGCTGGGTGAAAGGATGAGGTGTACAGGAGAGAGGGCAAAGGAAGTGAGGGAAATGCATGGGGGAGAGGGGAGGGAGAAATGGAGGGTGAGAGAGGAGGAGAAGGAGAAGATGGTGATGAATTAATTTTAATTAGAGTGAGAGAGAGAGAGAGGAGAAATGAGGGATAGTGTGGGAATATGTGTCGCAGAGGTGGTTAGAGTGTAGTTGTGGAGGAGCACCTTCCACAGTGGGTAAAATTTGTAGTATTGTAAGGCGAGTACTCCGCAACAGACTCATTTTTGTATCCTAATTTTTTATTTACTAGACTGTCCTTTCTAGTAGAATGTAACATTATGTCTTTATGTTCTCTCTAAGACACTAGTCTCCTGCCTACCCGCTCTGATTTTCTGGATTTAAGTCCCAAAGTACTGTTTTTAGATGGAGATTTGTGAGTGACTCACCTATTTGTACTCCCCTGTTTGGGTAGCTGGGGTGGGACATTCCGGCCCCCCCTTTCACGGGGCCTAGTAGGTCCTCTCTCCCTGCTCCTGTGCTTTTCATACCCGCAAAAAACTATTTTTGGTTCCTCCCTTCCTACATCACTTGCTAGACATTCCACTTTCCCGACAAATTTATATTAAAGAAATATTCCCCAACATCTCCTTGACTCAACCCGGGCTTTAACCTCCAATTTTTACCCCCTTCTTTCTGTGTCACACTTGAAACATCCGTCTCTTCCACCTTGTCATTCCTCTTATTTTGTATATATCATGTCTTCCCAAAACCCCCTTTTCCCCATGCGTCAGGCCCATTTCCCCTTAAAACCCTTTTTTCGTTAGGCATTTTCTTAGCTCTGGAAAACCCGCCTCTTGCAAAACCCTTTTTATTTTTCTCTAATTTCTTTGCGTGCTTGACCAGGTTTGGGGTTTCCAAACTGGTGCTGCAAACCCAATGTGGGCCTAACTACAGGGTAAAATCTTTGTGATTCCTTAGAGGTATCGGAACGCTATTCCATTTCCCAGGCGCCCATGTGCTTTCAGAAATTTTTGGGTTTATGGGCCCCAGGAGATGTCTGGGGTTTTTACCACCCCCCAAAACCTTTTTGCTGAGTAAGATTTGCAGCTTTGGCCCCTTTTTCAAAAAAAAAGCGATTTTTAAAAAACTTAAAAGATTCCAGGTAAACTAGAAAGGACGCCCCCTTTTAGCATCCAGGGGTGTTTCTTTTTCGTAACAAATTATCAGTATCCTGGTCCAATTATCCTTAGAATTCAATAACAATAAATAGTGCTTCAGGATTACAACTGGTAAAATACTAACTAGAAAAAATTAAACTTTAATAAATTTATTAATTAGGTTGTCTAGGCGTATATCAAATTAAATTAAATCAAATTAATCACAGTAATCAAAATAATATTAATCACTTCTCTCGTGTTAATGTACCGTCTGGTACATTAACATTTAATAATACAATATACAAGTAAGTTTATGTGTATGTGTGTAAGTGTCAAAGTAGTTCGCTATGTCTCACGACTCGACTAGACTTAAAACAAGTGACTGACAAAGTCCTCACATAAACTAAACTTCTTGACCAACTGGCAATCAGAAAAAGTCTGCTTGAACAATAAAAAGAATGCTAAGCCCAATAGCAATGTAAACAAGCAACTGCGACCCCGAATCAGGACAAGGAGATAATATAACGACACAAGTAGGGACCATCAGCAGATCCTCCACAAAAGTCACGAAACTCCCATACTACGAATCTAGTTCAGCATAAGAAAATCCCCGACTGTGACAGTACACAGATACCAGTACAATTAGGTTAGAAGCTACGCTCAGGACCTGAGTTACTCAGAGTGTCTATGCGACACAACCTCAGTACAACGTTCGAAAATCACTAAGTCTATACAGTGTTCTGTGAACAGAGTCTCCAGAAATAACAATAAAGCTACAGAGACACTTCCAAACAAGGGGCCAATAAGGAAGAGTTAGGCACTTGTCAGGAAAACGTCCAACCACCCAGCGAGTCTAGACCAGACTGAATACTTCAGGCGAGGTGGAACACCCCCCCCCCCTCTATCACGTGATAGCTCCGTGGACGGTTGCTGGCTCAGCAACAACGAGAAGCCGGCAAAAGTAACGAGCCACAAGCGATAATTTTCAGTAGTTAGAACAATCAAGACTTGAACTATGAGCACATAATATGTTACATCCTACCTAACAACATAACTAAGTCAAATAATAATATAAAGCAATATATTCACGATTTAGCTATTATCGCAAATATAAGCAATATAAAATTACATGAAAAGGTAACATTCATTATTTATATTACATCATATACATTGAACCCATTCAGGGGTTGCAACAGCGGTCTTCTTTGCCCTTCCCCAATCTTCATGACCTTGCATTTGGCGGGGTTAAATTCGAGGAGCCAGGACCTGGACCATGCATCCAGCTAGTCGAGGTTTTTTGTAGTCCTGTCTGATACCCATACGATTTAATTCTCATTAACTCACATCATCTGCGAACAGGACACTTCCCAAGTCTATCCCTTCCATCATGTCATTCACATATAGCAAAAATAGCACTGTCCTTAGGACTGACCCCGTGGAACCCCGCCGTCACAGGCGTGCACTTGATACCTCGTCACATACGATGATCGTTGTTGCCTCCCTGCCAGGGTTCTCTGATCCATTACAGTACACTTCCTGTTATATGTGCGTGATCCTCTAGCTTGTGCACTAATCTCTTGTGAGGAACTGTGCCAAAGGCCTTCTTGCAGTCCCCGAAAATGTAAACTACCTACCCTTCTCTCTCGGTCTTACTTCAGTTACCTTATCATAAAACTCCAGAGGTTCATGACACAGGATTTGCTTCAAAGATCCGTGTTGGTTGCCATTTATAATCTTGTTCCATTTCAGGTGCTCCACCACTCTCCTCCTGATAATCTTCTTTCCCTGACTTTGCTACTATCACATTAGTGACAATGGTCTATAGTTTAGTGCTCGTGTCTGTCTCCTTTCTTAAAAATGGGGACTACAGTTGCTTCCATACCTCAAGTAGTTGCCCAGTTTCAATGGATGTGTTGAAAATTGTCCTTAGTGGCACCCCCGCCAGCGTCTCTGCTCTCTCTCTAAGGACCCACATAGAGATGTTTTTCTGGTCCCACCGATTTGAGATTTTCAGGGTCACTTGCAGCTTCTTCACCTCCTCGGTTGTGTATTTCATCCAACGCTTGTTGGGAATGCCATGTTGGTGAACCCCTCTGTTCTGACTTCCCGGAGTCCTTTCTGTCTCCACTGTAAATACTTCCTTAAATCTCATGTTGAGTGCCTCACATACTTCTGGTCATTTCTTGTGAGCTCCCTACCTTCTTCCTCAGCCTGATTACCTGGTCCTTGACTGTTGTCTTCTTCCTGATGTGGCTATACAACACTTCGGTTCAGATTTAAGTTTTTTATGCTATGTCGTTTTCGGACTGTCGCTGGGCCCCCCTTTTATCTGTGCACACTTTGTTTTTTGGCTCTTCGACAAAACTCTTTATTTTTCCCGGATCCTTTGTCTTCTGTACATTTTACATTCTCTAGTGTACTTAGTTTGTACCTCCCTCACACTTTGGGTAAACCAATGGTTCGTTCTGGTCTTCCCATTATTTTTGTTGACTTTGGGAACAAACCTTTCCTCTGCCTTTAACATTTTGTTGATACATAGTCCCTCATTTGTTTACTGACTTTCCTACCAAATTTTCTTTCACATAAACCTTGCAGGAAGTTCTCC
>NC_069478.1:4664134-4783881 GCF_026875155.1 Cherax quadricarinatus | reverse complement strand
ACTGAAAGCAGTGAAGAGTTTTTACGAGGATAGTGAGGCTCAAGTTAGAGTATGTGAGGAAAGAGGGAAATTTTTTCCCAGTAAAAGTAGGCCTTAGACAAGGATGTGTGATGTCACCGTGGTTGTTTAATATATTTATAGATGGGGTTGTAAGAGAAGTAAATGCGAGGGTCTTGGCAAGAGGCGTGGAGTTAAAAAGATAAAGAATCACACACAAAGTGGGAGTTGTCACAGCTGCTCTTTGCTGATGACACTGTGCTCTTGGGAGATTCTGAAGAGAAGCTGCAGAGATTGGTGGATGAATTTGGTAGGGTGTGCAAAAGAAGAAAATTAAAGGTGAATACAGGAAAGAGTAAGGTTATGAGGATAACAAAAAGATTAGGTGATGAAAGATTGAATATCAGATTGGAGGGAGAGAGTATGGAGGAGGTGAACGTATTCAGATATTTGGGAGTGGACGTGTCAGCGGATGGGTCTATGAAAGATGAGGTGAATCATAGAATTGATGAGGGAAAAAGAGTGAGTGGTGCACTTAGGAGTCTGTGGAGACAAAGAACTTTGTCCTTGGAGGCAAAGAGGGGAATGTATGAAAGTATAGTTTTACCAACGCTCTTATATGGGTGTGAAGCGTTTGATGATGAATGTTGCAGCGAGGAGAAGGCTGGAGGCAGTGGAGATGTCATGTCTGAGGGCAATGTGTGGTGTGAATATAATGCAGAGAATTCGTAGTTTGGAAGTTAGGAGGAGGTGCGGGATTACCAAAACTGTTGTCCAGAGGGCTGAGGAAGGGTTGTTGAGGTGGTTCGGACATGTAGAGAGAATGGAGCGAAACAGAATGACTTCAAGAGTGTATCAGTCTGTAGTGGAAGGAAGGCGGGGTAGGGGTCGGCCTAGGAAGGGTTGGAGGGAGGGGGTAAAGGAGGTTTTGTGTGCGAGGGGCTTGGACTTCCAGCAGGCATGGGTGAGCGTGTTTGATAGGAGTGAATGGAGACAAATGGTTTTTAATACTTGACGTGCTGTTGGAGTGTGAGCAAAGTAACATTTATGAAGGGATTCAGGGAAACCGGCAGGCCGGACTTGAGTCCTGGAGATGGGAAGTACAGTGCCTGCACTCTGAAGGAGGGGTGTTAATGTTGCAGTTTAAAAACTGTAGTGTAAAGCACCCTTCTGGCAAGACAGTGATGGAGTGAATGATGGTGAAAGTTTTTCTTTTTCGGGCCACCCTGCCTTGGTGGGAATCGGCCAGTGTGATAATAATAATTTTATATATATATATATATATATATATTATATATATATATATTATATATATATATATATATATATATATATATATATATATATATATATATATATATGTGTGTGTGTGTGTGTGTGTGGTGTGTGTGTGTGTCTTTGAGTTTAGATCAGTTGTGTCGCACGAGTGGCTTGTTTATTGCGTATCCAGTGTTCATCACAGGATGAAGATCTCTGTAATCCTGCTTTTTATGTAAAATAGGATCTCTTGATGATCTTAGTAATCCTGTTTTATTGCGAAGGAGGATTACAGATGTTACAGTGGGTGTTTATCAGACACCAGTACGCATAATTTCCCCTTTCTTTTATTTATTTTAACTTGGTGAGGGGAACGAGGGTGTCTAGGAGTGTTGTGCTGTATCCTGAGAGACTGGAGGTGGAGGCCAACTTTACTCCCCTCCAGTGACATGTAATTTACCTTATACTCAGCTATGGCATCATGATGGTTAGGAAGTATTTAGTAACTACTCAGCCTATAGCTCACTTCAGCATCGTGAACTGTTTCTTCTGTATAGCTGGCTTCGTCTGAGGGCCAGGGACCGATATCTATTCAGAAGACACGCCATAGAGAGATAACGCCGTGGATCCCAAGAAAAACAGTTATTTGCGTCTGATGAGGACCGTCAGCCCTTTCGTTAAATCTTCATCTCCTACCTCAGTCTCCTCTACCTTTATACTAATGGCCTCAGTGTTGAGTGAATGTTTATCAAACGATGCAACGGCCTTCATCGCATAACTATTTGCTATAGATCGAGTCACTTCTAAAATACATTACTTATTAACTACTGCACATTTGTTCAGTTTGTCTAACTACATGTATGCACTAACAGCTGTACCGTAATACTGGAGTCTCACGATTTATTGGTCAATATTATTAGGCTAAACTCGTATGTCATGTTTATTATACTGATGTAGGTACCTAGTTATTGTAACATCTTCGGCAAGAAACAGGCGGCAAAGTCGACCTGGAAGGTCTCTGAGAGACAGGAACAATGCTCTCTCTCTCTCTCTCTCTCTCTCTCTCTCTCTCTCTCTCTCTCTCTCTCTCTCTCCTCTTCTCTCTCTCTCTCTCTCTCTCTTTTTGACAAGTCAACCTGGGTATATATGATCTCAGATGGAGTGATGTTCTGGAGAAGGGTACAGCCAGAGTGAAGTTGCTGCTTTCTGCCCGTCTTGTGGCATAAAAGCTTGTTTCACGCTGTCCTCGAAGTGGATCGAAATGTGGTATTTTGACAATATTGGCCTTGTACATAACAGTAAGGCCACCCACATCCCTCCTATGCTGAAGGCTCTGCTGAAATGACAGATCTATCCAGGATGGGTCCAGGCGAGAGATGAGACGTCTTACTCTGTTCTCTACTCTGTCAAGCAATCGCAAATGAGAGGGGGGGCAGGCAAACCAAGAAAGTGGAGGATACTCAAGGTGTGAGCGTACTTGTGCCTCATACAGAATCTTGCAACCCCTACTGTCAAGCAGATGCGAGATACGGCGAAGTGCTGTAAGCTTTCTGGCTGCTTTGTTTGCAAGATTTACAACATGGCTCTTCAGGGTTAGTTTGGAGTCACATTTCACCCCCAAGGATATCAACTTCTTCTCCAGGTGCCAACACCCTCCCATTCATCCTTACTACTGCACCAGCATTACCATCATGGTTCCTCGAGACGATCATCATTTGCGTTTTCTCAGGTGCAAATGTTACTTGCCATCTATTTCCACAAGCTGATATAGTTCTCAGCTGGTGATTGATGTAGCTTAGAGCAGCTGGCATTTCTTCTCTTGGATAAGTGAATGTCAGTGTACAGTCGTCTGCATATGCATGTGATTCTGGGATGAGATGAAGAAGGTCGTTGAAGTAGACATTCCATAACAATTGACCCAGCACGCTTCCTTGTGGAACACTTGCCCCAATAGGATGTCTTGCTGATTCCGTTCCATTGAGAACTACACTTAGAGATCTACCATGAAGGTAATCACTGAGGAGACATAGCGTAGAGCCTGCAATTCCCAGTGCTTGAAGTTTTGCTAAGAGGCCCTGGTGCCACACCCGGTCGAAAGCGTCAGCAATGTCCAGTGCTACCACACAGCTGACTTTGGATTCATCCAGTGACTGGTGCCACTTAGTGAAGAGGTTTAACAACAGATCAGCAGCAGAGTAACCTTTCCTGAAGCCATGTTGACGATCACAAAGTAGTGAGTGATAGTCAAAAAATTCTGTCATTTGTCTTGAGATTATTGTCTCGAGGATCTTTCCAGTGATTGACAGGGAGTGACACTGGTCTGTAGTTGCTGATTTCTGCTCTGCTCTTCTTTTTGTGAACAGGGACTACATTTGCCTCTTTCCATAGAGAGGGCCATTTACACTGTACTAAGCAGTGCTGAAAGATGCGAGCTGGTCTGCACATCTTCTCAACAATCTTGGGCTCAACTTGTCTGGGCCCGCAGCCTTTTCTTGGTCAAGCGATTTAAGAAGGAAATGCACCTCCTCCTCCTGCCTTATTGTCACCACTGACAGTTTCGACACAGTTCTTGCAGCTAGCCTAGGAGGGTCCCTTGCTGGATCAGGAACTTGCATTTTGGTAGCAAAGTGTTCACCAAAGAGGTCCGCCTTCTCTTGACTACTAGTAGAGGTGGTCCCATCCTGTCGATTTAGAGGTGGAATGAGTTCATCAGGGAGATAACCTTGTCTGTCCTTGACCAGGGACCACCAGGTTTTGGAGCCTACCCTACCTGATGCTAGCTTTCTTTTAGTGTCCACCTCCCATTTAGCAATGGCCCACTTTTGAACGTCACCCATATGCCTACAGGCTTGCCTGTGCAAGTTCCTGTTATAGGTGGTAGGATGTCTCTTATACCTTCACCATGCTTTGTACTTAGCAGTAGCAGCCTCTCTCCAACGAAAGCCAAACCAAGGCTGATCCGTAGGCTTCGTCACATATTGCCGGTGCGGAATGTGTTCTTGTTGTAGATTAAGGATGTGTCCAGTGAAGGCTTTCACTTGGTTGTCAACATCCCCTTGGAGAAGAGCATTCCAATCGGTGGTGGCGAGCTCAGAGCGAAGGGCTGGCCAATTACCTCTTTCCCATAGCCAGGTTGTGCGTGTGGTCTCCTCACCTCGTTCTGTTGGGATCTTAAGTGTCGTAAAAACAGCCTTGTGGTCAGACGATCCAACGTAGCCGAGGGGTTGGCAAGTGACTATGCCTTCTGCCAGATCACTCACTACTGGGTCAAGGGAGGAGCCAGAGATGTGAGTAGGGAAATCAACAAAGTTTCTCATGTCAAACACTGCAAGAAGGTCATCAAAGGTGCTGGTTGAGGTCACCAACAATTATGATATCTCTCTCTCTTCTCTCTCTCTCTCTCTCTCTCTTTCTTTCTCTCTCTCTCTCTCTCTCTCTCTCTCTCTCTCTCTCTCTCTCTCTCTCTCTCTCTTTCTCTCTGGGGAAGAAATTCCTACACCTGTTGCGAAGTCACTGGACCAGCTTGCCTGTCTCCCTTAAGTGCAACACTATCATGGCTGACTGACCTGTTTCCTACCGTGCTATCTTGGCTTTCCTGCTTTGCTTCATAGGTTCTTCTGTCATGTTATTTAGGTTCTCCTGATATATCTTTATTCTCCTGTTGTGGTTTCTATATTCTCTTGAGGAATTTATATTTCACTGCCGTGAAGAGTTTGGTCTGGCTGCCTGACTCTCACCTCCAAGCAATATAACCCACCAACTAAACATCATCCAGCAGTTTGCAACCATACATTCTTGCAGCAGAAACCTTTCCATCTCATCCTCACCTACTGCCCTTCTACGACCCTCCTGGAAACGGCCGTTATCCTCTTTACATAAGCCAGGAACCACAGGCAACGACACCTCACATTCCAGACCCACTGCTCTTGTTAGCACACTTTGTAATTGTTAGAACACTTAGTGTGGTAGTTGGAAGCCTTCACTTGTTCCACTCTTCGTCAATCCGGATTTTGTGGGGCTGTTGTACCATCGACTCCTAAATCCGCTCACACACCTAATGTTTACGGCGCCTCCAGTCATAAATACTTAGTTTATTGATGTATTTTTATATTTTGAAAAGCTTTTCTTACCACTGGGTTGTACTTTGGGCCCCAAAAGGGCTTATCTTTTTTCAAACACCGGGCTCTATAAACCACCGGGGCTCATATAACCACCGTCTCTTATAACCACAGGTGCTTATAAACCCCGTGCCATATAACCACCGGTCCTCTATAACCCCCGGTGTTCTATATAACCACCGGGGCTCTATAAACCCCCGGTGCTCTATATAAACCACCGGCGCTCTATATAATCACCGGTGCTCTATATAACCACCGGTGCTCTATATAACCACCGGCGCCTACATGCCACCACGCTCTACATAACCACCGGGGCCTACTAGCCACCGACATTCTACAAACACCGACGCGACAATACTGTGGGAAAAAAACTCGGCTCTCTCTCGTAGGGAAAAGGGGACAGAACACAAAATAAAAACATATATATCTATGGACATGGAAAAAAAAAACTTCCTACAGGGAGGGAAAAAAAAACATGTGGGGTGTGCTAAACATCGTGGTCATAGGCAGTGGCGTCGAAGGGGATCACTGCACGCCTTCCTGCTCCCGGGCAATTCGGGGAACGCAGGAGACATCGCTGCGCTGAGCTTTTACTAACAGGTTACGGGCTCCTCGGGAAAGGGGGAAGCAGTCATCGAGGAGTCGCTGCAGGGGTTTTACTCAACCTGGGGCACGACATGCTGGTGCCCCAAGTGAGGCGTCGACAAAACTCGGCAGCTGGGCAGGACCTTCGGCAACGACTCAGGAGGACACTTCTCGACTAGTACTGCGCTTGGGGTCACTGACGGGAGCGTGGAGCGAGTCGTGCAGAGACACTGGGCGAAACATCTGGGATCGAAGATCATACACCAGACTGTATCACGACATAAAGGCTGTCTCTCAACAGTATAGACTGTCACAACCTCACCTACAAACCACTGGCACTCTACATAACCCCGCAACCCACATAACCACCGGCACTCTACATAAACCCCGGGACTCAACATAACCACCAGCACTCTACATAACCACCGGCACTCTCATAAACCACTGACACCACATAACCCCGGCACTCTAATAACCACCGCAAACTCTACAAACCACCACATCTACATAACCACCGGCACTCTACAAAAACCACCGGCATCACATAACCACCGGGACCTAATAACCCCCACCTCTACATAACCACCGGGCCCCCTAATAACCACCAGCACTCTACATAACCACCGGGACTCTCTAACCACCCCCCTCTACATAACCACCGCACTCTACATAACCCCGGGACTCTACATAACCACCACACCTACATAACCACCACCCCCTACATAACCCCCCCACTCTACATAACCACCACCACCTACAAACCACCACCACTCACATAACCACCACCCTCTACATAACCACCAGCACTCTACATAACCACCGGCACTCTACATAACCACCGGCACTCTACATAACCACCGGCACTCTACATAACCACCGGCACTCTACATAACCACCGGCATCTACATAACCACCGGGACTCTACTAACCACCACACCACATAACCACTGGCACCTACATAAACCCCCACACTCTACAAACCACCAGACTCTACATAACCACCGGCACTCTACATAACCACTGGCACTCTACATAACCACCAGCACTCTACATAACCACTGGCACTCTACATAACCACCAGCACTCTACATAACCACCGGCACTCTACATAACCACCAGCACTCTACATAACCACTGGCACTCTACATAAACCCCCAGCAAATCACTAACCAGGGACTCTACAAACCCCGCACTCTACATAACCACCACAAACCCACATAACCACCGCACTCTACATACCACGGCACTCTCATAACCACCAGCATCTACATAACCACCGGCCTCTCAAACCACTGCACTCACATAACCACCACACTCTACTAACCACCACCTCTACATAACCACGGGACCTACAAACCACCAAACACCTACATAACCACCACCATCTACCAAAAACCACTGGCACTCTACATAAACCCCCACACTCTACATAACCACTGGCACTCTACATAACCACCACCTCTCATAACCACCACCCCTCTACATAACCACCGGCACTCTACAAAACCACTGGGACTCTCATAACCACCACCACTCTACATAACCCCAGCACTCCCACATAACCACCACACTCTACATAACCACCACACCTACATAACCACGGCACTCTACATAACCACCCCTCTACATAACCACCGCACTCTACATAACCCCCCGGGACTCTACATAACCACCAGCCCCTACATAACCACCAGCACCTACATAACCCCCAGCATCTACATAAACCCCCGCACTCACATAACCACCGCATCTACAAACCACCAGCCTCTACATAACCACCACACCTCAAAACCACCGGCACTTACATAACCACCCACTCTACAAACCCCACCACTCACTAACCACCCGCACTCTACATAACCACCGGGACTCTACATAACCCCGGCACCTACAAAACCCCCAGCACTTACAAACCACACCTCTACATAACCACCACCACTCTACAAACCACTGGGACCTACATAACCACCGGGACTCTACATAACCACCAGCACCTACAAAACCACCAACCCCTACAAAAACCCCCAGCACCTACATAACCACCGGCACTCTACATAACCACCAGCACTCTACATAACCACCGGCACTCAACATAACCACTGGCACTCTACAAACCACCAGCACTCTCATAAAACCCCCGGGACTTACATAACCACCGGCACTCACATAACCACCGGGGGGGGGGGGGGGGACTCTACTAACCCCGGCACTCAACATAACCACTGGCACTCTACATAACCACCGGCACTCTACATAACCACCAGCACTCTACATAACCACCGGCACTCTACATAACCACCGGCACTCTACATAACCACCGGCACTCTACATAACCACCGGCACTCTACATAACCACTGACACTCTACATAACCACCGGCACTCTACATAACCACCAGCACTCTACATAACCACCGGCACTCTACATAACCACCAGCACTCTACATAACCACCGGCACTCTACATAACCACCACACCACAAACCACCCCACTCTACATAACCCCCGGCACCTACATAAACCCCCGGCACTCTACATAACCACGACACTCTACAACCACCGCATCTACATAACCACCGGCACTCTCATAACCACCGGCACTCACATAACCACGAACTCTACATAACCACTGCACCTACAAACCCCTGACAAACCCCACATAAACCCCCACACTCACTAACCACCGGGACCTACATAACCACCACCCTCTACATAACCACTGGGACTCTCATAACCCCAGCACTCTACAAACCCCGGGACTCACATAACCCCACAAATCTACTAACCACCAGCCTCTACATAACCACCAGCACTCACAAACCACCAGCACCTACATAACCCCCACACTCCCCAAAAACCACCAGCACTCACTAACCACCAGCACTCTACATAACCACCAGCACTCTACAAACCACTGGGACTCACATAACCACCCCACTCTACTAACCACCGGGCCTCTACTAACCACCACACTCTACTCCCCCACTCTCTCCCCGCACCACTCCCCACATAAAACCCCCAGCACTCTACTAACCACCACACTCTTTCATAACCACCGCACTCTAAAACCCCACACCTACATAACCACCCCCACCTAAAACCACCGGCACTCTACATAACCCCCGGCCTCTACAACCACCAGCACTCTACAAAACCCCCGCCTCTACCTAACCCCGGCACTCTACAAAAAACCACCAGCACTCTACATAACCACCGCACTCTACATAAACCACCGGCACTCTACATAACCACCAGCCCCTACAACCACCAGCCTCTACATAACCACCGCACTCTACATAACCACCCCGCACTCACATACCACCACACTCTCATAACCACCGCACTCTACATACCACCGGGACTCTACATAACCACCACACTCTCAAACCACCGCACTCTACATAACCACCGGCACTCACATAAACCCCCAGCACTCTACAAACCCCCCATTTAAAACCACCGGCACTCTACTAACCACCAGCACTCTACATAACCACCAGCACTCTACTAAACCACCGCACCTACAAAACCACCAGCACTCTACATAACCACCAGCACTCTACATAACCACCTGCACCTACATAACCACCACACTCTACATAACCACCGGGGACCTACATAACCACCGCACCTACATAACCACCAGCACTCACATAACCACCGGCACTCACAAAAAACCCCCAGCACTCTACATAACCACCACACTCTACATAACCACCGCACTCTACATAACCACCAGCACTCTACAAAAACCCCCAGCACCTTAAAACCACCGCACCTACATAAAACCCCGCCCCACATAACCACCCACTCACAAACCACCGCACCTACTAACCACCGCACTCTACATAACCACCGGCCTCTAAACCCCTAACCTACAAAAAACCGCACTCTACATAACCACCAGCCTCTACATAACCACCGCACTCTACAAACCACCGCACCTACTAACCACTGGCACTCTACATAACCACCGGGACTCTACATACCACCACCTCTACAAACCACCGCACTCTACAAACCACCGGGACTCTACATACCCATGGGACCTACTAACCACCGCACTCTACATAACCAAAAAAGCACTCTACATAAACCCCCGCACTCACATAACCCCCCGCACTCTACATAAACCCTGCACTCTACTAACCACCAGCCTCTACAAACCACCACCTCTACATAACCACACACTCACATAACCACCGCACTTACATAACCACCGACTCTACATAACCACCGGCCCCTCTACAAACCACCGCACCTACTAAAACCCCCGCACTCTACATAACCACCCCACTTACTTTAAAACCCCGGCACTCTACATAACCACCGGCACTCACATAACCACCAGCACTCTACTAACCACCCGCACTCTACATAACCCCCTCACTCAAAAAAACCACCGCACTCTACATAACCACCGCACTCTACATAACCACCGGGACCTACATAACCACCCCACTCTACATAAACCCCCGCCCACAAACCACCGCACTCTACATAAACCCCCCCACCTACATAAACCCCGGCACTCTACATAAAACCACTCTCATAACCCCCCGCACCACATAACCACCGGGCCCTACATAACCAACAGCACTCTACATAACCACCCACTTTTCTAACCCCGGCCCCTACATAACCAACCCGGCCTCTACATAACCACCGGCACTCTACATAACCACCGGCACTCTACATAACCACCGGCACTTACATAAACCACCGCACCTAATAACCACCGCCTCTACATAACCACCGGCACTCTAAAAAAGGAATTAAAAAAGGAAACCCCTAACCACCCACTCTAATAAACCCCCCACTCTACATAACCACCAATCTACATAACCACCGCACTCTACTAACCCCCGCACTCTACATAAAACCACTGGGGACTCTAAAATAACCACCGGCCTCTAAATAACCACCAGCACTCTACATAACCCCCACACTCTACATAACCACGGCACTAATAACCACCGCACTCTACATAACCCCCACTCTACATAACCCCTGCACTCTACATAACCACCGGCACTAATAACCACCAGCACTTACATAACCACCGGGACTCTACATAACCCCGCAATTCAAAAAACCACCGCATCTACATAACCAACCCCCAAATCACAAACCACCGGAAAACTACATAACCACCG
The DNA here is from genome assembly GCF_026875155.1 of Cherax quadricarinatus. Classification (NCBI taxonomy): domain Eukaryota; kingdom Metazoa; phylum Arthropoda; class Malacostraca; order Decapoda; family Parastacidae; genus Cherax; species Cherax quadricarinatus. The sequence continues at coordinate 4,772,771 of NC_069478.1, read as the reverse complement.
CACTTAATAACCACCAGCACCTACATAAACCCCCAGCACTCTACAAACCCCCGGGACTCTACAAAACCACCGGCACTCTACATAACCCACCCAAAATCTACATAACCACCGGCACTCTACATAACCACCGCACTCTAATAACCACCGGGACTCTACATAACCACACACCTACAAAAACCACCCACTCTACATAACCCCGGCACTCTACAAACCACCCCATCCAAAAAAACCACCGGCACTCTACATAACCACCGCACTCTCATAACCCCGGGACCTCATAACCACCACACTCTACAACCACCGGCACTCACAAACCACCCACACTTACATAACCACCACACCTACAAACCACCCCCTACAAAAACCACCAACATCTACAAAACCCCCCGCACCTACAAACCACCAGCACTCTACAAACCACCGCACCTACATAACCACCAGCCTCTACATAACCACCAGCACTCTACATAACCACCCGCACTCAAAATAACCAAAGGGGACCTACATAACCACCGGGACCTCATAACCACCACACTCAATAACCACCAGCACCTACATAAACCCCCAGCATTTTACTCCCCAAACCCCAAAACCCCCACTCTACATAACCCCACACTACATAACCACCAAAATCTACAAAACCACCGGCACTCTCATAACCACCCACACTCTACATAACCCCCAGCACTTACATAACCACCGCCTCTAATAACCCCCCGCAAACCCAATAACCACCACACTCTACTAACCCCCCAACCCACATAACCCCAGACCTACTAACCACCGCACTCTAAAATAACCACCCGGCCTACTAACATTTTAACCACCACAACCAAAATAACCACCGCACTCTACATAACCACCGCACTCTAATAACCACCAGCACTCACATAACCCCCGACTCACATAACCACCCACTCTACATAACCACCAACCTACATAACCACCCCTCTACATAACCACCCACTCTAATAACCACCAGCACCCCCATAACCACCGCACTCTACATAACCACCGCACTCTAAAAACCACCACACCTACATAACCCACCACACCTACATAAACCCACCTACATAACCACCAGCACCTACATAAACCCCCGGGACCCAAAAAACCACCGACTCACTAACCCCACACCTACATAACCCCGCACCACATAACCACCGCACTCTACATAACCACCACCCTACATAACCCCCCGCACTCTACATAACCACCAGCCTCACATAACCACCACACTCACATAAACCACCCGGCACTCACATAACCACCGGGGACTCACAAACCACCTCACTCTACAAACCACTGCACTCTACATAACCACCGGCACTCTACATAACCACCCACTCTACATAAAAACCCCCCACTCTAATAACCCGCACTCTACAAACCACCACACTCTACATAACCACGGGACCTACTAACCACCGCACTACATAACCACCCACTCTACATAACCACTGGGACTTACTAACCACCGCACTCTCATAACCCCAGCACCTACATAACCACCAGCACCTACATAAACCCCTGGCACTCTACATAACCCCCAGCACTCTACATAACCACCGCATCTACATAACCACCAACTCACATAACCACCACCTACTAACCACTGGCACTCTACATAACCACCAGCACTCACATAACCACCCACCTACAAACCACCCGCACTCTACATAACCACCGCACCTACAAAACCACCCACTCACATAACCACCACACTCAAAAATAACCCCACACTCTACATAACCACTGGCATCTACATAACCCCAGCACCTACATAACCCCCCGCATCAAATACCACCCACCTACATAACCACCAGCACTCTACATAAAACCCCCCACCTACAAACCCCAGCACTCTACATAACCACCAGCACTCTACATAACCATCCCTCTACATAACCACGCCTCTACAAACCCCCACTCTACATACCACCGGGACTCTACATAACCACCACACTCTACAAAACCACCAGCCTTCTACATAACCACCGGGACTCACAAACCACCACACTCTACAAACACCCCACTCACATAACCACCGGGCCTCTACAAACCACCACACCTAATAACCACCGGCACCTACATAAACCCCCAGCACTCACTAACCACCGCACTCTACATAACCACCAGCCTCTACAAAACCACCACACTCTACATAACCACCGGGACTCTACATAACCCCCCACTCTACATAACCACCGCACCTACAAACCCCAGCACTCTAAAAACCACCGCACTCTACAAACCACCGGGATCTACATAACCACCGCCTTACATAACCACCAGACTCTACATAACCACCAGAACCTACATAACCACCGGCACTCTACTAACCACGCACTCACTAACAACCACACCTACATAACCACCACACTCTACATAACCACGCACCTACATAACCACGGCATCTACATAAACCACCGCCTCTCATAACCCCCACCTCATAAACCCCCGGGACCTTTCAAACCACCGGCACTTTACAAAACCACCGGCACTCTACATAACCACTGGCACTCTACATAACCACCGGCACTCTACATAACCACTGGCACTCTACATAACCACTGGCACTCTACATAACCACCGGCACTCTACATAACCACCGGCACTCTACATAACCACCGGCACTCTACATAACCACGGGACTTACAAAACCACGGGCCCCTACATAACCACCGGGACTCTACAAACCACCGGCACCTACAAACCAATGGCACTCTACAAACCACCGGGACTCCTAACCCCCGCACTCTACTAACCCCCCAAATCTACATAAACCCCGGCACTCTACATAAACCACTGCACTCTACAACCACCGGGACTCTACATAACCACCGGCACCACAAACCACCCACTTACAAACCCATGCACTTACAAACCCCCGCACTCTCATAACCACCCGGCCCTCTACAAACCACCACACTCACATAACCACTGGCACCTACAAAACCCCCGCACTCTACAAACCACCAGCACTCTACATAAACCACCGGGACTCACATAACCACCAGCACTCTACAAACCCCCTGGCACTCTACATAACCACCCGCACTCTACATAAACCCCCGGCACTCTACATAACCACCGGGACTCTACATAACCACCTCACTCTCATAACCACCCAAACACTCTACATAAACCCCCACACTCTACAAACCACCGCACTCTACATAACCACCACACTCACATAACCACTTCACCTACAAACCACGCACCTTACAAACCACGCACCTACAAACCAGCACTCTACATAAACCCCACTCTTACTAACCACCACTCTACATAACCCCTTTTACTCACATAACCACCAGCACCTACATAACCACCGGGACTCTAAATAACCACTTCACTCTCATAACCACTGGGGACTCTACAAACCCTGGCACTCACATAAACCCCTGTCCTCTACATAACCACTGCACCCCTACATAACCACGGCACTCTACTAACCAGCCATCTACATAACCACCACTCTACTAACCACGGAAATCTACATAACCACTGTCACTCTACAAACCCTGGCACTCTACATAACCAGGCACTCTAAAATAACCCTGTCACTCTACATAAACCCTGGCACTCTACTAACCACTGGCATCTACATAACCACGGCATCACATAACCACGGCACCTACATAACCACGACTCTACAAACCACTTCCTCACATAACCCCGGGAAACCCACAAACCCCACCGGCACCTACATAACCACCGAAACCCCCTTTCATAACCACCCCGGGACTCTACTAACCACCCGCACTCTACATAACCCGGGACCTACTAACCCCCCGGGACCACTCCCCAACCAATAACCACCGTCTCTAAAAGCCCCCTAACCACTGGCATACAAAACCACGGACTCTACATAACCACCGGGACTCTACATAACCACGCACTCACAAAACCACGGGCCCACATAACCCCAGCACTCACATAACCACCGGCACCTACATAACCACCGCACTCTACATAACCACCGGCACTCTACATAACCAAACCCGGGACCACATAACCACACCTCTACATAACCACCGGCACTCACATAACCCCGGCACCTACATAACCACGGCACTCTACATAACCACCCCATTTTAAAAAACCACCACACTCTACATAACCACGCATCTACATAACCACGGCACTCTACATAACCACCCCACTCTACTAACCACGGCACTCTACATAAACCCCGCACCACATAACCACCCACCTACATAACCACCGGCACTCTCATAACCACCGCACTCTACTAACCACCGGCACTCTACATAACCCCGGGATCTACATAACCACCAGCACTCTACATAAACCCCTGGACTCTACATAACCCTGGCCTCTCATAACCCCGCATCTACAAACCCCTGGGACCTCCCCCCACAAACCACTGGACTTACATAACCCCGGCACTCTACATAACCACCGGCACTCCAAAAAACCCCGCATCTACATAACCACGGCACCCTACAAACCCCTGGCACTCTAAAATAACCACAGCACTCTACATAACCACTGCCCCTACAAAACCCCTGGCACTCTACATAACCACCAGCACCTACATAACCACTGGCCTCTACATAACCACCAGCACTCTACATAACCACTGGCACTCTACATAACCACTGGCACTCTACATAACCACTGGCACTCTACATAACCACCGGCACTCTACATAACCACTGGCACTCTACAAACCACTGCACTCACATAAACCCCCGCACCTACATAACCACGCACTCTACATAACCCCGGGACTCACTAACCACCCACCTACAAAAAACTGGCACTCTACATAACCACCCCACCACATACCACTGGCACTCACAAACCCCGGCACTCCACATAACCACCGCACTCTACAAACCACGGCACTCTACATAACCACCGCACCTACATAACCACTCACTCCACATAACCACGGCACTCTACATAACCACGGGACCTTTCATAACCACGGCACTCTACATAACCACCGGGATCACATAACCACTGCACCACATAACCACCGGCACTCTACATAACCCCGCACTCACTAACCACCGCACTCTACATAACCACCCACTCTAACCCCCTAAAAACCACCGGGACCTACATAAACCCCCGGCACTCTACATAACCACCACCTACTAACCCCGGCCCCTCTACATAAACCCTGCACTCTACATAACCCCGCACCTACAAAAACCCCCGGCACTCTACATAACCACCACTCTACATAACCCCCGCACTCTACAAACCACCGGGACTCTACTAACCACCGGGACTCACTAACCACGGCACTCTACATAAACCCCCGCACCTACATAACCACCCCCACCTACATAACCACCCCACTCTACATAACCACCCCCAACTACATAACCCCCCCTCTACATAACCACCCCACTCTACATAAACCCCACATCACATAACCACCGGCACCTACATAACCACCGGGACTCACATAACCACCGGGACCTACAAACCACCGCACTCTACATAAAAACCGACTCACAAAAACCCCCGCACCTACATAACCACCGCACTCTACATAACCACCACACTCTAATAACCACCACACTCTACAAACCACCACCTCTAATTAACCACCCACTCACATAACCACCACACTCACAAACCACCAGCACTCTACATAAACCGCACTCTACTAAACCCCCCGGGGACTCTACATAAAAACCCCGGCACTCTACATAAAACCGCACCTACATAACCCCGCACCACATAAACCCCCACACTCTACAAACCACAGCACTCTACATAACCCCGCACTCTAAATAACCACCGCCTCTACATAACCCCAGCACTCTACAAACCACCGGCACTCTACAAAAACCACCAGCACTCTACATACCACCACCTCTAAAATAACCACTGGGCCCCTACATAACCCCGCACTCTACAAACCACTGCACTCTACATAACCCCCGCACTCTACATAACCACCAACACCTACATAACCCCCCGGGACCTACATAACCACCGCACTCTACTAACCCCGGGACTCTACATAACCACCCACCTACATAACCACTGGGACCTACATAAACCCCCCAACCTACAAACCACCCCGCCTCTACATAACCACCAGCCCCTCTACATAACCACTGGGCCCCCAACCCTACCTTTAAAACCCCCACACTCACATAAACCCCCGGCACCTACAAACCACCAGCACTCTACATAACCACCAGCACTCTACATAACCACCAGCACTCTACATAACCACCAGCACTCTACATAACCACCAGCACTCTACATAACCACCGGCACTCTACATAACCACCCCTCTACATAAACCACCGGGACTCTACCAAACCCCCCACTCTACAAACCACCAGCACTCTACATAAACCCCCGGGACTCTACATAAACCCCCCACCTACTAACCACCACACCTACATAACCACGGGCCCCCCACATAACCACCCCACCTACATAACCACCCACTCTACATAACCACCAGCACCTACTAACCACCACACTCTACATAAACCCCCAGCACTCTACAAACCACCGGCACTCAAAAATAACCACCAGCACTCTACATAACCACCGGGACTCTACATAAACCCCCGCACTCTACTAACCACCACACTTACATAACCCCCGGCATCTACAACCACCAGCACTCTACAAACCAAACCCACCTTACATAACCCCCCCACTCTACATAACCACCAGCCTCTACATAACCACCGGGACTCTACATAACCACCAGCACTCTACATAACCACCCCACTCTACATAAACCCCCACACCCCTACATAACCACCCCTCACATAACCACCGCACCTACATAACCCAACCGCACTCTACAAACCAGGGACTCTCATAACCACCAGCACTCTACAAAACCACCGCCTCTACATAAAAACCCCCGCACTACATAACCACCCGCACTCTACATAACCACCACACTCTACAAACCACTTTTACTCTACATAACCACGGCACTCTACATAACCACCCCCTCACATAACCACCGCACTCTACAAACCACCGGGACTCTACATAACCCCGGGACTTTACAAAACCACCGGCACTCACATAACCACCCGGGGACTCTACATAACCACGGGACTCTACATAACCCCACTCTACAAAACCACGGGACTCTACAAAAACCCCCGGCACCTACATAACCACCGGGACCACAAAACCCAAAAAAATATTAAAAAAAAAAAAAAAAAAAAAAAAAAAAAAAAAAAAAAAAAAAAAAAAATTTTTCCTTTAAAAACAAATGTTTTAAAAAGGGCATTTTCCCAAAAAGTCAAAAACCCCCCCCACAAACCCCCCTGGGGAAAACCCCCCCCTTTTGGGCCCCGGAAAAAAAACCCCCCCAAAACAAACCCTGGAAATCAAAAAGGGCCCCCAAAAACCCCCTTTTAAAAGGGCCCCCCCCCGAAATTTTCGGAAATTTAAACCCCAAAAGGGGCCCTCTTGCCTTTTTCCCCCCATTTAAAATGGTTTAAAATTTGCTTAAACCCCCCGGGGTTTTACCAGGGAACTTCTTTAAAATTAAAAAATGGCCCCCTTCAAAGAAAACCCCCCCGAATTTTTTCTTCCCTTCCCCGGGAACCCGGTTTAACCCCCCTTTCCTAGGGGCCAATTCCGTCAAGGTTTTTGAAAAAACCCCCAATTTTCCTTTTCCTCCCGGGAATTTTTCCCCCCCTTTTTTTGGGTCGGGTTTAAAAAATTTTTACCTTTTTCCGAAAAGCCCTTTTAGGGAAAAGTTCCGAGGGGTTTTTTTTTTTCCCCCTTTCTACTACTTTTGGGGGGGAAAATTTTTAAAAAAGGTTTTTTTCCCTTTTTAAAAAGGGGTAAAAGGGTTTTGGGTGGAAAAATTTTGGGAAACTTCCCTTTCCCCCTTTTCCCCCCCTTTTTTTTTCCCCCCTTTTTTTTTTCCCAAATCCCTTTTTTTTCCCCCCTTTTTTTTCCCCCTTTTTCCCCTTTCCCTTCCTCTTTTATTTTCCCTCCCCCTTTTTTCCCTTTTTCCCCTTTTCTTTTCCCCTTTTTTTTTCCCGAAAACCAAACCCGTGTTTTTTCCCGGGTTTTTTTCCTAAAGGTTTTGGTTTTGGGGTTTTAAGGATTCCCCAAATTTTAAAGGTTTCAAATCCTTGGGCTTTAAAATTTTTTGGGTTTAAGGAAGGGTTTTTCTTCCCCCCAAGGGGGGGTTTTCCCCCCCCAAAATTTTTTGGGGGGAAATTTTTTCCACCCCTTTTTTACCCCTTTTACCCACCCCCAAATTTCAAGGCCCCTTTTTTCCCCTTTTGGGAAAAAATTTTTTGGGGGGCCCTTTTTTAAATTTTAAAAAAAGAAAACCTCAAAACCCATTTTCCAGGGCTTTAAAGGTCTAAAAAAAATTTTTTTTCCCCCCCTTTTTTTTTTTTTTTTTTTCCTTTTCCCCTTTTCTTTCCCCCCCTTTTCCCTTCCTTTCCCCCTTTTTTAAACCCCCCCCCCCCTTTCCCCCGGGAAAAAAAACCCCCCTTTAAAAACCCTTTTTTTTTAAGTGTTTTTCAGGGGCCAAAAACCCCCCTTTTTCCTGGGCCCAAAAAATCCTTTGGAAAAAAAAAGGGGGTTTTTAAAACCCCGGGTGGGTTTCTAAATTTCCCCCCGGGAAATTGGGGAAAAACTGGCCCCCCGGGGCCCCCCAAAAAAAATATTTCAACCCCAAACAAATTCCCAAAGGGGGGAAAAAATGGGGGGAAAACCCACTCAAGGCCCTTTTCCCCCCCCTCCTCCCCCCCCTTTCCTAAAGGGGGAACCCCAGGAACGGGGCCCCCAGCTTCCAGGGACCTTTGGGGTGGGTTCCCGTTGGGGTTACAAAACCCCCCCCCTGTAACCCCCGATCCCCAACGATCAAAAACCCCCCAACCCCCTTTTAAACCCCCAGTTTTAAAAAAAATTTTAAAATTTTAAAGGAATAAAACCCCGGGGTTTTTTCCCCTTTAATTCCAAAACCCCCTTCTAACCCCCATTTCCCCCCCTTTAAAACCACCGGGCTCTAATAACCACCCTCCTAAAACCACAGTCTAATAAACCCCCCCCAAAACCCCAAACCACCCCCAAAAAACCCCGGGCCCCAAAAAAACCCCCCTAAAACCCCCCCCTTTCCCCCCCCCCAAAAAACCCCCCCTTAAAACCCCCCCCTCAATAACCACCCCCCAAAAAACCCCCCCCCCCCCCCCAAACCCCCCCTCTACATAAACCCCCCCTTTAACCACCCTTAAAAACCCCCCAAACCCTAAAACCCCCAAAACCCCCCCTCTCCCCCACCAAAAAACCACCCCCAAAACCCCAAACCCCAAAAACCCCCGGAAAAAAAACCCCCCCACAAAAGGGGGAAAAAAAACCCCCCTTTGGGAAAAACCCCCTTCCCTAACCCCCGGGTTCCCCCCCCCCAAAAAAACCCCCCCCTCAAAAAAAATCCCCCGACCCAAACACCGCCCTTAAACCACCCACCAATAAAAAACCCCCCCTCACTAACCCCTTCACCTTTAATCCCCGCACCAAAACCCCGGGGACCCCATCCCCCCCAATAACCCCGACTCATCCCCCCCAAACCCAAACCACTTCACAAACCCCAACCCCCAAAACCCTTCCACCAGACCTTTCAAATTAAACCCACGGCCCAAAACCCAAATCTACAAAACCCAACCCAAAAAAGGTTTTCCCCCTGGCCCCCAAAAACCCCCCAAAAAACCCCACCCCAAAAAAACCCCCCTCTACATAACCACCGCACCACTAACCCCCCCCCCCCCAAAAAAAAACCCTAAAAAACCCGGGACTCACATAACCACCAGCACCAACCCCCTAACCACCGCACCTCATAACCAACCCCCCCCATAAACCCCCCACTCACATAACCCCGCACTTCCAAAAAACCCCCCAACCCCTCCCCCCCACCCCAAAAACCACCCTACATAACCACCCAAAACCCACAAACCCCCCCCTCAAACCCCGCACTCTAATAACCACCGCCTCACATAAACCCCAATCCAAAAAACCACCCCTCTACAAACCACCGCACTCTACATAACCACCCCAACCCCCAAAACCCCCCACTTTAAAACCCCCACCAACAAAACCAAACCCCCCCCCTTTAAAACCCCCCAAAAAACCACCCCACTCTACATAACCACCCCCTCTACTAACCACCGCCTCTACAAACCCCCGGCCTCCTAACCCCCCACAAAAAACACCACTAAACCACCCCCCCAAACCACCCCCTTTTTAAAAACCCCCCCCCCCCCCACCCCCCAAACCCCCCACCACAAACCACCCACTCTACAAACCCCCCCCAAAAAAACCCCCAAATTTTAAAAAAACCCCCCTCCAAACCCCGGCACTTACTAACCACCCACTCCAAAAACCACGGCACTCTACTAACCCCGGGACTCACATAACCACGCACTCCTAACCACCCCCACTTAACCCCCAACACACCCCCCCAAAAACCCCCGCACCACAAACCCCCCCAAAAACCCCGGGACTCTACATAACCCACCCACAAACCCCACTTAAAACCCCCCCTCACCCTTTTAACCACGGACTCTCATAACCACCGCACCTACATAACCACCGGCTCTACATAAACCCCCCACTCACATAACCACCAACTCAAAACCCGGGACCCAAAAACCCCCCCCCCAAAAACCACCCACTACAAACCCCCGCAAAACTACATAACCACCCCCTCACATAACCCCGCACTCACATAAACCCCCACACTCACATAACCAAACCCCCCCCACCCCTTTCATAACCACCAGCCTCTAAACCCCCACTCTACAAAAAACCCCCCCCTCCCCCCCCTCAAACCACCGGCACCCACAAACCCCCACCCAACCCCCCAAAAACCAAAACCCCACAAAAACCCCCAAACCCAAAACCACCAGCACTCTAATAACCACCCCACTCTACATAACCACCCCTCCCTTACATAACCACCCCCCAAAAAAAAACCCCCACCACAAAAACCCGCACTCTACAAAACCCCCGCACCTACAAACCACCGCCTCTACAAAACCCCCCCCCAAAACCCCCCAAAAATAAAAAAAAACCCCCCACTTACATAACCACCCGCACTCCCACATAACCACCCCAAAAAACCCCCACTCTACATAACCACCGGGACTTAAAACCACCCCCCCCAAAACCCCAACCCCGAAAAAAACCACCGCACTCTACAAACCACCCCCCCCAAACCCCCCACCTCCCCAAAAAAAAACCCCAAAAACCCCCCCCCACTAACCACCCGCACTCTACATAACCCCCACACCACAAAACCCCGGCAAACCCAAACCCACAAACCCCCCACTCTACATAACCACCCCCCTAAAAACCCCAAAATCTACTAACCACCCCACACCAAAAAACCACCCACTCCATAACCACCGGGACTCTACAAACCCCCCCAAAAAAAACCCCCCCCCAAAATAACCACCGGCCCACCCCCCAAAAAACCACCCCAAATTTTAAAACACCCACCAAAAACCCCCCCCCACATAACCCCCCAAAAACCCCCCTTACTAACCACCGGGCCCAAAAACCCCCCCTCCCAAAACCCCCCCCCAAACCCCCCCACCCAAAAACCCCGACTCACTAAACCACCGGGACCTCATAACCACCGCACCCCAAAACCCCGCACCTACATAACCCCCACTCTACAAACCACCCCAAAAAAACCCCCCTCCAAACCCCCCCTCAAACCCCCCCCCCCGCACTCTCTAACCACCGCACTCTACATAACCACCCACTCTACAAACCAAGCACTCACATAACCACCGCCTCTACAAACCCCCCCCAAAAACCCCGCCTCTACATAACCACCCCTAAAACCCCCACTCACATAACCACCGCAACCCCAAAAACCAGCACTCTACATAACCCCCACCCACATAAACCCCCGCACTCTACAAAAACCCCCCCTCTACTAAACCCCGGCCCCACATAAACCCCCGCCTACATAACCCCCAAAACCCACCCCTTCCCCCCACCCTTAACAAACCCCCACCCAAAAACCACGCACTCCATAACCCCGCACTCTACATAACCCCCCAAAATCTACAATAACCCGCAAAAACCCCCCTTACCCACCCCCAAAACCACCCCTTTTAAAAAAAGCACTTACATAACCACCGCCCAAAAAACCCCCCCCATTTACAAAACCAAACCCCTCAAACCCCCCCCCCAAAACCACCCCCTCTACTAACCACCCCCACTCCCCCCACCCCTACAAACCCCCCCCTTCTAAACCCCCACCGCACTCTACCCCCCCCAAAAACCCCGTCCTTCCCCCCTTAAAAACCCCCCTCCCCCCCCCAAAAAACCCCCCCCCAAAAACCACCGGCACTCCTTAACCCCCACTCTACATAACCCCACTCTACATAAAACCCCCCCTAATAACCACCGCACTCTAATAACCACCGGGCCCCTACCCAAAAAACCCCAAAAAAACCCCCTTTCTAACCCCCCCACATTTACAAAAACCCCCCCCTAACCACCGGGACTTACATAACCACCGGGACTCTACATAACCCCGCACCCCATAACCCCCCCCCCCCCCAACCCCCACAAACCACCGCACTCTAAACCACCGGCACCCAAACCCCCGCACTCCAAACCCCCCACCACAAAACCAAACCCTTAAAAAAACCCCCCTTTAAACCCCCGCACCACATAACCACCGCACTCCCTTTAACCCACCCAAAAACCCATCCCCAAATTTACCCCCCGCACCTACATAACCCCCGCACTCTACAAACCCCCGGGACACAAAACCACCGCCTCTACATAACCACCAGCACTCTACATAACCACGCACCTACATAAACCCCCCCCCACATAACCACCGCACTCCAAAAAAACCCCCCCACATAACCACCGCAAACCCCAACCCCAAAACCCCCCTACTAACCCCCCACTCTACATAACCACCGCACTCTACCAAAACCCCGCACTCAATAACCACCACCTCTAAAACCACCCCTCAAAACCCCCCGCACTCTACATAACCCCCCCGGGCCCCTACATAACCCCCCCTTTAAAAAACCCCCCAACAAAAACCCCACCCACCCCCCAAAAAAAACCAAAAAAACCTCACCTTCAAACCCCAAAACCACCCCCAAACCTTTAAAAACCCCGCCCACAAAACCCCCGGCACTCTACATAACCCCAAACCAAAGCACTTCATAACCACCGCCTTTCCACCCACCACAAAAAACCCCCCCCCCAACCCACATAACCCCGCACCCACAAACCACCCAACCCTAAAAACCACCCCTCTACAAAACCCCCCCCCACTCTACAAACCACCCACCACATAACCAAACCCCCCTCCTTTAAACCCCCGCACTCACATAACCACCAGCAACAAACCACCCACCTACATAACCCCCCGGGACTCACATAACCCCCACTCCTTTAAACCCCCTCACAAAACCCCACTCTACAAAACCACCACATAAAAACCCCCACTCTACATAACCCCAACACCTAAACCCCCAAAATAAAAACCCCACCCTTTTAAACCCCCACACCCTTTCCCCCAACACCACAAAAAACCCCCCCCACAAAACCCCCTACAAAAAAACCCCCCCAAAACCACCGCACTTACAAAACCCCGCACTCTACTAACCACCGGCACCTACATAACCCCGGGGGAAACCACAAACCCCCCCTACTAACCACCCACCACAAACCACCGCACTCTACATAACCACCGGCATACAAAACCCCCACCACCCCCCTTCCCAAAAACCCCCTACAAAACCACCCCCAAAAAACACCCACAAAAACCCCACCACAAACCCCAACCCCAAACCACCACCACAAACCCCCAAAATCCAAAAACCACCAAACCCCCTAAAAAATTACAAAACCCCCATCCTAAAAACCAAGCACTCTACAAACCCCCCCCTTAAAACCCCCCCCCCCCCACACATAACCCCCCTCTACATAACCCCCACTCACAAACCACGGCACTTAATAACCACCGGCACTTAAAACCCCCACCAAAAAACCCCTTCAAACCACCGCCTCTAAAAAAGGGGGGGGGGGGGAACTAAAACCCCGCACTCTAAAACCCCCCACCCACCCAACCAATTTAAAACCACCCACTCTACATAACCCCCGGGATCTAAAAACCCCCCAAAACCCACCCCAAAAACCCCCACTCTACATAACCACCCACCTACATAACCACCAAAATCTACAAACCACCCCCACAAAACCAAACTCTACATAAAAAAAACCCCCCCTTAAAACCCCACCTACATAAACCCCCGGGACCTACAAACCCCAAAAAACCCCCCCACCAAAAAAATTAAATAACCACCGGCACCTTTCATAACCACCGGACTCCTTTAAAACCCCCCCCAAAAACCCCCCCTCTACATAACCCCAAAAAATAACCCCCCACCCAAAACCCCCCCCAAACCCCCCCTACATAACCACCGCACTCTAAAACCAGGCCCAAAAAAAAAACACCCTCAAACCCACCCACCCAAAATACCCCCTTCCCCAAAACCACAAACCACCCCTCAAAAACCCCCGCACCTACAAACCACCCACCCAAACCCCTCCCCCCAACCCCAACCACAAACCACCCCTCCCCCCCTCTACATAACCACCCACCTACAAAACCCCCGCACTTACTAAAAACCCCCACATTACAAACCCCCCCATTCCCCAAAAAAAAACCCGGCACCTACATAACCACCCACCCCTACAAACCCCGGCCCAAAAAAAACCCCCCTTTAAAAACCCCCCCCAAAAAACCCCCGGCACCCAAACCACCCAAAAAACCCCCTCCAAAACCACCCCTCTACAAAACCACCACTTTAAAAACCCCGGGACTCTACAAACCCCCCTACATAACCACCGCACCTTTAACCCCAAATTAAAAACCCCCCTCAAAACCCCAAAAAAACCCCCTACATAACCACCCTTTAAAAAACCCCAAAAACCACCAAAATAACCCCCCCTCTACAAACCCCGGGACCTCAAAACCACCCCACTCAAAACCCCCTTTACAAACCCCACCCCCCAAACCCCCACTCTAAAAAAAATACCCAAAACCCCCGCCTCTACAAAACCCCCCACAAAACCCCCTCTAATAACCACCCATTCCCAAACCACCCCCACAAAAAAACCACCCAAAAAACCAACCAAAACCCCCACTCTACAAAATAAACCCAAAAAAACCCCCCCCTTTAACCACCCATCTACAAACCACCCACTCTACATAAACCCCCCACTCTAAAAACCACGCCTCTAATAACCACCCCCCTTAAAAAACCCCCCAATTAAAACCCCCCCAAACCACTAACCCCCACTCTACCCAAAACCCCCCACCTTAAAACCACCAAACCCCAAAACCCCATTTCAAACCCCGGCACCACAAACCCCGCACTCTACAAACCACCCAAATCTACAAAAACCACCCCCCCACCAAACCTAAAACCCTTACCAATCCCCAAAACCTACAAAAAACCCACCCCACTCCCCCACCCTTCCACCCACCCACATAACCAAAAACAAAAACCAAAACCCCCCCCTCTACTAACCCCCCCCCCTTTCATAACCACCCCCACATAACCCTTTACCTAAAACCCCACCACTAACCCGCCTTACAAAACCCCTAAAACCCCCCTAAAAAACCACCACCCAAAAACCCCAAACCCAATAACCACCGGACTCTACTAACCAACCCCGGCACTCTACATAACCCCAAAAATTTTCCCCCAAAACCCCCCCCCCTCTACATAACCACCCACTCCCAAATAACCACCGGCCCCTTTTTCCACCCACCAAAAAACCACCGGAACCACATAACCACGTCACCCAAACCCGGGACCCAAAAAACCGCACTTACATAACCACTGCCTTACAAAACCCCCCAAAAACCCCCCTTTTAAAAACCCGGGAACTACATAACCCCCCACTCACATAACCACCCCACTCTACTAACCCACCACCTTAAAAACCACCCAAAAACCCCCACCACAAACCCCCCCAAAACCCCCACTTACAAAAAACCCCCACAAAAACCCCCACCTAATAACCCCACCACACTCCTAAAATCCACCCCTCCAAAAACCACGGCACCCAAAAACCACGCACTCTACATAACCACCGCATCTAAATAACCCCCGGCACCCTCCACCCCCACAAAACCCCCACCACTTACCCCCGGCACTAATAACCCCAGCACTCCCTTTCCCAAACCCAAAACCCCCCCACAAAACCCCCACAAAACCCCAAAAACCCCCCCACTACAAACCACCCCTCACTTACAAAACCCCCCTAATAACCACCCCCACAAACCACCCTCTAAACCCCCAATCTAAATAACCCCCGCCCTACATAACCACTCCCCCCCCCCAAAAAAACCCCCACTCTACATAAACCCCGCCTCTACATCCACCACCTACTAACCCCCACCTACAAAACCCCCACCCAAACCACCTCTTAAACCCCCCACTCTACATAACCATGGCCTCTACAAACCACTCCCCCAAAAACCACCGCACCCAAAAACCACCGGACTCTACATAACCCCGCCTCACTAACCACCCACTCTACTAACCCCCCATAAACCAACCTACATAACCACGGCACTAAAATAACCACGGGACTCAAAATAACCACCGCCCACATAACCAGGGGACTCTACATAAACCCCCCAAACCCCAAAACCCCGGCACCCAATAACCACGGCACTTTTAATAACCCCACCTCAAACCCGCACTTAAAAACCACCGGCCTCTACATAACCCGCACCTAAAACCCCGGGACCTACAAAAACCCCCCCCCCCACATAACCACGGCACTCACATAAACCCCCACCTACATAAACCCCACTCTACATAACCCCGGCACCCCCTAAACCCCATCACCCACCCACTTTAAAAAAAACCAGCCCTTTCATAACCCCGGACTTACATAACCACGCACTCTACATAAACCCCTCACCCCAAAAACCACCCCAAACCCCCCTCTCCCCCCTACATAACCACCGGCCCCTTTACAAACCCCCACCCCCCAAAAAAAACCACCCCCCATAAACCCCCCCACTCTACATAACCACCCCACACAAAACAAACCACCCCACTCTACATAAACCCCCCAAAACCCACCGGCACTCTCATAACCCCGGCATCTACATAACCACCCAAATCACATAAACCCCCCGGACTCTACAAAACCCCCGCACCTACATAACCACCGCACTCTACATAAACCCCCAACCCAAACCCCCCACCCCTTTTACAAACCACCGCACTTAAAACCACCGGCACTCTAACTCCCCAAGCACTTACATAACCACCCACTCTCATAAACCCGCACTCTACTAAAAACCCCCACTCTAATACCCCGCACTCTACAACCACGCACTCTACATAACCACCCCAAACCCCTCAAACCCCCACCCAAAACCCCCCCCCACAAACCACGGGACCCACAAAAACCCCCGGGCCCCACATAACCACCACCCCTACATAACCACCCCCTACATAACCACCCCACTCTACATAACCACCACACTCACATAACCCCCCCTTTTAAAACACTTAAAATAAAACCAGGGGGCTCTACATAACCACCGCATCCCAAATCCACCCAACCACCCCCCATTACCCACCCCCCTCAAACCAAATTCCCCCCCAATTTACAAACCACCCCCCAAAAACCACCGGCACCTATAACCATATTTTTCCCAGGTTTTGGGGCGACATATAAAACATAACGATGTTTTACCAGGTGTTGTGGTCGACATATACAACATAACGATGTTTTACCAGGTGTTGTGGTCGATATATACAACATAACGATGTTTTACCAGGTGTTGTAGTCGACATACACAACATAACGATGTTTTACCAGGTGTTGTGGTCGACATATACAACATAACGATGTTTTACCAGGTGTTGTGGTCGACATACACAACATAACGATGTTTTACCAGGTGTTGTGGTCGACATACACAACATAACGATGTCAAAAAAAAAAATTCAAAACATTCTCACAAATTGCCTTTGACAAAAGAAATTAGAGATAAAGGGTTGAGAAAACCGACAAGTTGATGATTGAGAGACTTATGCAACACTTGAGTAGATTGTGGACACGTTTTGTCAACCAGTGGCTTCCTTAGTCCAATACAAATAAGACCGGTTGAAGATCAGCATCTGCGCAGAGGAGCTTATGTACTGCAGACAGGTGAGGTATAGCAGTGGTAGGTGTCTCAGTTATCCAAAAAAATTTACTTATTAGACCTAAACGGATCTCTAGTTCAATCTGCTGATACGGTAAATAAAGTTAATGACTTTTCACCCATAGGCACTAACCTTGCTCGAAAAATCCCAAGCTTTACTGCTCAGATTAGTGATTATGTTGCTAAGAGATGCCATAGCTACGTGTCTCCCAAAACTCGTACAGAGGCGACATCAGTAATAAAAACACTCGAAAACTAGGCAGGAAATAACAGTTTTTGCACCATATATAACAACCCTGACCTGAATAGCACCGAAAATTGCTAAATAATATAAAAACAAAACTCCATACGTAAAGAACGTCAGTAGTCGTACATTTGACGGGTATGATAAACACAAAACCAGCCATCAATGGTTATAGATCACGCTTAGAAACATGGGTTTCTAGCTCATTTTTTGGGACACTGAGTTCAAATCTGAACATAATGTTGCTCTAACACGTGTTGTGAAATAGAGTCTCACGATGAACGACTTCACCAAGACAGCCAACACGAAGAAGAGATGCCAGGGGAAGCCTGAGGATCAGTTTAATGGCGGACTACTGGTGAACACTGCTGCTGGAGAACCATACCAACACAAACAAGTCTGAAAACCGTGATATAAATAAGCATGACTGTAAGACATACAATGAAAGAGGAACTTATAATGGCTGCCTAAAGTGTAGACACTTCATCGAATGTGTTATTTCTGATATAGTTTCTAGAAGACACATGGGACATGGAAGACACTAACACACGTTATCGACAAGTGTTTATTGTCGGAATGTAATATTCTTTCCTAAAGAATCCAATTATGGAAGTAGCACCTTCTCGTACGACTGTTATTAAAGAATAACACGACTTTCACATCCGTGTCTTCCAGGCTTCATATCACTGGAATCCTGCCACACTGGTAAAGGACCAAACGAAAATATTCAATCATGATCAATAACACTGGAACATTTACAGTGGGGCTGTCATGCTGCAGTTCCCTGAAAGGTTGGGGAAAGCTCTAAATGCTCGTAGCATTGACTTGCACAGAATGTGTGTAGTTTTAGGATGGTCTCTGGTGATGATGGCTGCAACACCTGGCGTTGCTCCTGCCATGTTGCCGGTACCATCATGTGTGTGATTAAGGCAGTCCTGAGTCCTCACGGTAGTCCTGAGTAGTCACAGTAGTCCTGAGTTCTCACAGTAGTCCTGAGTCCTCAAAGTAGTCCTGAGTTCTCATGTTAGTCCTCAGTCCTCACGGTAGTCCGGAGTCCTTACGGTAGTCCTGAGTCCTTACACTAGTCCTGAGTCCTTACAGTAATCCTGAGTCCTTACAGTAGTCCCGAGTCCTCATGGTGGTCCTGAGTCTTCACGGTAGTTCTGAGTCCTCACGGTAGTCCTGAGTCCTCAAGATAGTTCTGAGTCCTCAAGGTAGCATGAGTCCTCAAGGTAGTTTTGAGTCCTCACGGTAGTCCTGAGTCCTCACGGTAGTCCTAAGTCCTCACGGTAGTCCTGAGCTCTCAAAATAGTCTTGTTATCAAGGAAGTCCTGAGTCGTCACAGTAGTCTTGAGACCTCACGGTAGTCCTGAGTCCTCAAGGTTGTTCTGAGTTATCAAGGTAGTTCTGAGTTCTCACGGTAGCCTGAGTCCGCAAGGTAGTCCTGAGTCCTCACGGTGGTCCTGAGTCCTCACGGTAGTTCTGAGTCCTCACGGTAGGCCTGAGTTCTCACGGTACTCCTAAGTCCTTGCAGTAGTCCTGAGTCCTCACGGTGGTACTGAGTCCTCACGGTGGTCCTGAGACCTCACGGTAGTCCTGAGTCCTCACGGTAGTCCTGAGTCCTCACGGTAGTTCCGAGTCCTCAATGTAGTTCTGAGTCCTCACGGTAGCCTGAGTCCTCACGGTAGTCCTGAGTCCTCACGGTAGTCCTAAGTTCTCACGGTAGTCCTGAGTCTTTGCAGTATTCCTGAGTCCTAACGGTGGTTCTGAGTTCTCACGGTAGTCCTGAGTCCTTACAGTAGTCCTGAGACCTCACGGTAGCCTGAGTCCTTACAGTAGTCCTGAGACCTCACGGTAGCCTGAGTCCTCACGCTGGTTCTGAGTCCTCAGGGTAGTCCTGAGCTCTCACAATAGTCTTGAGTTATCAAGGAAGTCCTGAGTCGTCACGGTAGTCTTGAAACCTCACGGTAGTCCTGAGTCCTCAAGGCTGTTCTGAGTCCTCAAGGTAGTTCTGAGTTCTCACGGTAGCCTGAGTCCGCAAGGTAGCCCTGAGTCCTCAAGGTAGTCCTGAGTCCTCAAGGTAGTCCTGAGTTCTCACAATAGTCCTGAATCATCAAAGTAGTCCTGAGTTCTCACGGTAGTCTTGAGTTCTCACGGTAGCCCTGAGTCCTCACGGTAGCTCTGAGTCCTCAAGGTAATCCTAAGTCCTCACGGTGGTCCTGAGCACTCACGGTAGTCCTGAGTCCAAACGGTGGTCTTGAGACCTCACGGTGGTCCTGAGACCTCACGGTAGTCCTGAGTCCTCACGGTAGTTCCGAGTCCTCAATGTAGTTTTGAGTCCTCACGGTAGCCTGAGTCCTCACGGTAGTCCTGAGTCCTCAAGGTAGTCCTGAGTTCTCACGGTAGTCCTGAGTTCTCACTGAAGTCCTAAGTCATTGCAGTAGTCCTGAGTCCTCACGGTAGTCCTAAGTTCTCACGGTACTCCTGAGTCCTAGCAGTAGTCCTGAGTCCTCACGGTGGTTCTGAGTTCTCACGGTAGTCCTGAGTCCTTGCAGTAGTCCTGAGACCTCACGGTAGCCTGAGTCCTCACGGCGGTTCTGAGTCCTGACGGTAGTCCTGAGTCCTCACGGTGGTTCTGAGTCCTCACGATGGTCCTAAGCCATTACGGTAGTTCTGAGTCCTGAGGGTAGTCCTGAGTCCTCACGGTAGTCCTAAATCCTCACGGTAGTCCTGAGTCCTCACGGTAATCCTGAGTCCTCACGGTAGTCCTAAGTCCTTACGGTAGTCCTGAGTCCTTACGGTAGTCCTGAGTCCTTACGGTAGTCCTGAGTCCTCACGGCAGTTCTGAGTCCTCACGGTAGTCCTGTGTCCTCACGGTAGTCCTGAGTTCTCACGGTAGTCCTGAGTTCTCACTGTAGTCCAGAGTTCTCATCGTAGTCCTGAGTTCTCACTGTAGTCCTAAGTCGTCACGGTAGTCGTGAGTTCTCACGGTAGTCGTGAGTTCTCACGGTAGTCCTGAGTCCTAACGGTAGTCCTGAGTCCTCACGGTAGTCGTCCTAAGTCCTTACGGTAGTCCTGCGTTCTCACGGTAGTCCTGAGTCCTCACGGTAGTCCTGAGTCCTCACGGTAGTCCTGAGTCCTCACGGAAGTCCTGAGTCCTCACGGTAATCCTGAGTTCTTACGGTAGTCCTGAGTCCTGACGGTAGTCCTGAGTCCTCACGGTAGTCCTGAGTCCTCACGGTAGTTATGAGGTTCTTACGGGAGTCCTGAGTCCTCACGGTAGTCCTGAGTCCTCACGGTAGTCCTGAGTCCTCACCCGGGAGTCCTGAGTCTCAAAGGTAGTCCTGAGTCCTCACGGTAGTCTGAGTTCTCACGGCAGTCCTGCGTTCTCACGGTAGTCCTGAGTCCTCTCGGTAGTCCTGAGTTCTCACGGTAGTCCTGAGTTCTCACGGTAGTCCTGAGTTCTCACGGTAGTCCTGAGTCCTCACGGTAGTCCTGGTTTCCCCACGGTAGTCCTGAGTCCTCACGGTTGTCCTGAGTCCTCACGGTAGTCCTGAGTTCTCCACGGCAGTCCTGCGTTCTCACGGTAGTCCTGAGTCCTCTCGGTAGTCCTGAGTCCTCTCGGTAGTCCTGAGTTCTCACGGTAGTCCTGAGTTCTCACGGTAGTCCTGAGTTCTCACGGTAGTCCTGAGTTCTCACGGTAGTCCTGAGTTCTCACGGTAGTCCTGAGTTCTCACGGTAGTCCTGAGTTCTCACGGTAGTCCTGAGTCCTCACGGTAGTCCTGAGTCCTCAAGGTAGTCCTGAGTTCTCACGGTAGTCCTGAGTTCTCACTGAAGTCCTAAGTCATTGCAGTAGTCCTGAGTCCTCACGGTAGTCCTAAGTTCTCACGGTACTCCTGAGTCCTAGCAGTAGTCCTGAGTCCTCACGGTGGTTCTGAGTTCTCACGGTAGTCCTGAGTCCTTGCAGTAGTCCTGAGACCTCACGGTAGCCTGAGTCCTCACGGCGGTTCTGAGTCCTGACGGTAGTCCTGAGTCCTCACGGTGGTTCTGAGTCCTCACGATGGTCCTAAGCCATTACGGTAGTTCTGAGTCCTGAGGGTAGTCCTGAGTCCTCACGGTAGTCCTAAATCCTCACGGTAGTCCTGAGTCCTCACGGTAATCCTGAGTCCTCACGGTAGTCCTAAGTCCTTACGGTAGTCCTGAGTCCTTACGGTAGTCCTGAGTCCTTACGGTAGTCCTGAGTCCTCACGGCAGTTCTGAGTCCTCACGGTAGTCCTGTGTCCTCAC
Organism: Cherax quadricarinatus; assembly: GCF_026875155.1. Lineage (NCBI taxonomy): Eukaryota > Metazoa > Arthropoda > Malacostraca > Decapoda > Parastacidae > Cherax > Cherax quadricarinatus. The sequence continues at coordinate 4,750,017 of NC_069478.1, read as the reverse complement.
GGTAGTCCTGAGTTCTCACGGTAGTCCTGAGTTCTCACTGTAGTCCAGAGTTCTCATCGTAGTCCTGAGTTCTCACTGTAGTCCTAAGTCGTCACGGTAGTCGTGAGTTCTCACGGTAGTCGTGAGTTCTCACGGTAGTCCTGAGTCCTAACGGTAGTCCTGAGTCCTCACGGTAGTCGTCCTAAGTCCTTACGGTAGTCCTGCGTTCTCACGGTAGTCCTGAGTCCTCACGGTAGTCCTGAGTCCTCACGGTAGTCCTGAGTCCTCACGGAAGTCCTGAGTCCTCACGGTAATCCTGAGTTCTTACGGTAGTCCTGAGTCCTGACGGTAGTCCTGAGTCCTCACGGTAGTCCTGAGTCCTCACGGTAGTTATGAGTTCTTACGGTAGTCCTGAGTCCTCACGGTAGTCCTGAGTCCTCACGGTAGTCCTGAGTCCTCACGGTAGTCCTGAGTTCTCACGGCAGTCCTGCGTTCTCACGGTAGTCCTGAGTCCTCTCGGTAGTCCCGAGTTCTCACGGTAGTCCTGAGTTCTTTACGGTAGTCCTGAGTTTCACGGTAGTCCTGAGTCCTCACGGTAGTCCCGAGTTTCCCCACGGTAGTCCCGAGTCCTCACGGTTGTCCTGAGTCCTCACGGTAGTCCTGAGTTCTCACGGCAGTCCTGCGTTCTCACGGTAGTCCTGAGTCCTCTCGGTAGTCCTGAGTCCTCTCGGTAGTCCTGAGTTCTCACGGTAGTCCTGAGTTCTCACGGTAGTCCTGAGTTCTCACGGTAGTCCTGAGTTCTCACGGTAGTCCTGAGTTCTCACGGTAGTCCTGAGTTCTCACGGTGTCCTGAGTTCTCACGGTAGTCCTGAGTCCCCACGGTAGTTGAGTCCTCACGGTAGTCCCGAGTTCTCACGGCAGTCCTGCGTTCTCACGGTAGTCCTGAGTCCTCACGGTAGTCCTGAGTCCTCACGGTAGTCCTGAGTTCTCACGGTAGTCCTGAGTTCTCACGGTAGTCCTGAGTCCTCACGGTAGTCCTGAGTCCTCACGGTAGTCCTGAGTCCTCACGGTAGTCCTGAGTCCTCACGGTAGTCCTGAGTTCTCACGGCAGTCCTGCGTTCTCACGGTAGTCCTGAGTCCTCTCGGTAGTCCTGAGTCCTCTCGGTAGTCCTGAGTTCTCACGGTAGTCCTGAGTTCTCCGGTAGTCCCGAGTTCCCCACGGTAGTCCTGAGTTCTCACGGTAGTCCTGAGTCCTCACGGTAGTCCTGAGTCCTCACGGTAGTCCTGAGTTCTCACGGCAGTCCTGCGTTCTCACGGTAGTCCTGAGTTCTCACGGTAGTCCTGAGTTCTCACGGTAGTCCTGAGTTCTCACGTTAATCCTGAGTTCTCACGGTAGTCCTGAGTTCTCACGGTAGTCCTGAGTTCTCACGGTAGTCCTGAGTTCTCACGGTAGTCCTGAGTTCTCACGGTAGTCCTGAGTTCTCACGGTAGTCCTGAGTCGTCAATATTAGTAAGCAGTTGATGAGTGCGTTCTTGACTACTGCTGATAACGCAGATAAACTCTTCAGAGAACCGACAAGTTGATAAATTAGACACAAGTACAATATCTGGGTATCTTTACTGAGGAAACGTTTCGCTCACACAGTGGCTTCATCAGTCCTGTACCAAGAAAAGTGAAGATCAGGAGGAGTCTGAGGTAATCAGTCCCTTAGTCTAAGCTGACGTAATCAACTCTATGAATAGGACTGATGAAACTACTGTGTGGCGAAACGTTCCCTCAGTAAAGGTACCCAGATATTGCACTTGTGTCTAATTTATCTACTCCTGATAACGTGATGCTGGTGATGTGTCTACTGACTTCGATAACCGAGATAAACATTTCACGGATGTTGAGTTTATTGTTAATGGCTGTTTATTGTTAATGGCTGTTTATTGTTAATGGCTGTTTATTGTTAATGGCTGTTTATTGTTAAAGGCTGTTTATTGTTAATGGCTGTTTATTGTTAATGGCTGTTTATTGTTAATGGCTGTTTATTGTTAATGGCTGTTTATTGTTAATGGCTGTTTATTGATAATGGCTGTTTATTGTTAATGGCTGTTTATTGTTAATGGCTGTTTATTGATAATGGCTGTTTATTGTTAATGGCTGTTTATTGTTAATGGCTGTTTATTGTTAATGGCTGTTTATTGATAATGGCTGTTTATTGTTAATGGCTGTTTATTGTTAATGGCTGTTTATTGTTAATGGCTGTTTATTGATAATGGCTGTTTATTGTTAATGGCTGTTTATTGTTAATGGCTGTTTATTGATAATTGGATGAATTAATATATATTTCTATTATTTTGAGTCAAAAGAAATTTTTTAAAAGGGGTCATTATATTTGATATCATATAGATATATTTTAGCAAAAATTTCCGAACAAAATCATAAATAAACTATTAATTTCTATATTACTGCTCAAAGTGCATCTATAACAAGATGAACGGTGTGAACATTGCTTATCGTCTGCCTTTTCATTTGCCTTTTCGTCTGCCTTTTCGTCTGCCTTTTCATCTGCCTTTTCATGTGCCTTTTCATCTGCCTTTTCATTTGCCTTTTCATTTGCCTTTTCGTCTGCCTTTTCGTCTGCCTTTTCATCTGCCTTTTCATCTGCCTTTTCATCTGCCTTTTCATTTGCCTTTTCATTTGCCTTTTCATCTGCCTTTTCATTTGCCTTTTCAACTGCCTTTTCATGTGCCTTTTCATCTGCCTTTTCATTTGCCTTTTCATCTGCCTTTTCATCTGCCTTTTCATCTGCCTTTTCATCTGCCTTTTCATTTGCCTTTTCATCTGCCTTTTCATCTGCCTTTTCATCTGCCTTTTCATCTGCCTTTTCATCTGCCTTTTCATCTGCCTTTTCATCTGCCTTTTCATCTGCCTTTTCATCTGCCTTTTCATTTGCCTTTTCATCTGCCTTTTCATCTGCCTTTTCATCTGCCTTTTCATCTGCCTTTTCATCTGCCTTTTCATCTGCCTTTCATCTGCTTTTCATCTGCCTTTTCATCTGCCTTTTCATCTGCCTTTTCATCTGCCTTTTCATTTGCCTTTTCATCTGCCTTTTCATCTGCCTTTTCATCTGCCTTTTCATCTGCCTTTTCATCTGCCTTTTCATCTGCCTTTTCATCTGCCTTTTCATCTGCCTTTTCATCTGCCTTTTCATCTGCCTTTTCATCTGCCTTTTCATTTGCCTTTTCATCTGCCTTTTCATCTGCCTTTTCATCTGCCTTTTCATCTGCCTTTTCATCTGCCTTTTCATCTGCCTTTTCATCTGCCTTTTCATCTGCCTTTTCATCTGCCTTTTCATCTGCCTTTTCATCTGCCTTTTCATCTGCCTTTTCATCTGCCTTTTCATCTGCCTTTTCATCTGCCTTTTCATTTGCCTTTTCATCTGCCTTTTCATCTGCCTTTTCATCTGCCTTTTCATCTGCCTTTTCATCTGCCTTTTCATCTGCCTTTTCATCTGCCTTTTCATCTGCCTTTTCATCTGCCTTTTCATCTGCCTTTTCATCTGCCTTTTCATCTGCCTTTTCATCTGCCTTTTCATCTGCCTTTTCATCTGCCTTTTCATCTGCCTTTTCATCTGCCTTTTCATTTGCCTTTTCATCTGCCTTTTCATCTGCCTTTTCATCTGCCTTTTCATCTGCCTTTTCATCTGCCTTTTCATCTGCCTTTTCATCTGCCTTTTCATCTGCCTTTTCATTTGCCTTTTCATCTGCCTTTTCATCTGCCTTTTCATCTGCCTTTTCATCTGCCTTTTCATCTGCCTTTTCATCTGCCTTTTCATCTGCCTTTTCATCTGCCTTTTCATTTGCCTTTTCATCTGCCTTTTCATCTGCCTTTTCATCTGCCTTTTCATCTGCCTTTTCATCTGCCTTTTCATCTGCCTTTTCATCTGCCTTTTCGTCTGCCTCCTCGTCCGCCGTAACTAAAAGCATTCTTGCCTTCTTCGCATCCCTTATTGAGTTATTGATGGTAACGGCCTTTACAGCATCAATGATTCTCTTACGGTTTTGGAGCACAAAATACAATTTTTTAGGGGCGATCTTGAGGTAACTCAGTAGGCCAGTATCAGCCAGCAGCCTCGATGTGATACTCTGCTAGAAACTGAAAGCTACATGCGTTCTTGTTTATACTCGAATACTGAGTCATTTTTGCCCACGTGAAGCAAGTTTCTGGCCACCAGAAAACAAGATGAACTTAACAGTTGATTTCAACACTTCTTGATGTGATTGACTCGCATATTGACGAAAGAATCCTTAGTTGATGGTTGTTACTTTCACTCACAAGACAGTCCAAGAAATGTAGATTAATGGTTCACAGAACCGACACGTTGATAAATTAGACACATGTGCAACTCTTGGGTATCTTTACTGAGGAAACGTTTCGCCACACAGTCCCTTCATCAGTCCATAAAAGGATAAACTTGAAAAACAGGAGGAGAATGAGGTAATCAGTCCCTCAACCTTTAGTCGATGTGGGCAGGCAAGATTGATGGACTGCCCACATCGACTAAAGGCTGAGGGACTGATTACTTTATTCTCCTCTGTTCTTCAAGTTTATCCTTTGTATGGACTGATGAAGCCACTGTGTGGCGAAACGTTTCCTCAGTAAAAATACCCAAGAGTTGCACATGTGTCTAATTTATCAGTCCAAGAAATTGTGACATACATCTGGTATCTAAATAACGCTGACTAATTTTTCTTTCTCTCCCAAAATAGTTGTTAATTTTGAGTACGCATGTGCCATAGGGACCTTCTAGCTAAATCTCCAAGGTGTGCCGTAGCTCGATTGGTAGGGCACTCAGCTCACACAACGAGGCAGGGGGTCGATCTCCGGTACGGGTGGAAATAATAGGACGTGTTTCCTTAAGGCACCTGCTGTCCTTGCTCACCTAGCAGTGAATTAAGTAACTGAGAGCTAGTGGACTGGTGTGGGTCGCATCCTGAGACAAAATTGACCTAATTTGCCCGAAATACTCAGCATAACAAGGCCTTTCTACATAGTAGTATGTCAGTGATGTCAGCTAGGACTGTATACCTTGTACCTGTACTTGTAGAGGTACAAGGTATACAGTATACCTTGTACCTGTACTTGTAGAAATAAAGACTTATTATTATTATTATTATTATTATTATTATTATTATTATTATTATTATTATTATTATTAAGAGTTCCAAACAGAACAAAGAATGTTAAACGTGTTTTGAACACAGGTAGAACATACAAGTGCATATTGTTAGCACCGATGCATCTAAAAACTTCTGGGTTTCCCTGCATACTGCATCACACGGAATTTGTACTTATCTTAATAATTACGAAACGATTTCTTAGCAGTTTTTGTTTGGTCATTGGTAAGTTAGACCTTTCCATTGTGTCAACACTGTTGCAGGTGACATGTGTGCAACACTTTGATAGTATGTCGAAATGTTTCACCTGCATAACACGTTTCTCCAGCCAAATACTGGCGAATGCAACGCCGGTGAAGGTAGCCGTTGTTTTGACATATGTCCGTCGTTCTTGGTAAGAGGTGGTCAGTCCCTCTTCCTGAAGAAGAGTTCACCTCTATGGAGCTCAGTGCTTCTCCAGGCTGAGGGACTGACCACCTCAAATATTTTTCCTCCGAGGTGGATGGACTGATTACATCATCTTCGCCACTATACCTACCGCCTCTCTTATCTGACTGAAGAAGCGACCTACACAGTAAGCTTTTATTAGAAGCTTCAACTCATTATAGTCTATAAATGTGTGGCAGTGGAACGCACAGGGACTACAGCAAAATCCTGATCACTGCCACAGTTCAACTGAGTTAAACAGACGTACTCTACAGGTAAGTCGTCGCTATCAGCATCAGACTCTCAGAGACATTTCCATCAAGATCTTCAGACGGGTCATCTTAGAATTAAGACCCGCATCAGGACGCAGTTCCTGACAATTCAATCAGTCAATTAACCTTCATGCCTTTACAGGTACAGAAACCTCCAGAGAGCCTCATGAGTCACTCTGGCACTCTGGCCCGAGAACCAGGAATGGCTCAAATGAGACAGAGTTTTAGAGAGTTAAGAACTTCATTCCAGGGGGAACACTGATCCTGAACCACCAGAGATTTAACCCTGATTCCTCCCGCAACAGCACCTCTGCTACTCCCTGAGAACTGTGAGAGTGGTGAAGGCAACAGACGAGTCTGTTGAGTTGGAGACGACTCAAATTATAGTTCACAGAGGCCCAAGACACAACTTGATACGAAGCTTTGCTGTGTCCTAGTTACTGGGCATCTACGACGACTGTAGCTAAACTTGTGCCAAAGAAAACTCACTGTGTCCGTGTCACAGGGCTGCCCCTGTCATTGGGCTGTAAGAGGTACATCACTTGTACAAACCCCCGACACTACTTCGGGAGTCAATGACTGATCACTATTTGGCAAAGGCCTGTGTCAGGACTTTGTTCCTGGTGAATATATCGTCACTTTCGCGCTTCAGTGGGACTTGCTAATGGTCTAAGCAGAACAGAAACGTCGTCATAATTTTTATTCTGTGCTGGATATCTATCACGGTATTGTGACTTGTTAATTAAACACTCGCCCTGTTGACCCCTACCATTTCATCTGTGTATTTTATACATCGCTATCATATCACCTCTGGTCCTTCTGTCCTATAGTGTCGTCAGGTTTAGCTCCTCCAGTCTCTCCTGAGACTACTTTCGTTGCAAACCTTAAAAAAATTTTCCAGCTTCTTGGCATGTTTCATCAGATATGGGCTTCATACTGGTTCTACAGACTTCAAGACGTTGTAGATGTCCCTGAGAGCTGCCCTTAAATTTGACAGTATCCCTTTTGTTTCAGTGGTTATTCAGTTGATGTGTATCTCAAGTGAGATGTTTGGAACTATCTTCACCATAAGATGCTTCTCTTCAGGAAACACTGTCGAGTGTACACTGTCTTTGTTCTCCCATTTTCATAACTGTATTTGTTTTTATTTGGCCGTTTCCCACCAAGGTAGCGAGGCCCTCTAAAAACAACTATCATCATTTTCATCATTCACACCATCACTGTCTTGCCAGAGTGGTGCTTTACACTACAGTTATAAAACTGTAACATTAACACCCCTCCTTCAGAGTGCAGACACTGTACTTCCCATCTCCAGGACTCAAGTCCGTCCTGGCGGTTTCCCTGAGTCCCTTCATAAATGTTATCTTGCTTACACTCCAACAGCACGTCACGCCCTAAAACCCATTTGTCTCCATTCACTCCTTTTTAATATGCTCGCTCTTGCTTGCTGGACGTCCAAGCCCCTCGCACACAAAACCTTCTTTACCCCCTCCGTCCAACCTTTCCTAGGCCGAACCCTCCCCCGCCTTCCCTCACTACAGATTTATACACTCTCGAAGTTATTTTATTTCGTTCCAGCCTCTCCACATGTCCGAACCACCTCAACAGCCCCTCCTCAGCCCTCTGGATAATAGTTTTGGTAATTCCAGACCTTCTCCTAATTTCCAAACTAGGAATTCTCTGCATTATATTCACACCACACATTGCCCTCAGACATGACATCTCCACTGCCTCCAGCCTTCTCCTTGTTGCAACATTCACCACCCATGTTTCACATCCGTATAAGAGTATTGGTATAACTATACTCTCATACATAGATTGCTGCGTGTTCACCACACTACCTGTGGTGATGACCACACACTACCTGTGGTGATGACCACACACTACCTGTGGTGATGACCACACACTACCTGTGGTGATGACCACACACACTACCTGTGGTGATCACCACAATTGAGCTTTACGTTGCATGTTATACATTGTATAGAGTATGTCTAGTGTACAGTGTATGTATAGTGTATGTCTATTGTACGTCTAGTGTACAGTGTATGTATAGTGTACAGTGTATGTCTATTGTACGTCTAGTGTACAGTGTATGTATAGTGTACAGTGTATGGCCAGTATACAGTGTATGGCTAGTGTACAGTTTATGTACAATGACTAGTGTACAGTGTATATACAGTATGTCTAGTGTACAGTGTATGTACAGTGTATGTCTAGTGTACAGTGTATGTATGAACAGTGTATGGTGTACAGTGTATGTATGTACAGTGTATGTCTAGTGTACAGTGTATGTACAGTGTATGTCTAGTGTACAGTGTATGTACAGTGCATGTCTAGTGTACAGTGTATGTATGTACATGTATGTCTAGTGTACAGTGTATGTACAGTGTATGTCTAGTGAACAGTGTTTGTACAGTGTATGTCTAGTGTACAGTGTATGTACAGTGTATGTCTAGTGTACAGTGTATGTACAGTGTATGTCTAGTGTACAGTGTATGTACAGTGTATGTCTAGTGTACAGTGTATGTACAGTGTATGTCTAGTGTACAGTGTATGTACAGTGTATGTCTAGTGTACAGTGTATGTACAGTGTATGTCTAGTGTACAGTGTATGTACAGTGTATGTCTAGTGTACAGTGTATGTACAGTGTATGTCTACTGTGTACAGTGTATGTACAGTGTATGTCTAGTGTACAGTGTATGTACAGTGTATGTCTAGTGTACAGTGTATGTACAGTGTATGTCTAGTGTACAGTGTATGTATGAACAGTGTATGGTGTACAGTGTATGTATGTACAGTGTATATCTGGTGTACATTGTATGTCTAGTGTATGTTAATAGTTACTTAATTAGGTTTCAAGCCTGTCGACTACACAAAACATCAGAAAGGCTGTATATAACATGCTTACTACCAGTCAAGGAGACTTTCATCCTATAATCTTAAATATGGGAGACATTTTAACCTTAATTCTAAGGTTAATTAACATCTCAAACTTATTATAACATTGATGGAAAGTATAATATCAAATAACCAGGTAAAGTTGGAAAGTTCCAAGTTAGGATTGGAACTTAATAAATAGCCTAGACGTCAGTTCCACCAGAAAAATAGCCAGAAATACTAGACATATGTCTAGTATTTCTGGCTATTTCTCTGGTGGAACTGAAATCTGTTATCTCATAACCTGATAGACACAGTGTTATTCACATATACAGACCATTAACCACAAGTGAACATGTAAGCCTTCACAATAACGGCCCAACAGGTCAGTATATACGGATTTCGTAATAAAAGGGTGACACTTTGCGTGTAGTACATGCCGCTTGTAAAGTCTTTGGATATATGGTGGTTGTAGATTTATTCTGTAGTGCTAATTCTTTTATTTCTACAACATCTGTTGTTTGATGCTATTGTAAGTTTTGTGTTATTAAATAAACAGTGTTTAAAAATTTCTTCAGTGTCTTAGTGGGAAGAATTTTATGGAACAAATTTGAGAAAAAATCGAAAAAAAATCATTTGGAATTCGCTGTTTAATTTTGGAGTTACTGGAGTAATGTCATAGTTGAGAAATGTTATGATTGTAATATCCTTATGTACTGGTCAGGGTATTTAGTGGAGGGAACGTTTCGCCCCCTAGTGGCCAAACGTTTGCTGTTATAAATGACCTGAAGTGTCCTGAAGTGTTATGGTTCTCTGAACATGTATACAGTGTCATGGTTCTCTGAACATGTATACAGTGTCATGGTTCTCAGAACATGTATACAGTGTTATGGTTCTCTGAACATGTATACAGTGTCATGGTTCTCTGAACATGTATACAGTGTCATGGTTCTCTGAACATGTATACAGTGTCATGGTTTTCCCGAACATGTATACAGTGTTATGGTTCTCTGAACATGTATACAGTGTCATGGTTCTCTGAAAATGATTTCAGTGTCATGGTTCTCTGAACATGTATACAGTGTCAATGGTTCTCTGAACATGTATACAGTGTCATGGTTCTCTGAAACATGTATACAGTGTCATGGTTCTCTGAACATTTTATACAGTGTCATGGTTCTCTGAACATGTACACAGTGTCATGGTTCTCTTTAACATGTATACAGTGTCAAAGGTTCTCTGAACATGTATACAGTGTCATGGTTCTCTGAACATGTACACAGTGTCACGGTTCTCTGAAAATGTATACAGTGTCATGGGTTCTCTGAAAAAATGTATACAGTGTCATGGTTCTCTGAACATGTATACAGTGTCATGGTTCTCTGAACATGTATACAGTGTCATGGTTCTCAGAACATGTATACAGTGTCATGGTTCTCTGAACATGTATACAGTGTCATGGTTCTCTGAACATGTATTTTAGTGTCATGGTTCTCAGAACATGTTATACAGTGTCATGTTCTCTTTAACATGTATACAGTGTCATGGTTCTCTGAACATGTATATAGTGTCATGGTTTCTCAGAACATGTATACAGTGTCATGGTTCTCTGAAATGTATACAGTGTCATGGTTCTCTGAACATGTATACAGTGTCATGGTTCTCTGAACATGTATATAGTGTCATGGTTTCTGAACATGTATACAGTGTCTTTGGGTTCTTGAACATGTAAAACAGTGTCATGGTTCTCTGAACATGTATATAGTGTCATGGTTCTCAGAACATGTATACAGTTCATGGTTTCCTGAACATGTATACAGTGTCATGGTTCTCTGAACATGTATATAGTGTCATGGTTCTCAGACATGTATACAGTTTCATGGTTCTCTGAACATGTATACAGTGTCATGGTTCTCTGAACATGTATACAGTGTCATGGTTCTCAGAACATGTATACAGTGTCATGGTTTTCTGAACATGTATACGGTCATGGTTCTCTGAACATGTAAAACAGTGTCATGGTTCTCTGAACATGTATACAGTGTCATGGTTCTCTGAACATGTATACAGTGTCATGGTTCTCTGAACATGTATACAGTGTTATGGTTCTCTGAACATGTATACAGTGTTATGGTTCTCTGAACATGTATACAGTGTTATGGTTCTCTGAACATGTATACAGTGTCATGGTTCTCTGAACATGTATACAGTGTCATGGTTCTCTGAACATGTATACAGTGTTCATGGTTCTCTGAACATGTATACGTGTCATGGTTTTCTGAACATGTATACAGTGTCATGGTTCTCTGAACATGTATTTCAGTGTCATGGTTCTCTGAACATGTATACAGTGTCATGGTTCTCTGAACATGTAAAACAGTGTCATGGTTCTCTGAACATGTATACAGTGTCATGGTTCTCTGAACATGTATACAGTGTCATGGTTCTCTGAACATGTACACAGTGTCATGGTTCTCTGAACATGTATACAGTGTCATGGTTCTCTGAACATGTATACAGTGTCATGGTTCTCTGAACATGTATACAGTGTCATGGTTCTCTGAACATGTATACAGTGTCATGGTTCTCAGAACATGTATACAGTGTCATGGTTCTCTGAACATGTATACAGTGTCATGGTTCTCTGAACATGTATATAGTGTCATGGTTCTCAGAAAAAGTATACAGTTTTCATGGTTCTCTGAACATGTATACAGTGTCATGGTTCTCTGAACATGTATATAGTGTCATGGTTCTCAGAACATGTATACAGTGTCATGGTTCTCTGAACATGTATACAGTGTCATGGTTCTCTGAACATGTATACAGTGTCATGGTTCTCTGAACATGTATATAGTGTCATGGTTCTCTGAACATGTATACAGTGTCATGGTTCTCTGAACATGTATACAGTGTCATGGTTCTTTGAACATGTATATAGTGTCATGGTTCTCAGAACATGTATACATGTCATGGTTCTCTGAAAAATGTATACAGTGTCATGGTTCTTGAACTGTATATAGTTGTCATGGTTCTCAGAACATGTATACAGTGTCATGGTTCTCTGAACATGTATACAGTGTCATGGTTCTCTGAACATGTATACAGTGTCATGGTTCTCAGAACATGTATACAGTGTCATGGTTCTCTGAACATGTATACAGTGTCATGGTTCTCTGAACATGTATACAGTGTCATGGTTCTCTGAACATGTATACAGTGTTATGGTTCTCTGAACATGTATACAGTGTCATGGTTCTCTGAACATGTATACAGTGTCATGGTTCTCTGAACATGTATACAGTGTCCCTGGTTTCCTGAACATGTATACAGTGTCATGGTTTTTCTGAACATGTATACAGTGTTATGGTTCTCCTTTAACATGTATACAGTGTCATGGTTCTCTGAACATTATACAGTGTCATGGTTCTCTGAAATGTATACGTGTCATGGTTCTCTGAACATGTATATAGTGTCATGGTTTCTCAAACATGTATACAGTGTCATGGTTCTCTGAACATGTATACAGTGTCATGGTTCTCCTGAACTGTTAAAAGTGTCATGGTTCTCAGAACATGTATAAAAGTGTCATGGTTCTCTGAACAGTATACAGTGTCATGGTTCTCTGAACATGTATACAGTGTCATGGTTCTCAGAACATGTATAAAAGTGTCATGGTTCTCTGAACATGTATACAGTGTCATGGTTCTCTGAACATGTATACAGTGTCATGGTTCTCTGAACATGTATACAGTGTTATGGTTCTCTGAACATGTATACAGTGTCATGGTTCTCTGAACATGCATACAGTGTCATGGGTTTTCTGAACATGTATACAGTGTCATGGGTTCTCTGACATGTATACAGTGTCATGGTTCTCTGAACATGTATACAGTGTTATGGTTCTCTGAACATGTATACAGTGTCATGGTTCTCTGAACATGTATACAGTGTCATGGTTCTCTGAACATGTATACAGTGTCATGGTTCTCTGAACATGTATACAGTGTTATGGTTCTCTGAACATGTATACAGTGTCATGGTTCTCTGAACATGTATACCTTCAGTCTTGATCCACCTTCAGTCTTGATCCACCTTCAGTCTTGATCCACCTTCAGTCTTGATCCACCTTCAGTCTTGATCCACCTTCAGTCTTGATCCACCTTCAGTCTTGATCCCCCCTTCAGGGCTTGATCCCCTTCAGTCTTGATCCACCTTCAGTCTTGATCCACCTTCAGTCTTGATCCACCTTCAGTCTTGATCCACCTTCAGTCTTGATCCACCTTCACTCTTGATCCACCTTCCGTCTTGATCCACCTTCCGTCTTGATCCACCTTCAGTCTTGATCCACCTTCAGTCTTGATCACCTTCAGTCTTGATCCACCTCGTCTTGATCCACCTTCAGTACTGACCACCTTCAGTCTTGATCCACCTCATCTTGATCCACCTTCAGTCTTGATCCACCTTCAGTCTTCATCCACCTTCAGTCTTGATCCACCTTCAGTCTTCATCCCCCCTTCAGTCTTGATCCACCTTCAGTCTTGATCCACCTTCAGTCTTGATCCACCTTCAGTCTTGATCCACCCTTTAGTCTTGATCCACCTTCAGTCTTGATCCACCTTCAGTCTTGATCCACCTTCAGTCTTGATCCACCTTCACTCTTGATTTCCCCCTTCAGTCTTGATCCACCTTCAGTCTTGATCCACCTTCAGTCTTGATCCACCTTCAGTCTTGATCCACCTTCAGTCTTGATCCACCTTCAGTCTTGATCCACCTTCAGTCTTGATCCACCTTCAGTCTTGATCCACCTTCAGTCTTGATCCACGTTCATCTTGATCCACCTTCAGTCTTGATCCCTTTCAGTCTTGATCCACCTTCAGTCTTGATCCACCTTCAGTCTTGATCCACCTTCAGTCTTGATCCCACCTTCAGTCTTGGGTCCACCTTCAGTTTGATCCACCTTTTAGTCTTGATCCACCTTCAGTCTTGATCCACCTTCAGTCTTGATCCACCTTCAGTCTTGATCCACCTTCAGTCTTGATCCACTTTCAGTCTTGATCCACCTTCAATCCTGATCCACCTTCAGTCTTGATCCACCTTCAGTCTTGATCCACCTTCAGTCTTGATCCACCTTCAGTCTTGATCCACCTTCAGTCTTGATCCACCTTCAGTCTTGATCCACCTTCAGTCTTGATCCACCTTCAGTCTTGATCCACCTTCGTCTTGATCCACCTTCAGGTTTCATCACCTTAGTCTTGCCACCTTCAGTCTTGTTTCCCCCTTCAGTCTTGATCCACCTTCAGTCTTGATCCACCTTCAGTCTTGATCCAAACCCTTTAGTCTTGATCCACCTTCATCTTGATCCACCTTCAGTCTTGATCCACCTTCAGTCTTTTATCCACCTTCAGTCTTGATCCACCTTTTAGTCTTGATCCACCTTCAGTCTTGATCCACCTTCAGTCTTGATCCACCTTCAGTCTTGATCCACCTTCAGTTTGATCCACCTTCAGTCTTGATCCACCTTCTCTTGATCACCTTCAATTTTGAATCCACCTTCAGTCTTGATCCACCTTTTTTCTTGATCCACCTTCATTTGATCCACCTTCAGTCTTGATCCACCTTCAGTCTTGATTCCCCTTCAGTCTTTATCCACCTTCATCCTTGATCCACCTTCAGTCTTGATCCCCCCTTCAGTCTTGATCCACCTTCAGTCTTGATCCACCTTCAGTCTTTTATCCACCTTCTCTTGAAACCACCTTCATTTGATCACCTTCGTCTTGATCCACCTTCAGTCTTGATCCACCCCTTTAGTTTGATCCCCTTCAGTCTTGATCCACCTTCAGTCTTGATCCACCTTAGTCTTGATCCACCTTCAGTTTGTCCACCTTCAGTCTTTATCCAACTTCCCCTTTAGTCTTGATCCACCTTCAGTCTTGATCCACCTTCAGCTTTACCACCTTTAGTCTTGATCCACCTTCAGTCTTGAAAACGCCACCTTCATCTTGGTCCACCCTTTGTCTTGCCACTTCATCTGATCCAACTTCAGTCTGATCACTTCAGTCTTGACCACCTTCGTCTTGATCCCCTTCGTCTTGATCCCCTTCGTTTGATCCACCTTCGGTCTTGATCACCCAGTTTGATCACTCAGTCTTGATCCACCTTCAGTCTTGGGTCCACTCAGTCTTGATCCACCTCGCTGATCCAACATATTGGAAACCCCGTCTTGATCCTTCAGTCTTGATCCACTTCAGTCTTGATCCCCTTCAGTCTTGAAACCACCTTCAGTCTTGATCCACCTTCAGTTTGATTCCCTTCAGTCTTGATCCACCTTCAGTCTTGATCCACCTTCAGTCTTGATCCACCTTCAGTCCCTTTATCCACCTTCAGTCTTGATCCACTTTCAGTCTTGATCCACCTTCAATCCTGATCCACCTTCAGTCTTGATCCACCTTCAGTCTTGATTTCCCCCTTCAGGGCTTGATCCACCTTCAGCCCTTTATCCACCTTCAGTCTTGATCCACCTTCAGTCTTGATCCACCTTCAGTCCCTTTATCCACCTTCAGTCTTGATCCCCTTCAGTCTTGATCCACCTTCAGTCTTGATCCACCTTCAGTCTTGATCCACCTTTTATCTTGATCCACCTTCAAATCTTGATCCACTTTCAGTCTTGATCCACCTTCAGTCTTGACCCACCTTCAGTCTTGATCCAAATTCAGTCTTGATCCACCTTCAGTCTTGATCCACCTTCAGTTTTGATCCCTTCAGTCTTGATCCACCTTCAGTCTTGATCCACCTTCAGTCTTGATCCACCTTCAGTCTTTATCCACCCTTTTAGTCTTGATCCACCTTCAATCCTGATCCACCTTTCAGTCTTGAAACCACCTTCAGTCCCTTTATCCACCTTCAGTCTTGATCCACCTTCAGTCTTGATCCACCTTCAGTCTTGATCCACCTTCAGTCTTGATCCACCTTCAGCTTGATCCACCTTCCCGTCTTGATCCCCTTCAGTCTTGATCCACTTCAGTCTTGATCCCCTTCAATCCTGATCACCTTTCAGTCTTGATCCACCCTTCATTTGATCCACCTTCAGTCTTGATCCACCTTCAGTCTTGATCCACCTTCAGTTTGATCCACCTTCAGTCTTGATCCACCTTCAGTCTTGATCCACCTTCAGTCTTGATCCACCTTCAGTCTTGATTCACCTTCAGTCCTGATCCACCTACAGTCTTGATCCACCTTCAGTCTTGATTCACCTTCAGTCTTGATCCACCTTCAATCCTTGTCCACCTTCAGTCTTGATCCACCTTCAGTCTTGATCCACCTTCAGTCTTGATCCACCTTTAGTCTTGATCCATCTTCAGTCTTGATGCACCTTCAGTCTTGATCTACCTTCAGTCCTGATTCACCTTCAGTCCTGATCCATCTTCATTCTTGATCCTTTTTCAGTCTTGATCCACCTTCAGTCTTGATCCACCTTCAGTCCTGGTCCACCTTCAGTCTTGATCCACCTTCAGTCTTGATCCACCTTCAGTCTTGATCCACCTTCAGTCTTGATCCACCTTCAGTCTTGATCCACCTTCAGTCTTGATCCACTTTCAGTCTTGTCTACCTTCAGTCCTGATCCACCTTCAGTCCTGATCCACCTTCAGTCCTGATCCATCTTCATTCTTGATTGCTTTTTCAGCCCTTTATCCACCTTCATTTCCCGATCCAAACTTCAGTCCTGATCCACCTTCAGTCTTGATCCACCTTCAGTCCTGATCCACCTTCAGTCCTGATCCACCTTCAGTCTTGATCCACCTTCAGTCCTGATCCACCTTCAGTCCTGATCCACCTTCAGTCCTGATCCATCTTCATTCTTGATCCTTTTTCAGTCCTGATCCACCTTCAGTCCTGATCCACCTTCAGTCCTGATCCACCTTCAGTCCTGATCCACCTTCAGTCCTGATCCACCTTCAGTCTTGATCCACCTTCAGTCTTGATCCACCTTCAGTCTTGATCCACTTTCAGTCTTGATCTACCTTCAGTCCTGATCCACCTTCAGTCCTGATCCACCTTCAGTCCTGATCCATCTTCATTCTTGATGCTTTTTCAGTCTTGATCCACCTTCAGTCCTGATCCATCTTCAGTCCTGATCCACCTTCAGTCTTGATCCACCTTCAGTCCTGATCCACCTTCAGTCCTGATCCACCTTCAGTCTTGATCCACCTTCAGTCCTGATCCACCTTCAGTCCTGATCCACCTTCAGTCCTGATCCATCTTCATTCTTGATCCTTTTTCAGTCCTGATCCACCTTCAGTCCTGATCCACCTTCAGTCCTGATCCACCTTCAGTCCTGATCCACCTTCAGTCCTGATCCACCTTCAGTCCTGATCCACCTTCAGTCCTGATCCACCTTCAGTCCTGATCCACCTTCAGTCCTGATCCACCTTCAGTCCTGATCCACCTTCAGTCCTGATCCACTGATACTAAAAAATCCTTGACTCCTAGTGGATTAAAACTGTCTACGGACCTTCAGAGGATATTTTAAGAACGTACCACCTTAGCGCCACACTTACAACCTCGCAAAAGGTCAGATAAACAGACCTTTACGGAAATACATTCTAACATTAATAATGTACACAACCTGCCCTCAAAACATTTCACATATTGCAAAATAACTCACTAGTATACTGCTACTAGTTATTTAAAATTAGTTAGGCCTTATATTGGGGAATCGTGACCTTAGCAACTAGGCTCGCATTTGTTATTGAGGAGTGAGCTAACTTTATCCTCTGGTGGCTCTGGTGGCCTGGTGGTTAACGCTCTCGCTTCACACGGTGAGGACCTGGGTTCGATTCCCAGCCAGAGTAGAAACATTGGACGTGTTTCTTTCCACCTGTTGTCTATGTTCCCCATCAGTAAAATGGGTACCTGGGTGTTAGTCGACTGGTGTGGGTCGCATCCTGGGACACTGACCTAAGGAGGCCTGGTCACAGACCGGGCCGCGGGGGCGTTGACCCCCGGAACTCTCTCCAGATAAACTCCAGATAAATACATCTGAGATTTTTCTTGATTTTGACGATAGTGGAATTAACATGTTGATGTTGAAAGAGGGAGATGCCAGTTGTGTTGGACGTCATGTGGTGGTGTTAAATTTGGATTGTGGACAATACTATCGACTGGATTTGGCGTGGAAATTGCATTCTTAAGTTAAGGAAGTCATGTATATTTCTCCACTGGATGATGTCTTGTTCCTGATCATATGGAATAGTCAGTCCATACTTGTGGGTGTGTAATTACTAGCAGTACTAGCAGAGCTAGTACCAGTTGAACTAGAACTGGTGCTAGTAGAACTAGTAGTACTCGTTGGAAATAAATGGTATAAAATACCGACACAATGGAAATATAAACACAAATGCAGTATAATGTGATCCTTTATTGACTACGTTTCGCCCACACAGTGGGCTTTTTCAAGTCACAAACAGAACTACCTGGGGTGGAAGGAACGCGAGTATTTATAGTCGCGTTCCTTCCACCCCAGGTAGTTCTGTTTGTGACTTGAAAAAGCCCACTGTGTGGGCGAAACGTAGTCAATAAAGGATCACATTATACTGCATTTGTGTTTATATTTCCATAGTAGTACTCGTGCTGGACTTGTCTCCACATGGTAGAAACGTACATTTAAAAGCTGAGAGAAAGTAAGAGATGATGAGCTGGATTCTGTTGTTATTGGTTGTAGCAAATCAATGTGAATGAGCTCAGGAGTGAAGCTGACGTCGCCTCACATACAGTGAGCTCAGGAGTGAAGCTGGCGTCGCCTCACATACAGTGAGCTCAGGAGTGAAGCTGACGTCGCCTCACATGCAGTGAGCTCAGGAGTGAAGCTGACGTCGCCTCACATACAGTGAGCTCAGGAGTGAAGCTGACGTCGCCTCACATGCAGTGAGCTCAGGAGTGAAGCTGACGTCGCCTCACATACAGTGAGCTCAGGAGTGAAGCTGACGTCGCCTCACATGCAGTGAGCTCAGGAGTGAAGCTGACGTCGCCTCACATACAGTGAGCTCAGGAGTGAAGCTGACGTCGCCTCACATGCAGTGAGCTCAGGAGTGAAGCTGACGTCGCCTCACATACAGTGAGCTCAGGAGTGAAGCTGACGTCGCCTCACATGCAGTGAGCTCAGGAGTGAAGCTGACGTCGCCTCACATACAGTGAGCTCAGGAGTGAAGCTGACGTCGCCTCACATGCAGTGAGCTCAGGAGTGAAGCTGACGTCGCCTCACATACAGTGAGCTCAGGAGTGAAGCTGACGTCGCCTCACATGCAGTGAGCTCAGGAGTGAAGCTGACGTCGCCTCACATACAGTGAGCTCAGGAGTGAAGCTGACGTCGCCTCACATGCAGTGAGCTCAGGAGTGAAGCTGACGTCGCCTCACATACAGTGAGCTCAGGAGTGAAGCTGACGTCGCCTCACATGCAGTGAGCTCAGGAGTGAAGCTGACGTCGCCTCACATACAGTGAGCTCAGGAGTGAAGCTGACGTCGCCTCACATGCAGTGAGCTCAGGAGTGAAGCTGACGTCGCCTCACATACAGTGAGCTCAGGAGTGAAGCTGACGTCGCCTCACATGCAGTGAGCTCAGGAGTGAAGCTGACGTCGCCTCACATACAGTGAGCTCAGGAGTGAAGCTGACGTCGCCTCACATACAGTGAGCTCAGGAGTGAAGCTGACGTCGCCTCACATACAGTGAGCTCAGGAGTGAAGCTGACGTCGCCTCACATACAGTGAGCTCAGGAGTGAAGCTGACGTCGCCTCACATACAGTGAGCTCAGGAGTGAAGCTGACGTCGCCTCACATACAGTGAGCTCAGGAGTGAAGCTGACGTCGCCTCACATACAGTGAGCTCAGGAGTGAAGCTGACGTCGCCTCACATGCAGTGAGCTCAGGAGTGAAGCTGACGTCGCCTCACATACAGTGAGCTCAGGAGTGAAGCTGACGTCGCCTCACATACAGTGAGCTCAGGAGTGAAGCTGACGTCGCCTCACATGCAGTGAGCTCAGGAGTGAAGCTGACGTCGCCTCACATACAGTGAGCTCAGGAGTGAAGCTGACGTCGCCTCACATACAGTGAGCTCAGGAGTGAAGCTGACGTCGCCTCACATACAGTGAGCTCAGGAGTGAAGCTGACGTCGCCTCACATACAGTGAGCTCAGGAGTGAAGCTGACGTCGCCTCACATGCAGTGAGCTCAGGAGTGAAGCTGACGTCGCCTCACATGCAGTGAGCTCAGGAGTGAAGCTGACGTCGCCTCACATGCAGTGAGCTCAGGAGTGAAGCTGACGTCGCCTCACATACAGTGAGCTCAGGAGTGAAGCTGACGTCGCCTCACATACAGTGAGCTCAGGAGTGAAGCTGACGTCGCCTCACATACAGTGAGCTCAGGAGTGAAGCTGACGTCGCCTCACATACAGTGAGCTCAGGAGTGAAGCTGACGTCGCCTCACATGCAGTGAGCTCAGGAGTGAAGCTGACGTCGCCTCACATACAGTGAGCTCAGGAGTGAAGCTGACGTCGCCTCACATACAGTGAGCTCAGGAGTGAAGCTGACGTCGCCTCACATACAGTGAGCTCAGGAGTGAAGCTGACGTCGCCTCACATGCAGTGAGCTCAGGAGTGAAGCTGACGTCGCCTCACATGCAGTCACATAATATTTGTTTCTTAAGAACATAAGAAAGAAGGAACACTGCAACAGGTCTACTGACCCATGCGGAGCAGGTCCATGTCCCCGCCCCGGATTAGACCAATGACCCCCCCACCCAGGATTAGCTCAATGACCCACCCAGTCTGGTCACCTCCACTCATGGAAGGAGAACGGCACCAGACCCAGCAGCACAAGCTAGTCAGGTCCAACTTACACCCACCCACACCCACTCATGTATTTATCTAACCTATTTTTAAAACTACACAACGTTCTGGCCTCTATAACTGTACTCGGGAGTTTGTTCCACTCATCCACAACTCTATTACCAAACCAGTGCTTTCCTATATCCTTCCTGAATCTGAATTTTTCCAACTTGAAACCATTGCTGCGAGTCCTGTCTAGGCTAGATATTTTCAGCACGCTATTTACATCCCCTTTATTTATTCCTGTCTTCCATTTATACACCTCGATCATATCCCCCCTAATTCTACGCCTTTTGAGAGAGTGCAGATTCAGGGCCTCAGTCTATCCTCATAGGGAAGGTTTCTGATACATGGGATCATCTTTGTCATCCTCCTTTGTACGTTTTCCAGAGCATTTATATCCATTCTGTAATACGGTGACCAGAACTGAGCAGCATAGTCTAAATGAGGCCTAACCAAGGATATATAGAGTTGAAGAACAACCTGAGGACTTCTAGTATTTATACTTCTAGATATGAAGCCATGAATTCTGTTAGCTTTATTGCGAACACTAATGCACTGTTGTCTGGTTTTTTAGATTACTGCTAACCAGAACTCCTAAATCCTTTTCGCAATTAGTATTTTAAGATCTATATTATTTAGTTTATATGTGGCATGGTTATTTAACTGTCCAACATTTAGAACTTTGCATTTGTAAATATTAAACAGCATCTGCCACTTTCTCCGACCATTGATCAGTCTATTCAAATCATCCTGGAGTGCTCTAATGTCCTCATTAGAATGAATTGGACGGCCTATTTTGGTGTCCATCAGCAAATTTGCTTATTTCGCTATTTTTTCCCTCATCTATGTCGTTTATGTAAATTGTGAACAACAACGGGCCCAACACTGACCCCTGTGGAAACCGCTTTTGACGTACCCCCCATTCTGGACTTCTCCCCAATTTATGCAAACTCTCTGCTGCCTATTTGTCAGCCATGCCTCTACCCAGGAAAAAATTTCTCCTCCTGTTCCGTGTGCCTTAAGTTTTCCCCAATAGCCTCTTGTGTGGAACTCTATCGAAAGCCTTACTGAAGTCCATATACACAATATCATATTCAAATTTCCATGATCTACCTCCATCAAACACCTTTGTGAAAAAAGTTAGTAAAATTCGAATACAAGAACGCCCCCTTTTTAAAACCGTGTTGAGATTTTATTAATCAATCTGTGCCTATCAAGATGGCTAACGAATTGCTTCGGCAATTATTGATTCCATAAAACTTCCCACTATGGAGGTAAGGCTTATTGGTCTATAGTTCGAAGCCAAGGACCTGTCACCTGCCTTGTAAATAGGTATTACATTTGCCATTTTCCACTTATCAGGCACTATCCCCAGTTTGTAGTGATATGTTAAAAAGATTAGCCACAGGTATGCTAAGTTCCTCTTCACATTCCTTTAAACACCCTTGCAAACAGTTAATCAGGACCTGGGGATTTGTTAGGTTTTTAGTTTCTCTATTTGTCCTGAGGACCATGTCACTAGTTACCGCAATCGTGCATAGTTTATTATCATCCTGTTCTACGTAATCTATTATTTCAGCAATATCGCTAGTATTTTCCTGGGTGAAAACTGAGGGGAAGTAAGTATTGAGAATTTCACACATATCCTTATCCTGTCAGTGATCTGACCAAGTTACTCTTAAGTGGGCCAATCTTGTCCCTCATCTTACTTCTGTATACCTGAAAGAACCCTTTTGGGTTAGTCTTTGAATCCCTTGCGACCTTAGCCTCATAATCCCTTTTTTCTTTTCTTATTCCTTTCTTTATTTCTCTCTTTAATTGAATATATTGATTTCGTAACTGCCCATCCCCTCTTTTGATATGCCTATATATGCCTCTCTTTTGACCAGTGAGATGTTTTAATCTATTGTTCATCCATTTGGGATCATTTTTGTTAGATCTAATTTCCCTACTCGGAACAAAAGTTGTCTGGGCAGCTAGAACTATGTTGTGAAAAACGTCATATTGGCAACCAAGATCACCTACCTGACCCATAGTCAGGACATCCCAATTTAGCCCACCCAGGTAATTTTTCAGTCCCATGAAGTCGGGCAAGCGAAAATCTGGGACAGAGATTTGATTGCAGTTATCTGGGTAATTCCATAATATATTGAAACTAAGTGATTTGTGATCACTTTCCCCAAGCTCATCATTAACCTCAAGATTATTAATAAGTGATTCTTTGTTGGCAAGAACCAAGTCAAGCAGATGGTTTCCTCTAGTTGGTTCTGTCACAACCTGTTCTAAAAAGCAATCCTGAACCATATCAAGAAAGTCACTAGACTCAAGATTTCCTGTCATATTGTTCCAATCAATTTGTCTAAAGTTAAAATCTCCCATTATCACAACATTTTCATGTCTAGATGCCTTATGAATTTCGTCCCATAACAGCTTACTGCCCTCCCTATCAAGGTTTGGGGGCCTATAAATCACATCCAAAATTAATTTGTCACGTCCCTCGAGAAACTGTAGCCAAACAGATTCTGTGTTCGATGTTTCTAATCTTATATCATGTCTAAGACAACAATTTAAATTTTCTCTGACATACATCGCCACTCCACCAACCTTCCTGTTGACCCTATCAGCATGGAACAGTTTATAACCCTGTATGTTGCATTCTGAAGGCATTTCTCTATCTTTCAGGTTGAACCAGGTCTCTGTTATACCAATAATATCTATATTACCTACACTTGCAAGTAATCTTAGCTCATCTATCTTATTTCTTAGACTCCTACTATTTGTATAATAAACCTTAAAGGAGCTAGTCACTAGTTGCCCTCTATTATCTCTCTTTGTTTTTTGATCAATTGATTAGCCATTACTATCAACTTTATTTTGAATATTGTCTTTTAAACATATCCCTGAGATATCCCGGTAATATCTCCTGTTTTTAACCCTAATGCTGCAGCCTGATTGTTTCCCACAAACACCCATACCTCTATAATCTATCAGTTTAAATTCCTAGACAAGTGATCAATTACCCTCTCAATCGAACTGGCTAATGCAACCACTCCATCCCCAGAGAGATGAACCCCATCCCTTGCATACATATCATGTTTGTCAAAGAATAGGTCCCAGTTATCATATCCTTCCTGACAACACTTTCTGCTTTTGTCGAGTTTATGCTTCATTGTCAGCATTATACTTAAATCCTTTCTCAGAACTGATGTCTCCACTAACAACAAGAACCACATCACGACCTTGATTATGATAATCCATGCCTTGATATTACTTAATATTGTGTTCTTGGTTGTAGTTAAGTGTTGGACTCACTGTCATTTGGGTTCCTAGTTCTAGTCTTGACCTATAAAAACTGACAGGAGCGGATAGTTTGATAACAGGAACAATACTAGCTATTGGAGTGTTGACATCATCTGTGTGTGATTCTTCAGTTGATTTTCCAGCTATACACTGTGCATTGTTTCTCGCCTCCTGCAGCGTCTTGTCTTGCAATATTACGACAGCGTATTGCATCACGCGGATATAATGAGCAGATGTTGACACAATGTTGAAGATCTGCCCGACTGTTGTTTCCTTACACACACACACACACACACACACACACACACACACACACAGGAGGACAGGAGCTATGAATCGACCTCTGCAACTACAATTACGTAAGTGCAATCTGCGTGGAAGGATTTTGATGGCGTAAACTGCTCGTGTTTACTAAGATTGACATAGTTTAAGACCCATAAAATATATTTAAATATGAAAATAAGAGTCAGATTATATTGTAGGATTATCCTCATTCTAAAATCGCTTCTAAATATTTTGCAAAAAATAATATGGATATATAACTGCCTTAGAAATTTACAGGATAGACAGGACTTCAGCTTCCTGGTTACCATGACAACCCCAAACAGGATAGTTCGTAGATATATCTTGGTAGACCATCAGTGGTCACCCTGGAGCAAGTCTTCTCCAACTATTACACAGTGGTCACTCTCTAGCAAGTCTTCTCCAACTATTACACAGTGGTCACCCTGTAGCAAGGCTTCTCCAACTATTACACAGTGGTCACCCTGTAGCAAGTCTTCTCCAACTATCACACAGTGGTCACCCTGTAGCAAGGCTTCTCCAACTATCACACAGTGGTCACCCTGTAGCAAGGCTTCTCCAACTATCACACATTTGGGCCCTCTAGCAAGTCCTTCTCCAACTATTACACAGTGGTCACCCTGTAGCAAGTCTTCTCCAACTTACAAAAGTGGTCACCCTGTAGCAAGGCTTCTCCAACTATCACACAGTGGTCACCCTGTAGCAAGTCTTCTCTAACTATTACACAGTGGTCACCCTGTAGCAAGGCTTCTCCAACTATTACACAGTGGTCACCCTGTAGCAAGGCTTCTCCAACTATCACACAGTGGTCACCCTGTAGCAAGGCTTCTCCAACTATCACACAATGGTCACCCTGTAGCAAGTCTTCTCCAACTATCACACAGTGGTCACCCTGTAGCAAGTCTTCTCCAACTATCACACAGTGGGTCACCCTGGGACAAGTCTTCTCCAACTATACACAGTGGTCCCCCCTGTAGCAAGTCTTCTCCAACTATTACACATGGTCACCCCGTAGCAAGGCTTCTTCCAACTAAACACACAGTGGTCACCCTGTAGCAAGGCTTCTCCAACTATCCCCAAAAGTGGTCACCCTGTAGCAAAGTCTTCTCCAACTATCACACAGTGGTCACCCTGTAGCAAGTCTTCTCCAACTATCACACA
This sequence comes from Cherax quadricarinatus, assembly GCF_026875155.1. Classification (NCBI taxonomy): domain Eukaryota; kingdom Metazoa; phylum Arthropoda; class Malacostraca; order Decapoda; family Parastacidae; genus Cherax; species Cherax quadricarinatus. Next base: position 4,724,649 of record NC_069478.1, on the reverse strand, counting down.
GTGGTCAAAACCCGTAGCAAGTCTTCTCCAACTATTAAAACAGTGGTCACCCTGTATCAAGGCTTCTCCAACTATTACACAGTGGTGTCCCTGTAGCAAGTCTTCTCCAACTATTACACAGTGGTCACCCTGTAGCAAGGCTTCTCCAACTATCACACAGTGGTCACCCTGTAGCAAGTCTTCTCCAACTATTACACAGTGGTCACCCTGTAGCAAGGCTTCTCCAACTATCACACAGTGGTCACCCTGTAGCAAGGCTTCTCTAACTATCACACAGTGGTCACCCTGTAGCAAGGCTTCTCTAACTATCACACAGTGGTCAAACCCCGTAGCAAAGGGTTCTCTAACTATCACACAGTGGTCACCCTGTAGCAAGGCTTCTCTAACTATCACACAGTGGTCACCCTGTAGCAAGTCTTGTCCAACTATTACACAGTGGTCACTCTGTAGCAAGTCTTCTCCAACTATTACACAGTGGTCACCCTGTAGCAAGGCTTCTCCAACTATCACACAGTGGCCACCCTGTAGCAAGTCTTCTCCAACTATCACACTGTGGTCACCCTGTAGCAAGTCTTCTCCAACTATTACACAGTGGTCACCCTGTAGCAAGGCTTCTCCAACTATCCACACTGTGGTCACCCTGTAGCAAGTCTTCTCCAAAATCCACACTGTGGTCAACCCTGTAGCAAGTCTTCTCCAACTCCACACTTGTTGTTCACCCCTGTAGCAAGTCTTCTCCAACCTTCTCACAAATGTGGCCACCCTGTAGCAAGGCTTCTCCAACTCTCACACAGTGGTCACCCTGTAGCAAGGCTTCTCCAACTCTCACACTGTGGTCACCCTGTAGCAAGGCTTCTCCAACTCTCACACTGTGGTCCACCCTGTAGCAAGTCTTCTCCAACTCTCACACTGTGGGCACCCTGTAGCAAGGCTTCTCCCAACTCTCACACTGTGGTCACCCTGTAAGCAGTCTTCTCCAACTCTCACACTGTGGGCACCCTGTAGCAAGTCTTTTTCCAACCTCACACTGTGGTCACCCTGTAGCAAGGCTTCTCCAACTCTCACACTGTGGTCACCCTGTAGCAAGTCTTCTCCAACTCTCACACTGTGGTCACCCTGTAGCAAGGCTTCTCCAACTCTCACACTGTGGTCACCCTGTAGCAAGTCTTCTCCAACTCTCACACAGTGGTCACCCTGTAGCAAGTCTTCTCCAACTCTCACACTGTGGTCACCCTGTAGCAAGTCTTCTCCAACTCTCACACAGTGGTCACCCTGTAGCAAGGCTTCTCCAACTCTCACACTGTGGTCACTGGGTAGTTAGTTTTGCAGTGAGTCAGGGGCTGGCGTAGGGATTCCTTCTTGTGGATATTAAAAGCATGGAAATATTCACCTGTTCACGTAGCAGTAAGCAGGTACCTGAGTGTTAGTTACCTTATAATTGCTGTCTTTGTTCACCTACCAGTAAGTAGGTACCTGGGTGTTAGTAGAATGGTGTGGGCGGCATCTTAGGGGACAAGATTGAAGGATCACTGACTTTCTTGAGTTATCCTGGATGGCTACCCCTCCCTATCCCGGGTTATCCTGGATGGCTACCTCTCCCTATCCCGGGTTATCCTGGATGGTTACCTCTCCCTACCCCGTGTTATCCTAGATGGCTACCCCTCCCTATCCCGGGTTATCCTAGATGGCTACCCCTCCCTATCCCGGGTTATCCTGGATGGCTACCCCTCCCTATCCCTGGTTATCCTGGATGGTTACCTCTCCCTACCCCGGGGTTATCCTGGATGGCTACCCCTTCCCTACCCCGGGGTTATCCTGGATGGCTACCCCTCCCTTCCCCGGGTTATCCTGGATGGCTACCCCTCCCTATCCCGGGTTATCCTGGATGGCTACCCCTCCCTATCCCGGGTTATCCTGGATGGTTACCTCTCCCTACCCCGGGTTATCCTGGATGGCTACCCCTCCCTATCCCAGGTTATCCTGAAAGGCTAACCTTCCCTATCCCTGGTTAAAAATCCTTACAAATCTCATCTTACGAAAATTAGACGCGTGTGCAATATCTGGGTAACTTTGATGTAGAGCTTCGCCAGTCAATTCAAGACAGCTTATTAGCTGGAGACAGATGAGGTAGTCAGTCCCTCAGCCTTGAAGAAGATACTCACTTAGTCTAGATGCATCTGAAGTCTAGACAGGAAGATGGACGCTTATGTACCGAAGTCAGATGAAATCATAAAGGATGTCATGAAGTCATGACGTCATGAATGTTATCAGACATGTCTTCTGTTCCAATATATTATCAGTGACATACTATATAGAAAGCCGCTTGTTATGCAGATTTCGGTTAATTTTGCCCCCAGGATGGTACCCACACCAGATTGCTAGCACCCAGGCACGTACTTGCTGATTGGTGAACACGGACAGCGGGTGTTTTAAGGAAACACACCCAAATGTTTCCACCCGTACCAGGGATCGAACCCCGGACCTCACTGTGTGAGCAGAGTGCGCTAGGAATCGAGTTATGGAACATACAACTTGATGCAACCCCAGTGGCGTCATCAACACAGTGTAGAAATGACTAACTGGTGGCAGTGAAAGGTGAGGTAAACAGTCCCTCGATCTTGAAACTGTTGATAGAGGGTCCTGCCCACTGTTGAAGATACCTGCAACTGCTACACCTCATCTGACTCCAACATCTTCTTGCCCATTCTTCGTATTCTTCAAGAGCAAAGCAAATTCTCCAATGCTGTGGGACTGATTGCCTCGTCTTCTAGTGTCTCAGGTTAAAAAGTTCTGTTTTAAACACAGACCACGGTACGGGTAGGATTAGAACCCATGGCACAAGCCAGGGGTTCTAACGCTATCTGTATCGTGGTTTGCCAGCGTGTTATTACGATTTCGTGAGTCTGCCTTGTACTGATAAAACCACCGGTAGGCCAAACGCTACTATCACTGAGATACGTCAGTGTTACACACGTATCTGTCACTTGGAGAAGCACTTGTCTTAGGTGGTACGGGGCATTTTCTAGGAAGGCAGCAAGGAAGGCAGGAAGGCAGCAGGAAGGCTGCAAGGAAGGCAGGAAGGCAGCAAAAAAGGCAGCAAGAAAGGCAGCAAGGAAGGCAGCAAGAAAGGCAGCAAGAAAGGCAGCAAGAAAGGCAAAAGGGAAGGCAGCAAGGAAGGCAGCAAAAAAGGCAGCAAGAAAGGCAGCAAGAAAGGCAAAAAGGAAGGCAGCAAAAAAGGCAGCAAAAAAGGCAGCAAGAAAGGCAGCAAGAAAGGCAAAAAGGAAGGCAGCAAAAAAGGCAGCAAGAAAGGCAGCAAGAAGGAGAAAAGGCAAAAAGGAAGCAGCAAAAAGGCAGCAAGAAAGGCCAAGGAAGCGCAAGAAGGCAGCAAAAAAGGCAGCAAGAAAGGCACAAGGAAGCAGCAAGAAAGGCAGCAAGAAGGCGAAGAGGCCAAGAAGACGCAAGGAAGGCAGCAAGAAAGGCAGCAAGAAAGGCAGCAAGAAAGGCAGCAAGAAAGGCAAAAAGGAAGGCAGCAAAAAAGGCAGCAAGAAAGGCAGCAAGAAAGGCAGCAAGAAAGGCAAAAAGGAAGGCAGCAAAAAAGGCAGCAAGAAAGGCATCAAGGAAGGCAGCAAGGAAGGCAGCAAAAAAGGCAGCAAGAAAGGCAGCAAGGAAGGCAGCAAGAAAAGCAGCAAGAAAGGCAGCAAGGAAGGCACAAGGAAGACTGCAAGAAGCAGCAAAAAGCAGCAGAAGGCAGCAAAAAGGCAGCAAGAGGACTGAAGGAAGGCACAAGGAAGGCAGCAAGGAAGTGCAGCAAGAAAGGGCAAGGAAGGCAAGAAAGGCAGCAAGGAAGTCAGCAAGAAAGGCAGCAAGGAGAGCAGCAAGAAAGGCAGCAAAGAAGGCAGCAAAGAAGGCAGCAAGGAAGACTGCAAGGAAGGCAACAAGAAAGGCAGCAAGGAAGGCAGCAAGAAGGAGCAGAGGCCAAGGAAGGACTGCAAGGAAGGCAAAAGGCCAAGGAAGGCAGCAAGGAAGGCAGCAAGAGAAGGGCAGCAAGAAAGGCAGCAAGGAAGGCAGCAAGGAAGGCAAGAAAGGCAGCAAGAAAGGCAGCAATGAAGGCAGCAAGGAAGGCAGCAAGGAAGGCAGCAAGGAAGACAGTAAGAAAGGCAGCAAGAAAGGAAGCAAGAAAGTCAGCAAGGAAGGCAGCAAAGAAGGCAGCAAAGAAGGCAGCAAGGAAGACTGCAAGGAAGGCAGCAAGGAAGGCAGCAAGGAAGACAGTAGAGTAGCAAGAAAGGCAGCAAGGAAGGCAGCAAGAAAGGCAGCAAGAAGGCAGCAAGGAAGCGCAAGACTGCAAGGATGGCAGCAAGAAAGGCAGCAAGGAGGCAGCAGAAAGGCAGCAAGGAAGGCAGCAAGGAAGGCAGCAAAGGAAGGAGCAAAGAAAGCAGCAAGGAAATGAAGGAAGGCAGAAGAAAGGCAGCAAGGAAGGCAGCAAAGAAGGCAGCAAGGAAATGCAGGAAGGCAGCAAGGAAAGGCAGCAAGGAAGGCAGCAAGGAAGGCAGCAAGGAAGACAGCAAGAAAGGCAGCAAGAAAGGCAGCAAGGAAGGCAGCAAGAAAGGCAGCAAAGAAGGCAGCAAAGAAAGCAGCAAGAAAGGAGCAAGGAAGGCAGCAAGAGACAAGAAGCAGCAATGAAGACTGCAAGGAAGGCAGCAAGAAAGGCAGCAAGGAAGGCAGCAAGGAAGGCAGCAAGGAAGGCAGCAAAGAAGGCAGCAAAGAAAGCAGCAAGGAAGACTGCAAGGAAGGCAGCAAGAAAGGCAGCAAGGAAGGCAGCAAGGAAGGCAGCAAGGAAGACTGCAAGGAAGGCAGCAAGAAAGGCAGCAAGGAAGGCAGCAAGGAAGGCAGCAAGGAAGGCAGCAAGGAAGGCGGCAAGGAAGGCAGCAAGGAAGGCAGCAAGAAAGGCAGCAAGGAGGGCAGCAAGAAAGGCAGCAAGAAAGGCAGCAAGGAAGGCAGCAAAGAAGGCAGCAAAGAAAGCAGCAAGGAAGACTGCAAGGAAGGCAGCAAGAAAGGCAGCAAGGAAGGCAGCAAAGAAAGCAGCAAGGAAGACGCAAGAAGGCAGCAAAGAAAGGCAGCAAGGAAGGCAGCAAGGAGGCAGCAAGAAAGGCAGCAAGGAAGGCAGCAAGGAAGGCAGCAAGAAGGCAGCAAGGAAGGCAGCAAGAAAGGCAGCAAGGAAGGCAGCAAGGAAGGCAGCAAGGAAGGCAGCAAGGAAGGCAGCAAGGAAGGCAGCAAGGAAGGCAGCAAGAAAGGCAGCAAGGAGGGCAGCAAGAAAGGCAGCAGGAAGAGAAGGCAGCAAGGAAGGCAGCAAAGAAGGCAGCAAAGAAAGCAGCAAGGAAGACTGCAAGGAAGGCAGCAAGAAAGGCAGCAAGGAAGGCAGCAAGGAAGGCAGCAAGGAAGGCAGCAAAGAAGGCAGCAAAGAAAGCAGCAAGGAAGACTGCAAGGAAGGCAGCAAGAAAGGCAGCAAGGAAGGCAGCAAGGAGGGCAGCAAGAAAGGCAGCAAGGAAGGCAGCAAGGAAGGCAGCAAGGAAGGCAGCAAGGAAGGCAGCAAGGAAGGCAGCAAGGAAGGCAGCGAGGAAGGCAGCAAGGAAGGCAGCAAGGAAGGCAGCAAGGAAGGCAGCAAGGAAGGCAGCAAAGAAGGTAGCAAGGAAGGCAGCAAAGAAGGCAGCAAGGAAGACTGGAAGGAAAATTAGACATATATACGACATCTGAGTATCGTTAATGTAGACGTTCCGTCACCCAGTGGCTTTATAATACTTATTGTAGGACATAGTTTAAAGACAGTGGAACTATATACAGAAGATGAGGTAATGAGTCCCTCAGTCTTGGAGCACCGTAGTAGTATTAGTAATAATAATAATAATAATAATAATAATAATAATAATAATAATAATAATAATAATAATAAAATCTTTATTTCTACCAGTACATGTACAAGGTATACAGACCATAGCTGACATCAATGACATACTACTATATAGAAAGCCTCTTGTTATGCTGAACATTTCGGGCAAATTAGGTCAGTTTCGTCCCAGGATGCGACCCACACTAGTCGACTAACACCCAGGTAACCATTTTATACTGATGGGTGAACAGGGACAGCAGGTGTCTTCTGGAAATACGTCCCTAATGTTTTCCAGCCGTACCGGAGATTCCGACTCAGGACCTGTGCGTGTAAGTGCGGTAGCGATCAAGCTGCGGGACACCGTAGTCGTGAAGAATCTACTGTCTTCGCCACTGGATGGCGAAACGTCTACATTAATCTACCATTTATGAACAAGGTAGATTACAGTGGAAAATGAACTTGTTGTTAGAAGACTAGGGAACTTGTGCCCCTTAAGTTCCACAAAACTATGTACCCTGGTTATCGTCGTTCGGATACTGCCATCAGATGCTTTTACTGACTCTATCTTTATTGGGGTTGAAGAAGAGAGTTGAGGGCGAAACGTTTCCTTTAAATGTCCTAAGCTATACATGTGTGTCGTGGCCTGGTTGGCAAAGTTCTCGCTTCCCGCACGGAGGGCCCGGGTTCGATTCCCGGCGGGGTGGAAACATTTTGACGTGTTTCCTTACACCTGTTGTGCTGTTCACCTAGCAGCAAGTAGGTACCTGGGTGTTAGTCGACTGGTGTGGGTCGCATCCTGGGTGTTAGTCGGCTGATGTGGGTCGCATCCTGGGTGTTAGTCGACTCGTGTGGGTCGCATCCTGGGTGTTAGTCGACTCGTGTGGGTCACATCCTGGGTGTTAGTCGATTGGTGTGGTTCGCATCCTGGGTGTTAGTTGGCTGGTGTGGGTCGCATCCTGGGTGTTAGTTGGCTGGTGTGTGTCGCATCCTGGGTGTTAGTTGGCTGGTGTGGTTCACATCCTGGGTGTTAGTTGGTTGGTGTGGGTCGCATCCTGGGTGTTAGTTGGTTGGTGTGGGTCGCATCCTGGGTGTTAGTCGAATAGTGTGGTTCGCATCCTGGGTGTTAGTCATCTGGTATGTGTCGCATCCTGAGTGTTAGTCAACTGGTATGTGTCGCATCCTGGGTGTTAGTCGATAGGTGTGGGTCGCATCCTGAGTGTTAGTCAACTGGTATGTGTCGCATCCTGGGTGTTAGTCGATAGGTGTGGGTCGCATCCTGGGTGTTAGTCAACTGGTATGTGTCGCATCCTGGGTTTTAGTCGACTGGTGTGGGTCGCATCCTGGGTGTTAGTCGACTGGTGTGGGTCGCATCCTGGGTGTTAGTCGACAGGTGTGGGTCGCATCCTGGGTGTTAGTCGACTGGTGTGGGTCGCATCCTGGGTGTTAGTCGACTGGTGTGGGTCGCATCCTGGGTGTTAGTCGAATAGTGTGGTTCGCATCCTGGGTGTTAGTCAACTGGTATGTGTCGCATCCTGGGTGTTAGTCGACTGGTGTGGGTCGCATCCTGGGTGCTAGTCAACTGGTATGTGTCGCATCCTGGGTGTTAGTCGACTGGTGTGGGTCGCATCCTGGGTGCTAGTCAACTGGTATGTGTCGCATCCTGGGTGTTAGTCGACTGGTGTGGGTCGCATCCTGGGTGTTAGTCGACTGGTGTGGGTCGCATCCTGGGGGACAGACAGTCCTCGATGACGCACCACCTTGGGTTATCTTAGGAGGCTAACCCTCCAGGGTAAAAAATCCTAACGAAATCTAACCTTCCACACTAAGATCTATTAAAACTCGTTAAGAAAAGATAGAGAATGAGACACTTATGCAACATTTTGGAATCTTTATGGAAAGGGAACGTTTCGCCAGCCAGTGACTTCATCCATTCCACCGATTTTCTTCGTTTTGGACTGATGAAGTCACTGAGGGGCGAAACGTTGCCTCTGTAAAGACCTGAATGCAACCTGTTTCTCTTAAACCAGATCCCCGTCAAGGGAGGTTCCCTGATGCTGGTGAGAGGCTCTTGATCCAGGGAATTGGATCTGTGCTCCAGTTCCCTGAATTGAACTGGAACGCCTCGCATCCCCCCCTACCTACAGGCGCTGTATAATCCTACGGGTTTAGCGCTCCCCCATGATTATAATAACACTCTTAAACCAGATAAGAATGTGACCCAAATATTGGCTGTTTCGCCCACGCGTAAAGTCCACTGTGTGGGCGAAACGTACACAATACAGCACTGTATTATTTGTTTCTACTGTATTCAACAGTCATAAGTTTTATTAGAAGTAATATACAGCAGAGTTTACGTAATACAACCGTAACAAGACATTATTGATAACATTGTATTATACAGGATCACCTTCATTGTATTATACAGTATCACCATCATTGTATTATACAGTATCACCAACATTGTATTATACAGTATCACCATCATTGTATTATACAGTATCACCTTCATTGTATTATACAGTATCACCTTCATTGTATTATACAGTATCACCATCATTGTATTATACAGTATCACCAACATTGTATTATACAGTATCACCATCATTGTATTATACAGTATCACCTTCATTGTATTATACAGTATCACCTTCATTGTATTATACAGTATCACCATCATTGTATTATACAGTATCACCTTCATTGTATTATACAGTATCACCTTCATTGTATTATACAGTATGACCTTCATTGTATTATACAGTATGACCTTCATTGTATTATACAGTATCACCATTATATTATACAGTATCACCTTCATTGTATTATACAGTATGACCTTCATTGTATTATACAGTATCACCTTCATTGTATTATACAGTATCACCATTGTATTATACAGTATCACCTTCATTGTATCATACATTATTGCCTCCATTGTATCATACAGTAGGCCTACTGGCCCAGGCTCAGCAGGTTCAACTCACACCCACTCATGTACTTACAGTAGCTAAACGTTCGTTTACAGGTGACTTCTCAAATTCTATATTACTCTTAGCAGCCATTTAGAAAAATGGCCGCCGTTTTCTCCCACAGGGATGGTGAATGCTAGACTTTACTGGTAATAATTCTTTCACAGAGAGAGTAATTTACTACGGCATTATTTCTAAATATCTTCCTTTGGACATGTCTCCTAAATAATTATCATTAAAACATAAATTATTCTCATTAAAAAAGCCATACCACGGGTGGGGTTAGAACCCGTGATCAGAGAGTCACAAAACTCCGGAGTTTTGTGACTCTCTGGCCGCGGGTTCTATCCCCACCCGTGGTATGGTTTGTTTGCAATCGTGTCATTACGGTTTCGTGAGACATATGTTTCTTATTTTTCCACCAATATGAATGATATATCTATAACAGAAGGGCTTATACCACTGAATTGTGAAGATCATGTGCTAAGCTGTCATGAGTGGCCACAGTAGGTTCAGAATGTATAGTTATTAATAATGCTGTTTAGGCCCTTCTAGCAGGTATGTTTACACAATATCACTGTTGGGTAAAAGATCATCAGGATGACCGTCATCAAACTGACCTCATTCCTTTAATCACTTTGCTTACTATTGTTAACTTCAATGAGCCACGAAAGTTGCATTATAAGTAGACTAAAGATTATGACGGTACACTAGTGGTTCTGAGTATTATGAGCTAAATATATAGTCTATGTAAGGAGGGGAGGGTTGGGGAAGAGGAGAGGGTTGGGGAAGAAGAGAGGGTTGAACATCAAAATGGTATACAATACCGACAGGTTGTTAGGTAAGACACATATGCAACAGTTAGACAACTTTATTCCGAAACGTTTCGCCTACACAGTAGGCTTCTTCAGTCGAATACAGAAAATAGGCAGGAACAGTAGAGATGTGAAGACGATGTAATCAGTCCATCACCCTTGTAGTCGTAGAATTTGAGGTTGTCAGTCCCTCGGCCTGGAGAAGTTCAGTTCCATAGTCAGGATCTATCTGAACTTCTATGGAACTGAACTTCTCCAGGCCGAGGGACTGACAACCTCAAATTCTACGACTACAAGGGTGATGGACTGATTACATCGTCTTCACATCTCTACTGTTCCTGCCTATTTTCTGTATTCGACTGAAGAAGCCTACTGTGTAGGCGAAACGTTTCGGAATAAAGTTGTCTAACTGTTTCATATGTGTCTTACCTAACAAGAAGAGAGGGTTGGGGAAGAAGAGAGGGTTGGGGAAGAAGAGAGGGTTGGGGAAGAAGAGAGGGTTGGGGAAGAAGAGAAGAGAGGGTTGGGGAAGAAGAGAGGGTTGGGGAAGAAGAGAGGGTTGGGGAAGAAGAGAAGAGGTTTGGGAAGAAGAGAAGAGAGGGTTGGGGAAGAAGAGAAGAGAGGGTTGGGGAAGAAGAGAGGGTTGAGAAGGGGTGTAAATAATTCAGAAAGAAGGGTCCTCGCCACCCAAATTTCAGTTTTTCCTTTGAGGTTAAAAAAGCATTGTGGTATAAAATAGTCCTTAAACCATCAAGTTGATGAATGAGACACCTGTGTCACATCTGGGAATGTTTACTGAGGTCAAGTTTGATCAATGGATTTAAATTAGATAAGTTTAGATTTAGAAAGGACATAGGAAAGTATTGGTTTGGAGAACAAGAGGATTCGTAGTAATCCTCCTGTTGTGAGTCCCCAGGTTAAGAGGGGAGCTTGGTCAGTGGCCGGGCAACATGGAACCAAGCTGAAGATCAAGAAAACGGTTGGAGAGGCAGAAACAACGAGAAACCAGAAGACTACCGTGGAAACTTCCAACCCATTCTCGGTGCTTCCCGACGAATGTGAGTGTTCTACTGGGAATGCCACAACGAGCACCAAAGAAGCATTGGCAGACGTGAGTGAGACATCCCTAGAAACCCCAACGAAGACCATCGAGAACGTCTTGACGAATTCTACAAGTGGTGTAATGCTACCTGGCGAATGTGAGTCGACTACTCGGAGCATCACGACGGACGACGCAAAGGAAGGTAAAAACATTGTTGTTGTTGGGGATAGCCAGATTAGGTACATGGATAGGGCATTCTGCTTGAAGGACAGGAGTAGGAGGCAGAGAGTGTGTTTTTCCTGGGGCAGGGATGAAGGATATTGTTAGCCGTACTGGATGACATCATGAGAGGTAATGGGAGCAATCCTATTATCTGTCTCAGTGCTGGAGGCAACGATGTTGGCAGACGTAGGAGTGAGGACCTGATTAGCAAGTATAGGTCAGCAATAGATATAATTAGGAGGAAGGGTGGGAAACCTGTCATATGTGGCATTTCCCAAAGGAGAGGAGTTGGAAATGAATGGTTGTCCAGAGCAATTGGTGTCAATTGCTGGCTGGACAAATACTGTAAGGAAAATGCGGTAACATTCATTGACAACTGGGACCTCTTCTATGGCAGAAATGACATGTATGCCAGGGATGGGGTTCACTTATCTAGGTGTGGGGTTGGGGAGCACTGGCCAACGCAGTGGAGGGAGCTGTTAGGTCTTTAAACTAGGAATAGTTAGTGGTATGGGTTTTGGCGGGAAAACTGTGAAGTCTCAGGGTAGTAATATGAAATACTAGGAGAACTAGTAATAGGCAAAATGAGGTGGATATCGGAAAGCCAGTGGCACTAATTGACAAGGACAATAATAGGTTTAGTGGAATAACAGAAAGGAGCAGGAATGAAAAAAGAGAAAGGAGGGTCCTTAAGTATATATTACACAAATAGTCGCAGTGCTAGGAATAAGATGGACGAGTTGAGACTAGTTGCTAGTGCAGGTAACATAGATGTATTTGCCATTACTGAGACGTGGTTTAATTCAAAAAGTCGGGACAAAGCCTGCAGAATGTCACATTCAGGGTTTCAAATTGTTCCAAGTAGATAGAAGTATCGGGAAGGGGGGTGGGGTGGCATTGTATGTCCGAAAATCGCTTGAACTGTTGCATTAAAACTGGTATTAAGTCTGAAGTAACACATACAGAGTCTGTTTGGATAGAATTTTCAGAGGGGATGAAAAATTAACTTTAGGTGTGATATACCGTCCCCCAAATTTAGATAGGGACCAGGGAAGACTACTATGGGAGGAAATTGTTAGGGCCACAAGGCACGATAATGTAGTAATTCTAGGAGACTTTAACTTTAGTCATATTGATTGGAATTTCTTGACTGGGAATTTAGAATCATACGACTTCTTAGAAGTAGTTCAGGATTGTTTTCTGAAGCAGTTTGTGACAGAACCTACAAGGGGTAATAACCTGCTTGACTTAGTTCTGGCAAACAATGAATCCCTTGTTAATAATTTAGAAGTTTCAGAAGAACTGGGTTGCTAGCGACCACAAATCAATTACATTTAGAATTGAATGGAAGTATGATAGTAGGGATAACTCAGTAACAGTCCCAGATTATCGCTTAGCAGATTACGATGGGCTTAGAGAACACTTATCATCTGTTGACTGGGGTAACGAAGAGAGCTATCAATATGACAGTTTTCTGAACACAATACATGCTGCTCAAAGATCATTTATCCCTTAAAAGAAAATTAGATCAAAAAGAAATGACCCAAAATGGATGAATAATAGGCTGAAATATTTACTAGGGCATAAGAAAGGAATTTATAGGAGTATCAAAAGAGGCGAGGGTCACTTAAAATCATATATTGACACAAAGGGGGAAATTTAAAAAGGGGAAAGAAAACAAAAAGGGACATGAAATTAAAGTTGCTAGGGTTTTCAAAATTAAACCCCAAAAAGTTTTTTCCAGGTATAAGAAAAAATCAAGATAAGATAGCCCCCTTAAAATAACAGGGGCATTTTACTGACAAAGAGATGAAATGTCTCGTTTTTTAAAAATTATTTTTCCCGGGTTTTTACACAGAAACACAAAAAATATTCCGGAAATTAAAATTTTTAAATATGGGCCAGAAGAAGAAAATTAGTAACATCAAGTCACAGTAAAAGTTGTGAAGCAGAAGACCGACTGAAGCAAAATAAATCCCGGGTCCCGAGAGTTTTTTCAAGGGTTTTAAAGGAACAAATGGAATCTGTGAACCCATTAACTAATATTTTTTTAATTTATCTCTTCAAACAGGTTAAATGGGCTGATAGTGGAAGAGGCAAAAATAATTCCTATTTTTTAAAAAAGGGGACAATCGTTACCGCAAAAACCGCCCAATAACCTGACCTAATTTTAGGCAAATTTCAAAATCAATTTTAAAACTGAATTATAAGAACCTCTCGATAAACATACTTTATTTAAAGAACCACATGGATTCACAAGAGGCCGGGCCTTTTCTAACAATTTATTAACTTTTTTCAGTAAAGCTTTTGAGGCTGTTGACCACGATAAAGAATTTGATATTATTTACTTAGATTTTAGTAAGGCATTTGATAGAGTTCCGCACCAAAGACTGTTGAAGAAAGTAGCAGCTCATGGCATTGGGGGAAGAGTGCTCTCGTGGATCGAGTCATGGCTCACAGACAGGAAGCAGAGAGTGTCCATAAATGGGGTTAAATCCGAGTGGGGATCAGTAACAAGTGGCGTTCCACAGGGACCAGTCTTGGGCCCGTTGTTGTTTATAATATATATGAAGATTGAGACACTTATGCAGCATATGGGAATCTTTATTCAGGAAACGTTTCGCCACACAGTGGCTTCATCAGTCCAAAACAAAGAGGAAGGCGTAAGGAGAGGAGGAGTATGAGGTAATCAGTCCCTCAGCCTGGAGTCGATTGATGGACTGAACACATCGACTCCAGGCTGAGGGACTGATTACCTCATACTCCTCCTCTCCTTACGCCTTCCTCTTTGTTTTGGACTGATGAAGCCACTGTGTGGCGAAACGTTTCCTGAATAAAGATTCCCATATGCTGCATAAGTGTCTCAATCTTCAACTTGTCGGTTTTTCAAACCATTCATCACATATAATATATATCAATGATCTTGATGAAGGAATTACTAGTGATATGAGCAAATTCGCCGATGACACGAAGATAGGTAGGATAATTGATTCAAACGTAGATGTTAGGGAACTTCAGGAGGATTTAGACAAACTCTACTCTTGGTCAGAAAAGTGGCAGATGCAGTTCAATGTAGATAAATGCAAGGTTCTGAAGCTCGGAAGTGTCCATAACCCTAGCACTTATAAGTTAAATAATGTAGAACTTAGCCATACAGATTGCGAAAAGGACTTGGGGGTTATGGTAAGCAGCAACCTTAAACCAAGACAGCAATGCCTAAGCGTACGTAATAAGGCAAATAGATTACATAAGAACATAAGAACATAAGAATGTAGGAACACTGCAGAAGGCCTACTGGCCCATACGAGGCAGGTCCTTATCAAAACGACATCTACCTAAAGCTACTCAAGAAATAACTCCCGTACCCCTTGAAACCAATCACACCCAGCCCCTCCTACTCATATATTTGTCCAGTATCTTCTTAAAGCTACCCAAGGTCCTAGCCTCTATCACCCCACTGGGAAGACTGTTCCACGCATCTACAACTCTGTTAGAAAACCAGTACTTACCTATGTCCTTTCTAAATCTAAATTTATCCAACTTAAATCCATTATTCCTTGTTCTTACCTGGTTCGACACCCTCAGTACTTTATTAATGTCTCCCTTGTTTATGCCCGTCATCCACTTATACACTTCAATGATATCTCCCCTCATTCTACGCCTCTCCAGAGAGTGGAGATTTAAGGCTTTAAGTCTATCTTCATACGGGAGGTTCCTTACACAGTAAATCATTTTAGTCATTCTTCTCTGTATGTTCTCTAATGAGTCTATGTCCATCCTGTAGTAAGGAGACCAAAACTGGGCAGCATAATCTAAATGAGGCCTCACTAGTGATGTATAGAGCTGTAAAATAACTTTTGGACTTCTGTTACTTATACTTCTTGAGATAAATCCAAGTAATCTGTTGGCCTTGTTGCGCACACTGAGGCACTGCTGTCTTGGCTTTAGATTTCTGCTTACCATGACTCCCAAGTCCTTTTCACATTACTGGGATTTATATCAAGAAGTGTAAGCAACAGAAGTCCAGAGGTCATACTGCAGCTTTATACATCATTAGTAAGGCCTCACCTAGATTATGCAGCTCAGTTCTGGTCTCCATATTACAGAATGGACATAAATTCGTTAGAAAACATTCAGCGTAGGATGACTAAATTAATACATAGCATTAGAAATCTTCCTTATGAAGAAAGATTGAAGACTCTTAAGTTACATTCACTTGTTAGACGAAGAATGAGGGGAGACCTGATCGAAGTGTATAAGTGGAAGATAGGTATTAATAAAGGGGATATTAACAAGGTCTTGAGGATATCTCTCCAAGAGAGAACCCGCAGTAATGGATTTAAATTAGATAAGTTTAGATTTAGAAAGGACATAGGAAAGTATTGGTTTGGAAATAGGGTAGTTGATGAGTGGAACAGTCTACCTAGTTGGGTTATTGAGGCTAGGACTTTGGGTAGTTTCAAATTTAGGTTGGATAAGTACATGAGTGGGAGGGGTTGGATTTGAGTGGGACTTGCACATCAGAGCTTATTTCTTGGGTAGCATTGAAAATTGGGTTGGTCAAATGTTTGTTAGTGGGATGAATTGTAAAGGACCTGCCTAGTATGGGCCAACAGGCCTGCTGCAGTGTTTCTCCTTTCTTATGTTCTTATGTTCTTATGAAATAGGGTAGTTGATGAGTGGAACAGTCTACCTAGTTGGGTTATTGAGGCTGGGACTTTGGATAGTTTCAAATTTAGGTTGGATAAATACATGAGTGGGAGGGGTTGGATTTGAGTGGGACTTGCATATCAGAGCTTATTTCTTGGGTAGCATTGAAAATTGGGTAGGTCAAATGTTTGTTAGTGGGATGAATTGTAAAGGACCTGCCTAGTATGGGCCAACAGGCCTCCTGCAGTGTTCCTCCTTTCTTATGTTCAATGAAGATTCCCAGATGTTGTACCAGTATGTCAGTCTTCAAGACTGACACACTGGTAAGAACCAGGAATAATGGATTTAAGTTGTATAAATTTAGATTTAGAAAGGACATAGGTAAGTACTGGTTTTCTAACAGAGTTGTAGATGCATGGAACAGTCTTCCCAGTGGGGTGATAGAGGCTAGGACCTTGGGTAGCTTTAAGAAGAGACTGGACAAATATATGAGTGGGAGGGGCTGGGTTTGATTGGTGTTGGGGGGTGCGGGAGTTGTTTCTTGAGTAGCTTTAGGTAGATGTCGTCTTGATAAGGACCTGCCTCGTATGGGCCAGTAGGCCTTCTGCAGTGTTCCTACATTCTTATGTTCTTATGTTCTTATGGTACAACACCGTGGTGTTGTAAACACCACCTCCAAGGCTGAGGGACTGTTTTCCTCATTTTTTGTATAAAGTTCTTCTGTTTTCTAATTATGTCCAAGAATCTGTATTGATAAAGCCACTGGATGGCGAAACGTCTATAATAAAGATAACCAGATGTTGCACATGTGTCTTAACTTTCATCTTGTCGGTATTGTATACCTGTCTTGCACAAAGATTCCCAGATGTTGTACCAGTGTGTCAGTCTTCAAGACTGACACATCAGTCATCATGTCACTGCTCGTAAAAACAATTGAGTGGCAGACTGGGCTTTTCGGTTCTTTTGTTGGCTATTTATGTTGTCTTAACTTGTGGTCCGTCATTTGGAGTTATTTTTCATGGATAGGTGGTAAACTAAAGTAACGTAACGTAGCATAACGTAACATAACTCAACGTAACGTTACTTAACCTAGTCTTACGTAACATAACGTAACCTAACCTTACTCAACATAACCTAACCTGACTTAACTTAACCTAACCTAACATAACGTAACCTACCTCAACGTAACCTAACCTAACATAACGTAACCTAACTGAACGTAACGTAACCTAACTTAACTTAACCTAACCTAACATAACGTAACCTACCTCAACGTAACCTAACCTAACATAACGTAACCTAACTGAACGTAACGTAACCTAACTTAACCTATCATAACATAACGTAACCTAACTCAATGTAACCAAATTTAACCTAACCTAACCCAGAAAGTTGCTGTAAACTGTATATGTAAGCTCGACAGAAATGTTAAAATTAACACAAGTATGGTGGACCCCCGGTTAACGATATTTTTTCACTCCAGAAGTATGTTCAGGTGCCAGTACTGACCGAATTTGTTCCCATAAGAAATATTGTGAAGTAGATTAGTCCATTTCAGACCCCCAAACATACACATACAAACGCACTTACATAAATACACTTACATAATTGGTCACATTCGGAGGTAATCGTTATGCGGGGGTCCACTGTATATGTTAATACAGTAAGAGGTGATTCTTTCACTTATGTTCCTTGACTGGTACTGACCACGTTACGCGCTTCCGTAATGACCTTCGTGTAGTCGACAGACGACTATAAATCCAGTCGACTAACTGGAACAGGGTAATCCTGCCGTTGATAGTGTACACATCTGAAAAGATACCGTATTTTCTTGCATATAAGGCGCACGAGGATATTGGTCATACTAAAGTCTAGTAACTAGATATTTGCAAGCAGTTCTAACGTAAACAACTGCTCAAGCGTAACTCAGTCTACCCTTCACCCCCTGATTTTGAGCATATAAGGCGCAGGCTGATTGTCCAAGACTATTTGTGGGGGGAAAAAGCGCGCCTTATATGCTGGAAAATGCTGAGAAAATTCATTTTTCACAACTGGTCAAATTAGTTCTGCTTATTGCAGCTGTGTATTTAATTTAGGGTTTTCAAAATTAATTCTACAGTAGGTTTAATTAAATGCTACTTTATGCAAATATGTTAAAGGCGTTATTTTTAATTAGTGTAATTTCGAAGTATTCAGTATTTATAGGGACTGATTACCTCAAACTACTCCTGCTCATCGCTATCCTTTTCTGCATAAGACTGATGAAGCCCCTGTGTGGAGAAGCGTTTCCTCAACTTTTAAGAGGATCACATTAAACTGCATATGTCTTTATGTTTCCAACTTTTAAGAACATAAGGATGGAGGAACACTGCAGAAGGCCCACTGGCCCATGAGAAGCAGGTCCTTATCAAACGACCTTATCAAAACATGTTTCTAATTTATCAACTATATAGTTAGGTAAGACACATATGCAACAGTTAGGTATCTTTATTTTGAAACGTTTCACCTACACAGTAGGCTTCTTCAGTCGAGTACAGCAAAGTTGATAGAAGCAGAAGATACTTGAAGACGATGTAATCAGTCCATCACCCTTAAAGTTTTGAGGTGGTCAGTCCCTCAGTCTGGAGAAGAGCATTGTTCCGTTGTCTGAAACAATATGAAGTTGAAGTGACAGAATCGGGCCTTATATAGTCCCAGAAGGTGAGACGTAGGTTGATTTGGGAGGGCAGGTCCTTCTCAAACCCAGCCGTTCTCACTAGTAGAGGTTGTCGAAGTAGATGGTCTGTACCAAGATACCCTTGTGTTGCAGTGTCTGACAGAATGAACATTAAAATGGTATAAAATACCGACAGATTGTTAGGTAAGACACATATGCAAACAGTTAGGTATCTTTATTTTGAAACGTTTCGCCTACACAGTAGGCTTCTTCAGTCGAGTACAGCAAAGTTGATAGAAGCAGAAGATACTTGAAGACGATGTAATCAGTCCATCACCCTTAAAGTTTTGAGGTGGTCAGTCCCTCAGTCTGGAGAAGAGCATTGTTCCGTTGTCTGAAACAATATGAAGTTGAAGTGACAGAATCGGGCCTTATATAGTCCCAGGAGGTGAGACGTAGGTTGATTTGGGAGGGCAGGTCCTTCTCAAACCCAGCCGTTCTCACTAGTAGAGGTTGTCGAAGTAGATGGTCGTACCAAGATACCCTTGTGTTGCAGTGTCTGACAGAATGAACATTAAAATGGTATAAAATACCGACAGATTGTTAGGTAAGACACATATGCAACAGTTAGGTATCTTTATTTTGAAACGTTTCGCCTACACAGTAGGCTTCTTCAGTCGAGTACAGCAAAGTTGATAGAAGCAGAAGATACTTGAAGACGATGTAATCAGTCCATCACCCTTAAAGTTTTGAGGTGGTCAGTCCCTCAGTCTGGAGAAGAGCATTGTTCCGTTGTCTGAAACAATATGAAGTTGAAGTGACAGAATCGGGCCTTATATAGTCCCAGGAGGTGAGACGTAGGTTGATTTGGGAGGGCAGGTCCTTCTCAAACCCAGCCGTTCTCACTAGTAGAGGTTGTCGAAGTAGATGGTCTGTACCAAGATACCCTTGTGTTGCAGTGTCTGACAGAATGAACATTAAAATGGTATAAAATACCAGACAACGGAACAATGCTCTTCTCCAGACTGAGGGACTGACCACCTCAAAACTTTAAGGGTGATGGACTGATTACATCGTCTTCAAGTATCTTCTGCTTCTATCAACTTTGCTGTACTCGACTGAAGAAGCCTACTGTGTAGGCGAAACGTTTCAAAATAAAGATACCTAACTGTTGCATATGTGTCTTACCTAACAATCTGTCGGTATTTTATACCATTTTAATGTTCATTCTGTCAGACACTGCAACACAAGGGTATCTTGGTACAGACCATCTACTTCGACAACCTCTACTAGTGAGAACGGCTGGGTTTGAGAAGGACCTGCCCTCCCAAATCAACCTACGTCTCACCTCCTGGGACTATATAAGGCCCGATTCTGTCACTTCAACTTCATATTGTTTCAGACAACGGAACAATGCTCTTCTCCAGACTGAGGGACTGACCACCTCAAAACTTTAAGGGTGATGGACTGATTACATCGTCTTCAAGTATCTTCTGCTTCTATCAACTTTGCTGTACTCGACTGAAGAAGCCTACTGTGTAGGCGAAACGTTTCAAAATAAAGATACCTAACTGTTGCATATGTGTCTTACCTAACAATCTGTCGGTATTTTATACCATTTTAATGTTCATCAACTATATAGGCTAATTATTTAGCTATAGAAGAGTATATGCTGATATAAATAAATGATTTAAAGATCCTACAAGTGATGTATGAGAAACTTGTGTATTATCTAGGAATCTTCATCAGTTAATGGGTTAAAACTTATTTCTTGGGTAACGTTGAGTAAATATTTTTAGTAAGTTTGGGTTTGACAAGGACCTGCCCAGTATGTTGCACATGTGTCTTAACTTTCATATTGTCGGTATTTTATACCTTTCTTTGCACAACTTGTCAGACACTGCAACATCATGGAATCTTGGTTCAGAGGACATCTACAAGACCTTCTTCACGGCTGCTGCAACTAACCCATCTCTTTGGGAAGGACCTGTTAGGTAAGACACATATGCAACAGTTAGACAACTTTATTCCGAAACGTTTCGCCTACACAGTAGGCTTCTTCAGTCGAATACAGAAAGTAGGCAGGAACAGTAGAGATGTGAAGACGATGTAATCAGTCCATCACCCTTAAAGTCGTAGAATTTGAGGTTGTCAGTCCCTCGGCCTGGAGAAGTTCAGTTCCATAGTCAGGAACTATCTGAAGATTAAGCGACAGTGCGGAGACTTAAATACTGTCGGAAGGAGAGGTGCAGGGTAGTAGTAGTAGTAGTAGTAGTGAGAGGCAACTGAGAGGTCATGTCCCTCTCAGATCCAACCCTTCTCACTTGAAAAGCTTGTCCAAGGTGTTTTCTGTACCAAGATGCCACGTGTTGCAGTGTCTGACAAGATGAACATCAAAATGGTATACAATACCGACAGGTTGTTAGGTAAGACACATATGCAACAGTTAGACAACTTTATTCCGAAACGTTTCGCCTACACAGTAGGCTTCTTCAGTCGAATACAGAAAGTAGGCAGGAACAGTAGAGATGTGAAGACGATGTAAGGGTGATGGACTGATTACATCGTCTTCACATCTCTACTGTTCCTGCCTACTTTCTGTATTCGACTGAAGAAGCCTACTGTGTAGGCGAAACGTTTCGGAATAAAGTTGTCTAACTGTTGCATATGTGTCTTACCTAACAACCTGTCGGTATTGTATACCATTTTGATGGGAAGGACCTACTTCCACTGGGGAATCCCGCCTACCAGTGACTGACCTCGTCTGCTGCCCGTCCCATTCACTGACGCCTATAAAAAGCGCCAGTCTTCTTGCCTTTGCTCGTCACTCCAAACACATCATCGTAAGACACAGTCGCTCCTCACCTCAAGAAGTGTTCCTTCGATCCCCGTCGGGGAGGGGAACCTATAATGTACCAGCGCCATTTACTCCTTCATGATGCTTGCAACCGTTAGGATAAAACCCAACAGGGAGTAATAAAGACTCTCTAAACTTGCCCTTGCGCCGTTGTAAAAGACTTGCCTACAGGTTAAATTTACAGCGATCAACTCGACGAAAGACTCATTCATGTCGTCTGTACCGACTTTACGAAGCCAAAAAGCTGTCGCCGCACTTCTATGAAAACCCTCGGGAAACCGCGTTCACCATCTCCCCTTCACCTTTTTTGCGGGCAAAAACGTTCCGTTTCGTCAAACGGCTGGAAAAACCGTCCTTCTTTCGAGGGGATCTCAAACCTCTATCGAGGAAAAAAATACCGGGGCTTTCGATTGAATTTTATCACCAAAACCCCCAACGCCTCTACAATGATAAAGCTAACCTTTCTAAAACACGAGATGGCTACTAAGCACTGTCTGAGGCCACTTCTCCTATTTCATACCATCCAAGTACATAAAACCCAACGTTTCGCCCACACTCGCCTGTGGACCTGCTACTCCTATCCCCACTAAACGCCTGACGTCCCTAAAAGGGAAAAAGTACGCAAAAACTGCGGTAAAGAGGCCCATGCTTCAAGGAATTTCTATCCCACTACATCCCTACCGCCTCAACGCGGGGTACCACCACCCCTTGCAGAAAAATCCTCTACGAAAAGAAGTCCTGTCAAAGAAAATATTGAAAAACCAAAGAAAAACAACCCAAAAACCCCAAAATACACCGCCATTGAAAAAATCAGTCAGATACACCGAAACCCCTTCAACTACACAACAACATCCCCCCCACCCGTCCCTCCTTGCTCTTCCTACGCTGTTCATCCGGGCTATTTTTTTTTTACACCTTTTAAAAGCTGCAAACCCTGGCTCATTCAACCGACAATAATAACTGTTTCCCTAAACAACATGCCAAACTTTTAACTTTTCCAATCGCCACCATCACAAACCCCTCAATAATTCCAATTTTGTTTTAAATTTACCTCAAACCCGGGGGCCTACTCGTATCCTTTACCAAGACTCTACTCAAACCAACACCACCGTCACTGCCACCTCTCACCACCCACCACCCCCAACAAATCCAAAACCCACCAACACTCCCCGCCTCCTCTCAACACAGTCACAGAAGACGAAATAGTACCGAACTTATGACAACCCTCGACAACGACAAGTAGAGTCGAAAAGAAAACCCCACGCAAACCCTTACCTAAGCCAAGCCTTTAATTTGGTCCTAACCTTCTACACCACCCCAACCTCCCAACCGAAATGACGCAGCTGAAAGCCCACTTAATGAAAAAAGGAGCCGTTTTAAAACACCGCACCAAACCCCCCCAAAATTTTTTGAAAAAGCATATCTTACCCCGTGACAATCTGAACTGCTCCAACCTCAGAAACAACTATTCCACATGTCCAAAAGAGACTTCAAAAGACTCAAAAGTGGTCCATCCCACGAAGTGTACCCAAAAAACACCCTTCCTAACACCTGACTCCCAAACCAGCCCCTTTATCACCTGAAACATACAGTCAGCGAGCACTTTTTGCTCTGCTCTCTCCTCTATGTCCCCAAAATGCCCCTCTACACTGCCTCGCGTGGGCCCCACGCAGCTGGGTTTTAGCCCGGTCTTTTTTCACAACTCAAGACTACAACTCACGACTGTTCTCGTTTTTTCCACACTTCCCCACTCACCCACCGGGGTCCCCAAAAGAAAAACCGCTAGTGTGTTCTCATTTTCTTCCCACATCGACTTAGCTGCTGGGAACCCTGGCTCTATTTCTACTACTAAGAACACCCTCTCCAGCACTATTCTTCGTCTGTCCCGCCTCCCGCTATCCCATTTGGGTTTTTCCCCGAACTTCGTTCGTTTGTTCGGCCTTGCTCCGCCTCCTCACCCGATGCGTGAAAACAACTCCCAAGCCCAGGGACGTTACCTCATCTTTTGTATAAGTTTTACTGTCTTTCCATTATGTCCCCAAATCTGATTTTATAAAGCCACTGGGTGGCGAAACGTCTACTACAATAAAGATATCCAGATGTTGCACATGTGTCTTAACTTTCATGGGCCAGTAAACCTGCTGCAGTGTTCCTCCTTTCGTGTGTTCACTGAGACAGGCAAAATAGACAGTGAAAATGGGATGAAAAGTCTGCTGCTGGCTAGAACAGCCAGATTGATCATCGCTTACCTTCCCTGTTACCTATGGCCCCCTACCTTCACTTTGCCTCATTTCACAGTTCACTTCTTTCTTTCTTTGTCTCACCAACCACTCTCCCTACTTTACACTTCCATTACTACTACTACTTTCACAACCAGTGTTGCAACCCCTGAATGGGTTACAATGTATATTATGATTATGAATTTAATGTATATATATATAATTATCACCTTTTCATATAATTTTATATTGCTTATATTTGCGATAATAGCTAAATCGTAAATATATTGCTTTATATTATTATTATTTGACTTAGCTAAATTTTGTGAGGTAGGATGTAACATATTATGTGCTCAGTTCAAGTCTTGATTGTCTAACTACTGTAATTATCGCTCTTTGCTCGTTAGACTGCCGGCTTCTGTTTCCGAGCTGCAGCTGTCCACGGAGCTATCACGTGATCGAGGGGGGGCGTCCTCACCTCGCCTGAAGTATTCAGTCTGGTCTAGACTCTCTTGGTGGTTGGACAGATTGTCTGTCTCATTATTCTTGTTAGTTCTGTAGAACTCTGTTCACAGAACATTGTATAGACTTAGTGATTTTCGACGTTGTACTGAGGTTGTGTGTCTCATAGACACTCTGAGTAACTCAGGTCCTGAGCTGTAGCTTCTGACCTAACTTGTACTGGTATCTGTGTATTAACACAGTCGGGGATTTTCTTATGCTGAACTTAGATTCAGTAGTATGGGGGTTTTGTGACTCTTGTGGTGGATCTGCATATGGTCCCTACTTAGTGTCCTTCTATTACCTCCTTGTTCCTGATTCTGTGTCGCAGTTGCTTGTTGTATTGCTATTGGGCTTAGCATTCTTTTTTGTTCAAGCAGACTGTTCTGGTTGCCAGTCGGTCAAGAAGTTAGTTTGAGGACTTTGGGCGTCACTTGTTTAATTCTAGTGAGTCTTTGGGGGACACAGCAAAATATTTTAGAGCATTTACACACATACATACACACTTGTAAAATTTTGTAATATCTTTTTAAATTTTAAATGTACCGGGACTTTTATTTAAGAATTATAAATGTGATATGGCTTTCAGCCCCAAAAAATTATTGTACTCAAAGAGAAGTGATATTTTTTTGTTTAAACTGTGATTTTTTAAATTTTAAATTTTTAATTTGATAATTTTTCCTTAGATTTAAATAAATTTTTTAAAATTTTTAAAATTTCTCTGTTAGTAGCCTACCAGTTGTAATCCTAAAGCATTTATTGAATATACTAAATTTCTAAGGGTTTAATTGGACAAGGATACTGATTATTTTTAGGGAAAACCCAGTAACAGGCGGGGATGCTAGAAGAGCGGGCCTTTTAGTTTTTCATGGAGATCTCTAAGCTTTTGGGAATTCGCTTTTTTTGAAAAACCAGCCTTTCCCCTATATACTACTTTACTACTACTTACTACTACTACTACTATACTACTATTTACAAACTACTACTACGCTAAAAATTCTCCCCCTCTCTTGTCTCGCCCCTGTCAGTGGACTGTATATACGGGATCCATCTTTTTTTTCTGTTGGAAACGGGCCAAACTCCCACAGTCGTTGGACTAAAGGTGTTAAACACACTTCCACAAAATCTCCGTAGAAGTTTCTAGCCCCTCAGGTTGAGGCCTGAGTCCCGGGAAATTGGCTCATTTGGATTTTAGCCCACATGGGGCCCTTGCCCTAGGGCTCCCCATCCCAATAGGGTTTGTAAAGGTAACGCTTGACATCAATGGTCCCGGGGGGAATGGTAAGGTGACGCGTGCCCCAAACCCTCCAAACCCACGAATCCGGAACCCCAGGGGGAGTTCTCTCTGTAGAGCGGGGGGGTTGAGATAAAGTGAGCGGGTTTTGTCCCGTTGTGAAAAGGACCACTTTTAAACACCCCTGCCTGCAGTAACATGCTGCACCACGGCCCCCCTGTTCCCCCCCCTGCCTGCAGCAAATTGCCCCACCACGGACCACTGTTACACCCCTGCCTGCTTTTTAAACATGCTGTTCCACGGACCATTTTAACCCCTGCCTGCGTTTACAGGGGCTGCACCACGGCCCCCCTGTTACACCCCTGCCTGTGGGCTTACATGCTGCATTTCGGCACTGTTACACCCCTGCCTGCGTTTATGTTCTCCCACACGGCCCACTGTTAACCCCTCCCTGCAGTTTTCTTGCTGCCCCAGGGGCCCACTGTTACCCCCCTCCCTGCAATTTACATGCTGCCCCCACGGACCCCAGTTACAACCCTGTTTGTAGCTTGATGTTTGCACCACGGACCACTTTTACACCCCCTCCCTTACAGCTTACATGCTGCCCCAGGGGCCCACTGTTACACCCATGCCTGCAGTTTACATGTTTGCACCAGGACCCCCTGTTAAAACCCTGCCTGCCTTTTAAACATGCTGCAGCACGAACCCCTTTTAAACAACCCTGTTTGTAGCTTCCCTGTTTGCACCAGGGCCCACTGTTAAAACCCCTTTGCCTGCGCTTCCATGCTGCACACGGTCCATGTTAAAAACCCTGCCTGCAGCTTCCATGCGGCCCCGGTCCCAGGGTTACAACCCTGCCTGGGGTTCCATGTGCCCCCAGGGTTTCCACTTTTAAACCCCCTGCCGGTAGTTTCCCTGCTGCACCCGGCCCCACTGTTAAACCCCTGCCTGCAGTTTTCCATGCTCCCACCACGGTCCACTTTTTACAACCTGCCTGAAAGTTTTCCTTTGCTGCACCACGGCCCACTGTTACAACCCTCCCGGGCGGGCTTCCATGCTGCACCATGACCCTGTTAAAACCCTGCCGCAGTTTCCATGCGCCCCAGGGTCCTCTGTTAAAAACCCTGCCTGAAGCTTCCTGCTGCCCCAATGACCACTGTTAAAACCCCTGCCGGGAGCTTCCATGCGCCCATCCCCCACTGGAAACCCTCCCTGCAGTTTCCCATGCTGCACCACTGCCACTTTTTAAAACCCCTGCCTGCAGTTCCCATGTTTGAAACCCAACTGACCCCCCCTGTTACCCCCCTTGCTGCGGGTTCCATGCTGCATCCTGACCCCCTGTTAAAAACCCTGCCTGCAGCTTCCATGCGGCATCATGCCCCCCTGTTAAAAACCCTCCCTGCAGTTCCATGCTCATCACTGACCACTGTTGCAATCCTGCCTGCAGCTTCCTTGTGCATAAAGGACCACTGTTAAAAACCCTGCCTGCAGCTTCCATGCTCCCATCACTGCCACTGTTACAACCCTGCCTGCAGTTTCCATGCTGCCCCACGGCCCACGTTAAAAAACCCTCCCTGACTTCCATGCTTCCCCACGGCCCACTGTTACAACCCTGCCGGGCAGTTCCTTTGTGGAAAATGCCCACTTTAAAACCCCTCCCTGTTGCTTCCTTTGTGGCCCACGACCACGTTAAAACCTTCCCTGCGCTTCCATGTGGCCCACTGCCCCCTGTTACAACCCTGCCTGCGCTTTCATGCTAAACCATGACCAATGTTCGCGGCTTTCACTGGGGCCCCACAAAAAAGGGATCATTTGGGAAACAAGGGAAATAGGGATCCGGGTTTTACAACTTTTAACAGATGTGACAGAGTGAACAAAAAAAAGGGGGGGGGGTTGGGCCCTTTGTACTTTTGCAGAGTCACTTGTTTGCCGGGAAACTGCAAAAAATGCCTCAAATGATGTAGGGGAAAGTTTTAGCAGTAAAGGTCGGGGGAACCAAAACATAGTCATTTGATAGTCTCAACCCCTCCGGATGCAACACCCAGAATTTCCCGGGGAAAGCTTTTTAAAAAATTGCCCACTGTCTAAAAAAACCCTTCCAGCCCCTTGCACCCAACATCTTGCTCCTGGGGGTTTTAATTTAAAAGGCACCAAAAAATGGAGGAAATAGAAAATTAATATTGTTGCGTAAAACCCCAGGGGGGCAGTTTGAGGGAAAATAAACATCACGCGGTTTTTAAATCTCTGCACAAAATTAAATTTTAAAACCCAAAGAAAATAATTGAGCAAACTGGGACTGGAAAATTTACACAGACCTCATCTTCACAAAACAATGATGATCTGAAAAGAAATATCACCTTATCAAAAACAATTTTACCCCAGAATCCAACTTTAATTGGGGGTTCAGTCATGTTGCGCGGACCCCCGACCGACATAATGAAAATTAGTCACGAGGGGGGGCATTCACCAAATTCAATTAAATAACAAAAACAAAAAGTGGGCCCAAAAAGAAAAACCAAGTCCTAACCGTTTATAAGTGGGAAAAAATTTTATAAGAAACCCACGACCCCAACTTTCCCTAGAACAGTTTAAACTCGGTACCCACTCGATGTATGCACAAGGCTTACCCTCTAAAAAAAAAGGAAAGGAGTAGATGAAAAAACCAGAAAGAAAACAGGCGCCCCCTTTACAGGCGAGGGAAAAAAGAAAAACAGAGGGGCCTAAAAAAAGGTCAATTTATCTGAAATGGGAGGGAGACACTGGTCAGAAAAAATAGAAGATCGAATTTAAAGCAAAAAAAGAATCCTTTAGGAGTCGGGAAAATCGGGGGAAAAAGAACTAAAAGCCTTTAAATGAAACCCAAAAGAAACCCAAAGTTTTTCTTCTCCTATGCCAAATAAAAATTTTCGGGGAAAAAAAGGGTCAGTATTTGGGCCCCTATTTAAAAAACAAGAGGGGTTCCTCCCACAGATGACAAAAAGGGAAAGGGAGGAGCTACTCAAGCCCCAAATTTTGGGAACTTAGTTTTTAGAAAGCCGCTAACCAATAAAGGGGTCGAAGTAAAAATTGTTTTTTTTTTTGGGGGGAGGGGCCAAAAAAATTTGTTTAACACAAGCCTACCCGATGTTATCCGGGACCCCCAAAATGACTTCAAAACAGGCGAAAAAAATAAACATCCCCATCACTCTCCCCCAGGGCCGGACTCAGGGAAACTTTTTTGTTTCATCAAAAACCCTGCAAAAACCCCCCTATCACGACCCTTTTTTCCATCCTATGGGAGGGAGCAGGGCACGGGGGGTCTCCCCCCGTTATTTAAAAACAACAGACATAGCCCCACCCCCAAAAAGGGGGGCAGTAAAGCAACAGCAAAGAATTTACAGCCCTTTAGCACAAACATCCCATATCATAAAAAATTTTTTAAAAGGGTCCTAAGAAGCAAAAATCACCACGCATCTGGGAACCCATCATTTAAAAAACCCCGGGGCAAAAGGGGTTTTAGAACAGGTCGCCCCTGTCTGTCTCAACAAATTGGACCACTAAAGACAAGGTCCTAAATGCACTAGAAGACAAAAAAGAATGCGATGAATTTTATACAGACTTTGCAAAAGCCTTCGGGAAAATGTACCATGGGGTAATAGCGCACAAAATTTCGGTTTAAGGAATAAAAGGAAAAGTCGGGGCGATGGATCTATAATTTCCTAAATTAAAAGAAACAGGGGATTTGTCGTCAAAAAGGGGAAAAATCCGAGGCAGCTACGGTGAAAAGCTCGGGTTTCCCCAAGGCCCGTACTCGCTCCCATCTTGTTCCTCATCCTTATATCCCCACAAAAGGGGCAAAGGTTTTCAGGGCCCCAAAAACCGGGCTTCCCCTTTTCAGATGACAACCCCGGAAACTGCATGACAGTGTTTTTCCATAGCAGACCCCTGCAAAGCTCCAGGCAGGGCATCAACCCAAAACTTTCAGTGGGCTGCAGGGAAAAAATTTTGAAATTCAACGATGGGGAAATTTCAATTCTCAGATATGGTAAAATTTAGGAAATTTTAAAACTTCATAAAAGGTTTCAAAACAAAAATTTTGGCCCCAAAATTGAGCGAAAACAAACCCAAAGTCAAAGACCTGGGAGTGATCATTTTCGGAGGGTCTCCAAACCCTTTAACCCCTAACACTGTTTTTCAATCGATCTGCTAGAAAAAAGGGGCCGGATGGATTTAATTTGGGGGCCTTTAAAAATAGG
Organism: Cherax quadricarinatus; assembly: GCF_026875155.1. Classification (NCBI taxonomy): domain Eukaryota; kingdom Metazoa; phylum Arthropoda; class Malacostraca; order Decapoda; family Parastacidae; genus Cherax; species Cherax quadricarinatus. The sequence goes on along the minus strand of NC_069478.1, from coordinate 4,695,365 downwards.
GGAGGCCCCAAACCCCCTGATGACACTCTTTCAGGGTTTAATTGTTCTAACCCCAGGGTGGAATTTTGCTGCACACTAAAAAGCACCCTTTTTAAGGCAGGTGAAATGCCCCACCCAAAAAAAAAAAAAAAAAAAGTACAGAGAACTTTCACGGCGCGCATAACCCGGGGATAAAAAAACCTTTTAAATTTTTGGGAGCGCTTGAGGGGGTTTCCCAAACCTGTATTCCTGGAACGAGGAGGGAGAGATACATGATTATATACACCTGGAAAATCCCCAGAGGGGGAAAGTACCCAACTTGCACCGAAAAACACCCACTACGAAAGCAAAAAAACTTGGCAGACGATGCACCCTCCCCCCCAAGGGAAAAACAGGGGTTTCAAAATTGCACGTTAAGAGCATACAATAAATTTTCAGGGGGCCCCGGGGCTGTTCAAATGCCTCCCAGCACACATAAGGGGGATTACCAAAAGACCCCCGGCGGGCTTCAAGCTGGCCTGGGGGCAAGCACCCCAAAATCAGTTCCGGAAACAGCCGGGGTGTGGCTTTTGTTTTGTTGGTTTTTCGTGCAGCCAGCGCAACAGCCTGGCCCGATCAGGCTCTGTTTCCCCCAGGAAAGGCCCGGGCTCGACCGGGCCCCGGGGGGGTTGACCCCCGGAACTTCTCCAAAGGGAAAATTCCGGTTAAAAATGGGTTTCAACCCCGCCCGCGCTTCCATGTGCAACCCCTGACCACTGTTTTCAACCCTGCCCGCAGCTTCCATGCTGCACCACCCGGGCCAATTTTTACAACCCTGCCCGAGCTTCCCTGCTGCCCCCACGGACCACTTTTACAACCCTGCCTGTTGCTTCCATGCTGCACCACGGTCCCTGTTACAAACCCCGCCTGCGGTTTTCCTTTCTGCACCACGGCCACTTTTACAACCCTGCCCTGCAGGCTTCCAGGGTTCACCACGGACCCCGGGTTTCAAACCCGCCTCAGTTCCTTTTGGGGCCCCTGACCCTGTTACAACCCTGGGGCCCGCAGTTCCATGCTTTTACCCCCGGACCACTGTTTCCCAAAAATGCCCGCAGCTTCCCTGCTGCATCCTGACCCCCTGTTACAACCCTGCCTGCCGCTTAAAGCTGCACCACCCGGGCCCCTGTTACAAACCCCGCCTGCGCTTCCATTGGGTGCACCACTGACCACTGTTTTTCAAAACCCTTTCCTGCAGCTTCCCATGCTGCTTAAAGGGCCACTGTTACAACCCCGGGCCCGTAGCTTCCATTTCGGGCCACTGACCCCCTGTTTTTTCAACCCTGCCTGGGCTTCCAGCGGACCCCTGGCCCCCTTTTTTAAAACCCTGCCTGTGTTTCCCTGCTGGACCACTGACCCCCCTGTTTCAAAAACCTGCCTGCAGCTTCCATGCTGCACCATGGCCCCCCCTGTTACAAAACCCCGCCTGCGCTTCCATGCTGCACCAATGACCACTGTTTTCAACCCTGCCGTTGTTCCTTTCTGCACCCTTTACCCACTGGTTCAACCCTGCCTGAGCTTCCATGCTGCACCACTGACCACTGTTACAAACCCCGCCTGCAGCTTCCATTTCTGCACCCCTGACCACGGTTTTCCAAACCCCGCCTGCGTTCCCTGCTGCACCAAATGGCCACTGTTACAAACCCCGCCTGCAGCTTCCCCTGCTGCCACTGACCCCTGTTACAACCCTGCCCGAGCTTCCATGCTGCATCACTGGACCACTGTTCAACCCGCCCGGGAGCTTCCATGTGCCCATGACCCTGTTTCAACCCTCCTGCCCCGGCCCATGCTGCACCACGACCCATTTTTACAACCCCCGCCCGGGAGCTTCCATGCTGCACCAATTTACCCCCCGTTTTCAACCCTGCCTGCAGTTCCTGGGTGAAACACTGACCCCTTTTTTACAACCCCGCCCGCAGCTTCCATGCTGCATACTTGACCACATGTTACAACCCTGCCCGCAGCTTCCCTGCTGCACCACGGGCCACTGTTAAAACCCTGCTGCAGCTTCCCCTGTGCCCTCATGGCCACTGTTACAACCCTTTCCCGCGCTTCCATGCTGCATCATGACCACTGTTACAACCCCGCCCGAGCTTCCCTGCTGGGAATTACTGCCCCTGTTACAAAAAAAACCCTGCCCGCAGCTTCCCTTTCTGCAAACACTGACCACTGTTACAACCCTGCCTGGGAGCTTCCATTTCTGCATCAATGACCATGTTACCAAACCCGCCCGCGCCCTTCCCCTTTCTGCACCCCTGCCACTGTTAAAAACCCTGCCCGCGCTTCCATTTCTGCATCCTGGGCCCTGTTACAAACCTGCCTGCAGCTTCCATGGGTGCTCATGACCCCCTGTTTTCAAAACCCTTTCCTGCAGCTTCCATTTCCCGCATCCTGACCACTGTTACAACCCTGCCTGCAGCTTCCATTTCTGCATCACGGGCCCCTGTTACAACCCCCGCCTGCAGCTTCCGCTGCATCATTTACCAAATGTTACAACCCTGCCTGGGAGCTTCCATGCTGCACCACTGACCCCTGTTACAACCCTGCCTGAAATTCCATGTGCATCATGCCACGTTAAACCCCGCCCCGCAGCTTCCCTGCTTTCCCCCCTTTACCACTGTTTCAACCCTGCCCGCAGCTTCCAAAGCTGCATCACTGACCACTGTTGCAATCCCGCCTTTTCGCTTCCCTTTCTGCCCTCACTGACCATGTTACAAAAACCCCGGGCCTTTCGCTTCCATGCTGCACCTGACCCTGTTACAACCCCGCCTGCAGCCCTTCCTTTCTGCTCACTGACCACTTTTTGCAATCCTTTCCTGGGAGCTTCCCTGCTGCACCCGGGCCCTGTTACACCCCTGCCCGCAAATTTTCATGCTGCACCCTGACCACTGTTACACCCATGCCTTGCAGTTTACATGGAAATATAAACACAAATGCCCGTATAATGTGATCCTTTATTTACTCGTTTGCCCACCAGTGGGCTTTTTAAGTCACAAAATTTGTGACTTGAAAAAAACCCAACATGTGGGGGAAACGTAATCAATTTAAAAGGGTCACATTTTACTGCATTTTTGTTTATATTTCCATTTTGTCGGGGATTTTATCCATTTTTTTCCCTTTCCCGCTTCCATGCTGCACCCCGGTTTCCCCTGTTACAAACCCCGCTTGCAGCTTCCATGCTGCACCACTGGGCCCCTGTTACAAAAACCCCGCCCGCAGCTTCCAGCTGCACCACGGACCCCTGTTTTAAACCCTGCCTGAGCTTCCATGCTGCACCACTGCCCCCACGTTACAACCCTGCCTGAGCTTCCAGCTGAAACCATGCCATTGTTACAACCCTGCCTGCAGCTTCCAGCTGGCCACTGACCACGTTACAACCCTGCCTGCAGTTTCCTGCGGACCAGACCACTGTTAAAACCCTCCTTAGTTTCCAAAGCTGAAACCACTGACCACTGTTAAAACCCCCTGCCTGCAGCTTTATGGGCCCACTGAGGGGGTCATCTTATGATCAGTCCCCGTGCCGGGCCGTCTACCAGCCAACATTAAACAAAAAAATCTATTCTTTTTGGGGTAATTTTCTTTTGGTTCAGATTTTTCCCCACGCCCCAAACTTTTTTGGTGATTTTAATGTAGTAATCTCGTATTCCCGCTACAAACAACTTTGTCACCTTTTGCACTTTCAACAAATCGGAATCAGGGTCGGCCCGCTCTCGGCGGTCTATGCCTAAACCCAAATACATTGGGAAGCCAGATGATAGCCAGCCGAATGGAGGTACATTACCACCACTACGCACTTCGCAGAACATCCATCTTTAAAACTCTTTGAGACACAGATTTTTCGTTAAACCCCATTGAGACCAGACCTTCTTTAAACTCATTGAGACCAGCCCTTTCCTTAAACTCTTGAACACGATCCTTCGTTAAACTCATTGAGCACGACCCTTCTTTAAAACTCATTGAGCACAGACCCTTCGTTAAACTAATGAGACACAGACCTTCGTTAAACTCTTGAGACACAGATCCTTCTTTAAACCCATTGAACCAGATCCTTCTTTAAAAACTCGTTGAACACAACCCGTCTTTTAAACTCTTTTGAGAACACAGATCCGTCGTTAAACCATTGAGACACAGATCCTTCGTTAAACTTTTTGAACACAGCCTTCGTTAAACTCATTGAGACACAATCCTTCGTTAAACTCGTTGGACTAAATCCTTCGTTAAACTCTTTGGGGGGAACACAGACCCTTCGTTAACTCGTTGAGACCCGCCCTTTCGTTAAATCTTGAGACACAGATCCTTCGTTAAACTCTTTGAGACCAGATCCTTGGGTAAACCGTTGAACACAGATCCTTCTTAAAAACTCATTAAGACAAGATCCTTCTTTAAAACTCATTGAGACACAGACCCTTCGTTAAACTCGTTGAAACAGATCGTGATGAATGGTTTAAAAAAACCGACATGTTGAAGATTGGACACTTTGCACATATGGGAATTTTTTATTCAGGAAACGTTTCCCCACACAGTGGCTTCACAGTCCAATAAAAAGGGGAAAAGGGCGTAAGGAGAGGGAATGAGTAATCAGTCCCTCACCTGGATCGATGTGTTAGTCCATCAATCTTGTAGAATGTATGGTTAGGGCCGTAGACGTGGCTTATGTACTGTAGTGAGGTGACTTGAAGCAGACGGAGGCGGATCTAGGGTACCACCATAGTCAAAGTAGGTTTTTGCCCAAAGGTTGAAAAAGCGTTGAAAAATTTCTTTGAAAGAAATCCCATGATGCGCAGTGTCTGACATTGTGATAAAGGGTTTGAAAAAACCGACAAGTTGAAGATTGGAACACTTTTTCAGAATGGAATCTTTTTCAGGAAACGTTCGCCCCACCAGTGGTTAAAATATCCAATACAAAGAGGAGGCTAAGGGAGAGGAGGTTGAGGAAACACCCCCATCCCCCTGGAGTCGATGTGTTCATCCATCAATTTTGTAGAAGTACAGCATGGGGCCGTAGACGTGGCTTATATACTGTAGTGAGGGGACTTTGAAGCAGACGGAGGGGGGGGATCATAGGGTACCATCCACTAGTCGGAAGTGGGTCTTGCCCAAAGGGGTTGAAAAGCGTTAAAGAATTCTTTGCAAAAAACCCCATGTGCTGCAGTGTCTGACATTGTGATGAATTTTTGAAAAAACGAAAAGTTGAAATTGAACACTTATGCGCATATGGGAATCTTTATTCAGAAACTTTTCCCCACAAAGGGCTTCATCAGCCCCAATACAAAGAGGAAGGCGTAAGAAGAGGAGGAGTTGGGGAAATCAGCCCCTCCCCTGGAGTCGATGTGTTCGTCCATCAATCTTGTAGAATGTACAGCTAGGGGCCGTAGCTGGCTTATATACGTAGGGGAGGTGACTTGAAGCAGCGGAGGCGGATCATAGGGGTCCCATCCACAGATCAGGGGATCTTCTTGAAAAGAAATTCTTAAACGCTTGTTAAACCCCTTTGGGGACAAAGACCTATTTTCGACTAGTGGAGGGTACCACTATGATCCGCCCCGTCTGCTTCAAGTCACCTCATACAGTAATAAGCCAGTCTAGGCCCTATGCTGACATTCTACAAGATTGAGGACGAACACATCGACTCCGGCTGAGGGAGATTTCCTCATACTCCTCCCCTCCTTACGCCTTCCTCTTTGTATGATGATGAAGCCAGTGTGGCGAAACGTTTCCGAATAAAGATTCCCTTTGCGCATAAGTGTCTAATCTTCGAGACACAGACCTTCGTTAAACTCGTTGAGACACAGATCCTTCGTTAAAATCATTTTTTAAAAACAATTTCCCTTTGTTAAATGTTGAGACACAGATCCCTCGTTAAACTCATTGGACACAGACCTCGTTAAAAAATCGTTGAACACACACCTTCGTTAAACTCGTTGAGACAAGATCCATCGTTTAAACCGTTGAGACACAAATCCTTCGTTAAAACCCTTGAGACAAGATCCATCGTTAACTCGGGAGAACAGATCCCGTTAAACTCATTGAGCACAGTCCCCTCGTTAAACTCGTTTAAACATAACAGTCTTGCGATTGACTCTTAACCCCCCCGTAAACTTTGCGTTCCAAAATTCCAAACTTTCTTTTATCAGAAAACGGCTTTTTTTCTGGACAAAATCAAAACAAAATTTTTCATCCTGGTAACAATAACCGAACAATTGAATTTTGGGGAAAAAATGTGCGTGGTGGAGCGAAGGGGGTGTTATGTGGGGGAGGGGGGGGAAGGGTATTAGGGGGGAGGGAGAAAGGGAATAAGAGGGGGGGAGAAGATTTTAGCATTTAGTTCGAAGATTGCCGTGAGACAACTTTTAAGAAGATTACCACTAGATAAGAACCCCCTTCGAACCTCCTTCTTATAAAACCCAGGTGAAGGTGAAGGTTTGGGGAAGGGTGAGAGTTGGGGGGAGGGGGGAAGGGGAGGTTGGTGAAGGGGAAAGGGGAGGGGTTGGGGGAAGAGAAGGTGAGGGAAGGTGGGGTTTGGGGATGGGGAAGGTGAGGGTTGGGGAGGGAAGGTGAGGGGGTTTGGGGATGGGGAAAGGGGAGGGGTTTGGGGATGGGAAGGTGAGGGTTTGGAGAGGAAAAATGAGGGTTTTGGGGAGGGAAAATGGGGGTTGGTGATGGGGAAAGGGGGGGTTGGTGATGGGGGGGTGGAGTGGGGGGAGGGGGGAAAGGGGGGGTGAGGGGGGTTGGGGAAGGGAAGGGGGAGGGTTTTGGGGTTGGGAAGGGGAGGGGGTGAAAGGGGAAAGGGGAAGGGGTTGGGGAAGGGGAAAGGGGAGGGGGTTGGGGGAGGAAGGGGAGGGTTTGGGATGGGAAGTGAGGGTTTGGGGAAGGGGGAAAAAAAAGAGTTTGGGGAAGGGAAAGGGAAAGGGGGGATGATTTTGGGGGTTTTGGGGTTTGGGGGGAAGGGAAAAGGGGAGGTTTTGGGGGATGGGAAAAAGGGAGGGGTTGGGGGGAAAGGGGGGTGAAGGAAGGAGGGGTTTGGGGAAAGGGAAGGTGAGGATTTGGAAGGGGCGGAACTTGGGGGTAGTGAAGGTGGAAGGGGAGGGGTAGAAGGGAGGGTTTAAGGTTGGTGAACCTTCCGGGAATGCATATGAAATCCTGGTGGGTTTTTAATGATCCGGGCCCGGGGCTTTAAAATTATCATTTCCCTTTTCTGCTATTTTCCTTTTTCCCTTTTGCTTTTAAAAACATTTCCTTACTTTTGTTTATCCTTTCCCTTTTCTTTTTTTGATTTTCCTTTTTCTTTAATTTATTTCCCCCCTTTTTTATCCTTCCCCAGTTATCCTTTTCCTTTGGTTTGAACCATTTTTCCTTTCTCTTTTTTGGTATCCTTTCCTTATCTTTTAAGTATCATTTTCCCTTCCCCTTTTTCCTTTCCTTTCTTTAATTTTCCTTTCCTAAACTTTAATTTTTCCTTTCCTTTCTCTTTTTATCCTTTCCTTATCTTTAATTATTCTTTCCCTTATCTCATTTACCTTTCCTTTCTTTAATAAACATTTCCTTTATCCCTATTTATCCCCTTTTCCTTTTTCTTTAATTTTCATTCCCCCATCTTTAAAATTTTCCCCTTTTCCTTTTTCCTTTTCCCTTTTCTTTAATTATCATTTCCTTATCCCTTTTATTATTTTTTCCTATCTCACTTTTCCTTTCCTTACCTTAATTATCCTCTCCTATCTCTATTTTTCCTTTCCTTATCCCTTTAAATTTTCAATTTCCCTTATTTAATTAAAACCTTTTTCCCTTTTCTTTTTATTTTTTTTTTTAAAAATCTTTTTCCTTTTTTATTATTTCCTTTTTAAACATTTTTATTTTAACCTCTCCATTTTAAAATTTTTTTTCCTTTTACCCCTTTTTTAATTTTTTTATCAAAATTTTTTTTTTTTTTTTTTTTTTTAAAATTTTTTTTTAAATTTTTTTTTTTAATTTTTAACCCCCCCCTTAAAAAAAAAAAGGGGGGGAAAAAAGGGGGGGGGGTTTTTTGAAAAACCCCCCCCCCCCCCCCAAAATACCAAAATTAACCCTGGGTTTAGGGCCCCAAAATTGTTTTTTTTTTTTAAGGTGGGTTTTTTGTTTTTTTTTTTTCTTATAAATTTTTTTATTTTAAAAAAATTGGTTGAAAAATTTTTTATTTTAATTTTTTTTTTTTCTTTTTTTTTTAATTTTTTTTTTGTTTTTTTTATAAAAGGGGGTTTTTTTTTTTTTTATTTTTTTTTTTTTTTTTTTTTTTTTTTTTTTTTTTTTTTTTTTTTTTTTTTTTTATTTTTTTTTTTAATTTTTTTTTTAAAAAAATTTAAATCTTTTTTAAATTTTTTTTTATTTAAAAAATTTTTTTTAAAATTTTTTTTTTGTTATTTAAAATTTTTTTTAAATTTTTTAAATTAATTTTTTAAAATTTTAAAAATTTTATTTTAAATTTTTTTTTTTAAATTTTTTTTTAAATTTTAACCTTAATTTTTTTAAATTTTAATTTTAAAATTTTTTAAAATTTTTATTTTAATTTTTAAAATTTTTTTTTATTTTTTTTTTATTTTAAAAATTTTAAAAAATTTTTTTTAAAATTTTTTTTTTTAAAAATTTTAAATTTTTGGGGTTAAATTTTTAAAATTAAATTTTTTTAATTTTTTTAAAAAAAATTTTTTTTTAAAAAATTTTATTTTTATTTTAAAATTTTTTTTTTTAAATATTTTTAATTTTAATTTTTTTTATTTAATTTTTTTTTAATTAAATTTAGGGTTTTTTTAAAAAAATTTTTTTTTTTAAAAAATTTTTAATTTTAAAAATTTTCCCATCATTTTATCATTTCCCCTTTTTTTTTTTTTCTAATTTTCTTTTTTTACTAATTCTTTCCCCTTAAAATTTTTTATCATTTTTCCTTTTTACTAAAAATTTCCTTAAAAATTTCTTTCCTTATCTTAAATCATTTTCCTTTTCTTTTTTATCTTTCCTTATTTTTAATTTCCCCTTTTTTTTAAATTTAAATTTTTTCCCCTTATCCAAAATTTTTTTCCTTATCTTTAAATTTTCCTTTCCTTTTCTTTTATCTTTCCTTAATAATTAACCCATTTTAAAAATTTTCCACTTTTAATTTCCCTACTTTAAACATTTCCCCCTTTTTTAAAAAAACACCCAAACATTTAATTTTAATTTCCCACAAAAAAATTTACTAATTACACCTTAAATTAAATTTCCTTTCAAAAAAAATGAATTTTTTTAAAAAATTACATTTTTTTTTAAATTTCTTTTCCCTTTAAAATTTTCCCACAAATTAATTTTCCTTTTCAAATACATTTTTTTAAATAATTAATTTCCTTTCAAAAATTTTTTTACTTAAAACAAATTTTTTTTTTTAATTTCCTTTCCTTATCTTTAATTATCCCTTTCCTTTACTCTAAAAAACCTTTTCCTTTTTTTTCATTATCCTTTCCTTATCTTTTTCTTTCCCCCATCTTTAATTTTCCTTCCCCTTTTCTTTAATTTACTTTTCCTTTTTTTAATTATCCTTTTTCCTTATTTTTTAATTTCCCCTTTTCCCTTTCTTTTAATTTTCCTTCCTTATCATTAAATCTCCTTTCCTTACTTTAATTACCCTTTTCCTCCTCAAATTATCCTTTCCTTACTTTAATTATCCTTCCCCTTTTCTTTTAAATTTCCCTTTTTTATCTTTTTAAATTTCATTTTCCCTTTTCTTTAATTTTCATTTCCTTATCTTTAAATTATCATTTTCCCCATCTTTAAAATTTTCCTTTCCTTATCTTTTTAAATTTTCATTTCCCTATCTTAATTATCATTTCCTTACCTTTTTTATCCTTTTCCCTTTTCTTTAATTACCATTCCTTTTCCTAACCTTCCTTATCTTTAAAATTTTCCCTCCCTATCTTTTTCATTTTCCCTTATCTTTAAAAATTTTCCCTTTTCCCTTTTCTTAAAATCATCTCTTATCTTTAAAATTTTCCTTACCTTATCCTAATCCTTTCCCTTATCTTTAATTTTCCTCTCCCACTTTTCTTTCCTTTTCTTTAATTATCCTTCCCTTACTTTAATTATTCTTTCCTTATTTGGTATTAACACAGTCGGGGATTTTTTTATGTGAACTTATTTTCAGTAGTATGGGGGTTTTGTGATTTGTGGTGGTTGATATGGCCCCTACTTAGTGCCCTTCTATTCCCTCCTTTTTCCCTGATTCTGTGTCGCAGTTGCTTTTTGTATTGTATTGGTTAGCATTCTTTTTTGTTCAAGCAGATGTTTGGTTGCCGTCGGTCAGAAGTTGTTTAGGACTTTGTCGTCACTTGTTTAAGTCTAGTGAGTCGTGAGACACAGCGAATTTTAAGCACTTCACCATACTCACACTTGTACAATTTGAAATATCTTTTAAATTTTAAATGTCCCAGGAGGTATTTAAAAATTAAAAATGTGTTTGTGCTTTCAGCACAATAATTTTGTATGAGAAAAAGTGATATTTTTTTGATTACTGTGATTTTTTAAATTTAAATTTTTAATTTGAAAATACCTTAGACTTAATAAATTTATTAATTTTAATTTCTTGTTAGTAGCCTCCCAGTTGTAATCCTGAAGCACTATTGAAAATACTGAATTCAAATGGATAATTGGACAAGGTACTGATTTATTGTACAAAAAACCCAGAAAACAGGCGGATGCTAGAAGAGCAGTCCTTTTATATTCACTGGGATCTCTAAGTTTTTAGAATCGCTTTTTTTGTAAAACCACCCATCCCCCTATAACTACTATACTACTATACACTCTACTATATATACTACTACAAACTACTACTACGCTATAATCCCCCTTCTTGTCTCGTCCCTGTCGGGCTGGCTGTTTATGGCTCATTTTTTTTTCTGTTGGAAACGAGCCGAATGCACAGTGTTGGACAAAGGTTTTAAACACACTTCCACAGAATCTCCGTGTCGTTTAGCACTCAGGTTGGGGCCTGAGTGCAGGAAAATGGCTCATTTGGAGTTTAGACATCGGCCCTTGCCCTAGGGCTCCATGCATGGGCTGAAAAGGTAATCGTTGACATCAATGGTCCCGGGGGAATGGTAAGGTGACTGCGTGCCCCACTCCTCCTACCCCGAACCGACTCCAGGAGTTACTCTCTGTAGGGGGAGTTGAGATAAAGTGAGCGGGTTTGTGCCGCTGTGCCCAAAGGCCACTTTTACCCCCTCCCTGCAGTAACTGCTGCACCACGGCCCCCTTTTTTCCCCCCCTGCCTGAGCTTATTGCCCCACCAGGCCCATGTTACCCCCTGCCTGCAGTTTACATGCTGTTCCACGGACCACTTTTACCCCTGCCTGCGTTTAATGCTGCACCACGGACCCCTGTTACACCCCTGCCTGTATTTAAATGCTGCACTGGGCCCCACTTTTAAACCCCCCTGCCTGCAGTTTTTTTCTGCCCCACGGCCCACTGTTACATCCTGCCTGCAGCTTCTGCTGCCCACGGCCCACTGTTACACCCCGCCTGAAATTTAATGTGCACCCGGAACCGTTACAAACCCTGTTGTAGCTTGATGCTGCCCCACGGCCCCCTTTACATCCCTGCTACAGCTTACATGTGCACACGGACCCTGTTACACCCATCCCTGCGTTTACTCTGCCCCACGGAACCTGTTACAACCCTCCCTGCCTCTTACATGCTGCAGCACAAACCCCCTGTTACAACCCTGTTTTGTAGTTCCTGCTGCCCACGGTCCACTGTTAAAACCCTGCCTGCAGCTTCCATGTGCCCCACGGTCCATTTTAAAACCCTGCCTGCAGTTTCCCATGCGCACCAGGGCCCACTGTACAAACCCTGCCTGCAGTTCCCATGCTGCCCCACGGTCCCTGTTAAAACCTGCCTGTAGCTTTGCTGCCCCCGGTCCACGGGTAAACCTGCCTGCAGCTTCCATGCTGCACCACGGCCCACTTTTTAAAACCCTCCCGCAGTTCCATGTGACCAGGGTCACTGTTAAAACCCCTCCCTGCAGCTTCCATGCTGCACATGACCATGTTAAACCTCCCGCAGTTCCATGCGCCCCAGGGTCCTCTGTTAAAACCCCTGCCTGCAGCTTCCTGTGCCCCCTGCCACTGTTAAACCCCCTGCCTGAGCTTCCTGCGCCCATGACCACTGTAAACCCGCCTGCGCTTCATGTGCACCATGCCACTGTTACCCCCTGCCTGCGTTCCATGCTGCACCATGCCCATGTTAAAAACCCTCTGCAGTTCCTGCTGCTTTGACCACTGTTAAAACCCCTGCCTGCAGTTTCCCATGCGCATCATGACCCTGTTAAAACCCCTGCTGCGTTCTCTGCATCACTGACCACTGTTGCAATCCTGCCTGCAGTTCCTGCTGCATCACTGACCACTTTTAAAAAACCCTCCCGCACTTCCATGCGCATCACTGCCACGTTACAACCCTCCCTGCGCTTCCATGCTGCCCCGGCCCCTGTTAAAAACCCTGCGGGCTTCCAGCTTCCCGGCCCCACTGACAACCCTCCCTGCAGCTTCCTTGTGGCCATGCCCACTTTTAAAACCCCTGCTGTAGCTTCCTGTGGACCAGACCCGTTACAACTTGCTGCAGTTTCCCATGCGGCCCATGCCCTGTTACAACCCTCCCTGCAGTTTCAGCTACCATGACCAATGTTCGCGGCTTTCACGGGGACCACATAAAAGGATCATTTGGAAAACGAAATAGGGGACCCCAGGTTACACCTATAACAGATGTGACAGAGTGAACAGGAAAAGGGGGGGGGTTGGCTGTACATTGCAGAGTCATTGTTTGCACAAAAATGTAAACCCTCAAATTGTGTGGAATTTTTTGCAGTAAGGTCGAGAACCAAAACTAGTATTTGATAGTCTACAAGCCTCCGGATGCAAACCCCAGAATTCCCAGGAAGCTTTTAAAAAATTGCCCACTGTCGGGAAAAAACCTTCCAGCTCTGCACCCAAATCTTCCCCTTGGGGGTTTCAATTAAAGGCAAAAAAATGGAGGAAATGAAATAAATTGTTGCGTATAAACCAGGAGGCATTGATAAAAATCACATCACGCGGTTTTTAATCTCTGCACAAAATTCAATTTAAACCAGCAAATAATAGAGTATAGACTGGAGAATACACAGCCCTCATCTTCACTAAAATGATGATCTGAAAAGAAATATCCCATATCAAAAAAAAATATACTCAGATCACAACAAAATTTGGGGTTTCGTCATGTTGCGCGGAGCCCAGACCGAATAATGGTTTAGTCCGAGGGAGCATTCACCAAATTCAACTTCAATAAAAAAAACAAAAAGTGGGACCAAGTAAACCAAGCCCTAACCGTATAAGCTGGGAAGTTATAAGCAACCAGACCCCAACTTATGCCTAAAACAATTAACTCGGTAGCACTCGTGTATGCAAAAGGTTTTTTCCTCTAAGAAAAAAAGGGGGTGATGTAAAAACAGAAAGAGAAGGCGTCCCTTTACAGGCGCGGAAAAGAATAACAGAGCGGCTAAAAGAGGTAAAAATTCTAAAATGGTGGGAGACATGGTAGAAAAAATGCAAATCAAACTTAAGCTAAAAGAATCCTTTGGGAGTCGGGAAAATCGGGGGAAAAGAACTAAAACCCAAAAATGAAATCAAAAAGAAACCCCAAAGTATTTCTTTCTATCCCAAATCAAAATCGAGAAAAAACGTCAGTTTTTGGGCCCCCCCCTACTTAAACAAGAGGGGTCCTACACAGAGAAAACAAGAAATGGGAGCTACTAAGCCCCCAATTGATCATTTTTTAGCAAGCCGCTACCAGATGGGTCGAAGATCAAAATGTTTTTTTTTTATGAGAGAGCCACAAAATTTTTTTAACACAAGCCTACCGATGTTATCCTGACGCCAAATGATTTCGAACAGGGTAAATGACATGCCCATGCACTCTGCCCAGGGCCAGACTCAGGGAAAACTTTGTTCATCAAGAACTGAAAGAAGCCCCTATCCGAGCCTTTTCCATCCTTGGAGAGGGAGCAGGGGACACGGGGGTCTCCCACAGTTCCCCAAAAAACAGACTTGCCCCATCCCAAAGGGGGCGTAAAGCAACGCAAAAAACTCCCTTTAGCACTAAATCCATTCATAAAAATCTTTGAAAGGGTCTAAGAAGAAGTACCCGCTTGAAACCCCATCGTTACAAAAACCAGGGCAACATGGGTTTTGAACAGGTCGCCCCCTTTTTTGTTTAACATTGGCCATCGACAAGGCCCAAAATGCACTGAAGAAAAAAAGAATGCGATGAATTTTTACGACTTTGAAAAAGCCTTCGACAGTGTACCAGGGCGTAAAGCGAAAAAATGCGTGAAAAAGGGAAATAACAGGAAAAGCGGTGATGGATTTTAAAATTTCCTCACTACGAAAAAAAGAGAGTATTTCGTCAACAAAAAAAAAGTCCGAGGAGCTACGGTAAAAAAGCTCTTTTCCCAAAGGCACAGTACTCGCTCCCATTTGTTCCTCATCCTTTTTCCCCGAATAGACAAGGATGTCAGCCACAGCACCTTTTGTTTTCTTTGCAGATGACCCGAATCTGCATGACAGGTCTTCATAGCAGACACTGCAAAGCTCCAGGCAGACATAAACCCCAAAATTTTCAGTGGGTGCAGAAAAAATTAAGTTCAACGTGAGAAATTTCAATTCTCAGATATGGTAAAATGGGAAAATTTAAATCTTCATGAGTAAAAAACAAATTTGGGCCCACAAAATGAGCGAAACACCAACGCAAAGACCGGGGATGATCATGTCGGGGGATCTACCTTCAAGGCCATAAACGTATCAATCGATCTGCTAGAAAATGACAGGATGGATAATGAAACCCTTAAAATAGGGAGGCCAAGCCCATGATACACTCTTCAGGTCACTTGTTCTCCCCTAGGGGAATATTGCTGCACACTAACAGCACCTTTCAAGGCGGTGAAATTGCCGCCCTAGAAAATGTAAGAGAACTTTCACGGCGCGCATAACGGAGATAAAACCCCTAATTTTTGGGGAGCGTTTGAGGTTCCAAAACCCTGTATTCCTGGAACGAGGAGGGAGAGATACAGATTAATACACCTGGAAAACCCTAGAGGGATAGTACCGAACTTGCACACGAAAACACCCATACGAAAGCAAAAGACTTGGCAGACGAGCCCATCCCCCAAAAAAAGCAGGGGTGTCACTAGCACTTTAAAGGCCCATCAAAATAAGTGTCGGGGGGCCCGAGACTGTTCAACTGCCCCCCAGCAACTAAGGGGGGATTCCCAACAGCCCCCCTGGCGTCTTAAAGTGGACTGGACAAGCCCCTAAAGTCAGTTCCGGATAGCCGGGGGTTTTCTAGTTGGTTTGCGGCAGCCAGCGCAACAGCCTGGTGATCGGCTCTGATCCCCCAGGGGGGCCGGGTCTCAGACCGGGCCGCGGGGGCGTTGACCCCCGGAACTCTCTCAGGAACTCCAGGTAACTTTTACAACCTGCCTGCGTTCCCATGTGCACCCTGACCACTTTTACAACCCGCCTGCAGCTTCCATGCGCCCAGGCCCATGTTACAACCCTGCCTGCAGCTTCCATGCTGCACCACGGACCATGTTACAACCCTGCCTGGTTTCCTGCTGCACCACGGTCCCTTTTAAAAACCCTGCCTGCTTTTTCCTTGCTGCACCACGGCCACTTTAAACCCCCCTGCAGCTTCCATGCTTCACCAGGGACACGTTAAAACCCTCCCTCAGTTCCCATGTGGACCCCTGCCCACTGTTAAAACCCTCCCTGCAGTTCCAGCTTCCCCGGACCACTGTTAAAACCCTGCCTGCAGTTTCCCTGCTGCATCCTGACCACGTTACAACCTGCCTGCAGCCCCATGCTGCCCCACGACACTTTTTAAAACCCTGCCTGCAGCTTCCATGCTGCACCCTGACCACTGTTACAACCGGGCCTGAGCTTCCATCTAAAACATGACCACTGTTACAACCTGCCGTAGCTTCCATGGGGCCCATGACCATGTTAAAACCCCTGCCTGTTTCCAGCTGGACCACTGGCCCCTGTTACAACCCTCCCTGTTTTTCCGCGGGCCCACTGACAGTTACAACCCCCCTCAGTTCATGCTGCACCACTGACCACTTTTAAACCTGCCTGCAGCTTCCAGCTGCCCACTGCCCACTTTTTACCCCTGCCGTGTTCCCATGTGCCCCACTGACCACTTTAAAACCCCTGCCTGCAGTTTCCATGCTGCCCCCATGACCACTTTTACAACCCTGCCTGCGCTTCCTTTGTGCACCTGACACGGTTAAAACCCCTGCCGCGTTCATGCTGCACCACTGACCACTGTTACAACCCTGCCTGCAGCTTCCATGCTGCATCACTGACCACTGTTACAACCCTGCCTGCAGCTTCCATGCTGCATCACTGACCACTGTTACAACCCTGCCTGCAGCTTCCATGCTGCACCACTGACCACTGTTAAAACCCCTCCCTGCAAGCCTGCTGCCCCAGCCCATGTTAAAACCCCTCCCGCAGTTTCCATGCTGCCCCATGACCACTTTACCCCCCTGCCTGCAGTTCCCTGCTGCATCATGACCTGTTAAAACCCCTGCCTGCAGTTTCCCATGCTGCTTCTGCCCTTTTAAAACCCCTCCTGCAGTTTCCCAGGGCTGCCCCACTGACCACGTTAAAACCCTGCTGCAGTTTCATGCTGCATCATGACCACTGTTACAACCCTGCTGCAGTTTCCCATGCTGCATCATGACCATGTTAAACCCTGCCTGCAGTTCCCATGCTGCATCTGCCCGTTACAACCCTGCTGCAGCTTATGCTGTCATGCCCACTGTTACAACCCTGCCTGCAGTTTCCCTGCTGCATCATGCCCATTTCAACCCTGCTGGCTTCCATGCTCAACTGCCCACTTTAAAACCCTGCCGCAGTTTCCCATGCTGCATCCTGCCCACGGTTTAAACCCTGCCTGCAGTTTCCCATGCTGCATCATGCCCACTGTTAAACCCTGCCTGCGCTTCCATGCTGCACCCCGCCCATGTTAAAACCCTGCCTGCAGCTTCCTTGCTGCATCATGCCCACGTTAAACCCCTGCCTGCAGCTTCCTGCTGACAGCCCACTGTTCAACCTGTGCAGTTTCCCATGCTGCACCACTGACATGTTAAAACCCCTGCCTGCGCTTCCATGCGCATCAGCCACTGAAAAAACCCTGCCTGCAGTTTCCTGCTGCACCCCTGCCCCCATGTTCCCCCTCCCTGCAGTTCCCATGCTGCATCATGACCATGTTGCAACCCTCCCTGCGTTCCCTGCTGCACATGACCGTTAAACCCTGCCGAGCTTCCATGCTGCCCAGACCATGTTAAAACCCCTGCCTCGCTTCCTTGCTGCTCACTGCCCCACTGTTGCAACCCTTGCCTGCAGCTTCATGCTGCACCCGCCCACTGTTACCCCCTCCCTGCTTTACATGCGCACCATGACCACTGTTAACCCATGCCTGCAGTTTCATGGAAATTAAAACAAATGCAGTATAATGTGTCTTTATGATACGTTTCCCCCAACAGGGGGCTTTTAAAGTAAAAACCTTTGGCTTGAAAAGCCCACATGGGGGAAAAAACGTATCAATAAAGGGATAAAATTTTACTGCATTTGTGTTTATTTTCCTTTGTGTGGGTATTTTATACCATTTTTCCATTGCAGCTTCCATGCTGCCCCACGGCCCAAGTTACAACCCTGCTTGCAGCCCCCCTGCTGCACCCGGCCCACTGTTACAACCCTCCCTGCAGCTTCCATGCTGCACCGGGGGCCCCACTTTTAAAGCCCCCCTGAGCTTCCTGCT
The DNA here is from genome assembly GCF_026875155.1 of Cherax quadricarinatus. Classification (NCBI taxonomy): domain Eukaryota; kingdom Metazoa; phylum Arthropoda; class Malacostraca; order Decapoda; family Parastacidae; genus Cherax; species Cherax quadricarinatus. The sequence continues at coordinate 4,677,503 of NC_069478.1, read as the reverse complement.
GCACCATGCCCCACTGTTACAACCCTGCCTGCAGCTTCCATGCTGCACCATGCCCTTGTTAAAACCCTGCCTGCAGCTTCCAGTGGCCCAATGACCACTGTTAAAACCCTGCCTGCAGTTTCCGCGGACCAGCCCCACTGTTACAACCCTGCCTGTAGTTTCCATGCTGCACCACTGACCACTGTTAAACCTGCCTGCAGCTTTTGGGGACACTGATGGGTTTCTTATGATCAGTACCCGTGCCGGGCCGTTACCAGCCAACATTAAACAAAAAAATCTATTCTCTTGGGTAATTTAAATTGGTTCGATTTTCCCCAGTCCCCAACGGTTTTGGGGTTTTTTGATGTAGAAAATTGTTTTCCCGTACAAAAAACTTTGTCACCTTTGCATTTTTAAACAAACGGATCATGGTGGGCCCCGCTCTCGGCGCTATGATGAACCAAATACATTAGGAACCCAGATGATGCCACCCGGGGGATGGAGGTAATTACCCCATACGACTTCTGCAGAGACTCCATCGTTAAACTCTTTGAGACACGGATCTTTCGTTAAATCTTGAGACACAGACCCTTCGTTAAACTCATTGAGCACAGCCCTTTCCCTTAAACTCATTGAGAACGATCCTTCGTTAAATATTGAGAACAGACCCTTCTTTAAAATCATTGAGACACAGATCCTTCGTTAAATAATTGAGACACAGATCCTTCTTTAAACTCTTGAGACACGACCCTTGTTAAAATCTTGAGACACAGATCCTTTTTAAAAACCGTTGAGACAAGACCCGTCGTTTAAACTCGTTGAGCACAGATCCGTCTTTTAAAACTCATTGAGACACAGATCCTTCGTTAAACTCTTTGAGACACAGATCCTTCGTTAAACTCATTGAGACACAGATCCTTCGTTAAACTCGTTGAGACTCAGATCCTTCGTTAAACTCATTGAGACACAGATCCTTCGTTAAACTCGTTGAGACTCAGATCCTTCGTTAAATCATTGAGACACAGATCCTTCGAAAAAACTCTTTTGAGACCAGACCCTTCGGTAAACTCTTTGAGCACGACCCTTCTTTAAAAACTCATTGAACAAGATCCTTCGTTAAACTCATTGAGCCCAAGTCTTCGTTAAACCGTTGAGAACAGTCGTGATAAATGGTTTGAAAAACCGACATGTTAAAGTTTTGAGACATTATGCAGCATATGGAATCTTTTATTGGAAAACGTTTCGCCACACAGTGGCTTCATCGTCCAATCAAAGGGAAAGGCGTAAGGAGAGGAGGAGAGAGGTAATCGCCCCCTCACCCTGGAGTCGATGTGTTTCCTCAAATCTTTGGAATGTATGGCATAGGGCCGTAGACGTGGTTATGTATGTAGTGAGGTGACTTGAAGCAGCGGAGGCGGTCATAGTGGTCCCCCCATGTCAAAAGTGGTCTTTGTCAAAGGTTGAACAAGCGTTGAAGAATTTTTGCAAAAGACCCCCTGATGTGCAGTGTCTGACATTGTGATAAAGGGTTTTGAAAAAAAAACAAGTTGAAGATTGGAAAACTTATGCGTTTGGGGAAATTCTTTTTAAGGAAAGTTTCGCCACACGTGGTTCATGTCCAATAAAAAGAGGAGGCGAAAAGGAGAGGAGGGTTGAGGTAATCGTCCCCGCTGGAGTCGATGTGTTCAGTCCATCAATCTTGTAATGTACGCATAGGGCCGTGGGCGTGGTTATTACTGTAGTGAGTGACTTGAAGCAGACGAGGCGGGATCATAGTGGTCCCACCCCTAGTCGAAGTAGGTCTTTGCCCAAAGGTTGAAAAGGTTGAAGAATTTTTGCAAAAAGTCCCATGCTGCTGCGTGTCGAAGTTGTGATAAAGGGTTTTGAAAAAAAAGAAAAGTTAAAGATTGGGGGACACTTATGCGCTAGGGGAAATCTTTTTTCGGAAACGTTCCCCAACAAGTGGCTTCATCAGTCCAATACAAAGGGGAAAGGCGTAAGAAGAGGAGGAGTTGAGGAAATCGTCCTCCCCGGAGTCGATGTTTTCGTCCATCAATCTTGTAGAAGGTACGTAGGGCCGTAGCGTGGTTTTATATACTGTAGTGAGGTGACTTGAAGCGCGGAGGCGGGTCATAGGGTACCATCATATGATAGGGGATCTTCTTGCAAAAAATTCTTCACGCTTGTTCAACCTTGGGGACAAGACCTATTCATAGTGGTGGTACACTATGCCCCGCTCGTCTGCTTCAAGTCACCTATACAGTATATAAGCAGTCTACGGCCCCTATGCTGTACATTCTAAAAGATGAGGACTGAAACATCGACCCCGGTGGGGGATGATTACTCATACTCCTCCTCTCCTTACGCCTTCCCTTTTGTTTGGAGATGAAGCCACGTGTGGCGAAACGTTTCCTGAAAAAAAGATTCCTTTCTGCATAAGTGTCTAAATCTTCGAGACACAGATCCTTCGTTAAAACTCGTTGAGACACGATCCTTCGTTAAAAACCCTTTGGAAACAGACCCTTCGTTAAATGTTGAGACCAAGACCCCAACGTTAAAACCATTGAAACAGATCCTCGTTAACTCGTTGAGACACCATCCTTCGTTAAACTCTTTGGGGAAAAGATCCTCGAAAAAACTCTTTGAGACCAATCCCCTTTCGTTAAACCGTTGGACACAAAACCCTCTTTAAAAACTCTTGAGCACAGATCCATCGTTAACTCATTGAACCAGATCCATTTAAAAACTCTTTAAACGTAAAAAATCTTCCCATGTACTTTAAACCCCCTGAAAAAGCCCTTAAAAATCCAAACTTTTTTATCGCAAAGGCTTTTGTTTACAAAAAAAAACAAATCTTCAGTCCTGGTAGCAATATACCGAAACAATTGATTTGGGGAGAATGTGGGGTGGGGGGAGCGAGGGGGTGGGGTATGTGGGGGAGGGGGAGGAAGGGTATATGAGGGGGGGGAGAAAGGGGAATAAGAGGGGGGGGAAAAATTGAGCATCAGTTCGAAAAGTTGCCGTGAGACAACTTTTAAGAAAATTACCACTAGTTTTTGGAACTCCTTTGAACCCCCCCCCTTTTATAATCTAGGTGAAAGGGGAAGGTTGGGAAGAGGTGAGGTGGGTGGGGGGAAGGTGAGGGTTGGTGAGGGAAGGTGAGGGTTGGTGAAGAGAAGGTGAGGGAGGTGGGGTTTGGGGATGGGAAGGGGAGGGGGGTGATGGGAAGGTGAGGGTTGGGGGATGGGAAGGTGGGGTTGGTGATGGGAAGGGGAGGGGGGGAGATGGGAAAAAAAGGGGTTTGGGGAGGGGAAAAGGGGGGGTTGGGGATGGGAAGGTGAGGGTTGGTGATGGAAGGTGAGGTGGGTGAGGGGGAAGGTGAGGGTTGGTGATGGGAAGGGGAGGGTTGGGGAAAAGAAGGTGAGAGTGGGTGAGGGGGGAAAGGTGAGGGTTGGTGATGGGAAGGTGAGGGTTGGGAAAAGAAGGTGAGGGAAGGGGAGGGTTGGTGATGGGAAAGGGGAGGGTTGGTGTGGGAAGGGGGGTTGGGGATGGGAAGGTGAGGTTGGTGATGAAGGTGGGGTTGGGATGGGAAGGGGGGGTTGGGGATGGGAAAGGGGGGTTGGTGTGGGAAAAAGAGAGTTGGGGAAGGGAAAGGGGGGGGTTGGTGATGGGAAGGGAGGGTTTGGGGATGGGAAATGGGGTTGGTGTGGGAAGGGAGGGTTGGTGATGGGAAATGAGAGAGGGTGAAGGGAAAGGGGAGGGTGGTGATGGGGAAAAGGGGGGATTGGTGATGGGAAGGTGGAGTGGGTGGGGTTGGTGAAAGGGGGAAAGGGGAGAGTTTTGAGGGAGGGTGAGAGTGGGTGAAGGGAAGGTGATGGGGTGGTGGGGAAAGGGGAGAGGGTTGGGGAAGCGAAGGTGAGGGGGGTTTGGGGATGGGAAGGTGAAGTAGGTGAAGGGAAGGGGATGGGTTGGTGATGGGGAAAGGGGGGGTAGGTGGGGGGGGGTGGGGGGGGTGTGGGAAAGGGGGGGTTGGGGAAGGAAAATGGGGTTGGTGAAAGGGAAAATGAGGGTTCGTGAAGGGAAGTGGGGGTTGGTGATGGGAAAATGAGGTGGGTGAAGGGAAGGTGAGGGTTGGTTACGGAAGGAAGGTGAGGGTTGGGGATGGGAAGGTGAGGAGGGGGGGAAGGTGAGGGTTTGGGGAAGGGAAAGGGGAGGGTTGGTGAAGGGAGGCAGGGTTTGGGGATGGGGAAGGGGAGGGTTTGGGGAAAGGGGGGTGAGAGTGGGTGAAGGGGAAGGAGGGGTTAGTATGGAAAGGGGGAGTGGGTGAAGGGAAAGGGATGGTTGGGGATAGGAAGGTGGGTTTGGGGAAAAGGAAGGTGAAAGGGGAAAGGGGAGGGTGTGATGGGAAAGGTGAGGGATGGTGGTGGGAAGTGGAGTAGGTGAAAGGGAAAGGGGGGTTGGGGAAGAGAAGGTGAGAGTGGGTGATGGGAAGGGGAGGGTTTGGGGTGGGAAAGGGGGGGTTGGGGAAGGGAAGGGGGGGTTGGTGTAGGAAGGGGAGTGGGGGGAAGGGAAGGTGAGGGTTGGTGATGGGGAAAGGGGAGAGTGGGTGAAAAGAAGGTGAGGGTTGAGATGGGAAGGTGAGAGTGGGTGAAGGGAAAGGGGAGAGTGGGTGAAGGGAAAGGGGAGGGGTTTGGGGTGGGGGAAAGGGGAGGTGGGTGAGAGAAGGTGAAGGGTTGTTGATGGGAATTGGGGGTGGGGGAAGGGAAAGGGGAGGGGGTTTTGGGGATGGGGGAAGGGGAGAGTGGGTGAAGGAGGGGAGGGTTGATGATGGGAAAGGGGAGAGTGGGTGAAGGGAAAGGGGAGAGTGGGTGAAGGAAAGGGGAGGGTTGGGATGGAAGGTGGAGTGGGTGAAGAAAGGTGAGGGTTGTTGTGGGAAGGGAGGTGGGGTTTTAAAGGGTGAGGGTTGGGGATGGGAAGGTGGGGTTGGGAAGGGAAGGTGAAGGGAGGTGAGGGTTGGTGATGGGGAAGGTGAGGGTGGTGGGGGAAGTGAGAGTAGGTGAAGGGAAAAGGTCAGGGTGGTGAGAGAAGGGAGGTGGGTGATGGGAAGGTGAGGGTTGGGGATGGGAAGGTGAGGGGGTGAAGGGGAAAGGGAGGGTTGGGGGTTGGAAGGTTTAGAGTGGGTAAGGGAAAGGGAGGGTTGGTGTGGGAAGGTGGAGTGGGTGGAAAAGAAGGTGAGGGTTGAGAGGGAAGGTGAGGTGGGTGAAGGGAAAGGGGAGAGTGGGTGAAGGGAAGGTGAGGGTTGGGTGAGGAAAGGGGAGGTGGGTGAAGAGAAGGTGGGGTTGTTGATGGGAAGGTGAGAGTGGGGGAAGGAAAAGGGGGGGTTGGTGATGGGAAGGTGAGAGTGGGTGAAAAGGGAAAGGGGAGGGTTGATGATGGGGAAAGGGGAGGTGGGTGAAAGGGGGGTGAAGTGGGGGAAAGGAAGGTGAGGGTGGTGATGGGGAAAGGGGAGGGGTGGGGGAAGGGGAGGGTTGTTGTGGGAAGGTGAGAGTGGGTGAAGAAAGGTGAGCGGGGGTTTAAAGGGAAAAAAATTGTTTGGTAAGACCCTTCAAGTTAGACAACTTTTTTCCCAACGTTTTGCCCACACAGTAGGCTTTTCAGTAGGCGAAACGTTTTGGATTAAATTTTAATTTCCCCCATTTTTACAACAACCTTCCTATTTTATACCATTTTATAAAAAATTTTGGGGGATGGTTGGGTGGGGAAAGGGGATGGTTTGGTGATGGGAAAGGGGGGGTTTGGGGATGGGAAGGGGATGGTTGGTGTGGGAAGGTGATGGGGGGATGGGAAGGGGTGGTTGGGGAGGGAAAGGGGATGGTTTGGGGATGGGGAAAGGGGTGGTTGGTGATGGGAAAAGGGGAGGGTTGGTGTGGGAAAGGGGATGGTTGGTGATGGGAAGGTGATGGGGGTGTGGGAAGGTGATGGTTGGGATGGGAAGGGGATGGTTTGGGGATGGGAAGGTGATGGTTGGGGATGGGAAATGAGGGTTTGGGGAGGGGGGTGTGGTTGGTGATGGGAAGGTGTGGTTTGGGGATGGGGAAAGGGAGGGTTTGGGAAAAGGGGAAGGGGATGGTTGGTGTGGGGAAAGGGGATGGTTTGGGGATGGGAAGGGATGGTTTTGATGGGAGGTGATGGTTGGGGATGGAAGGTGTGGTTTGGGGATGGGGGAAAGGGGATGGTTTGGGGATGGGAAGGTGATGGTTGGGGTGGGGGAAAGGGGATGGTTGGTGATGGGAAGGTGATGGTTGGTGTGGGAAGGTGATGGTTTGGGATGGGAAGGGGGGTTTTGATGGGGAAAGGGGTGGTTGGTGAGGGAAGGTCAGGGTTGGTGATGGGAAAGGTGATGGTTTGGGGATGGGGGAAAGGGGTGGTTGGTGATGGGAAGGTGGGGTTGGTAAAGGGAAGGTTTAGGTGGTGATGGGAAGGGAAATTGGTGATGGGAAGGTGATGGTTGGTGATGGGAAGGGAGGGTTGGGGATGGGAAAGGGGAGGGTTGGGATGGGAAGGTGATGGTTGGTGATGGGGGAAAGGGGATGGTTTGGTGAGGGAAGGTGATGGTTGGTGATGGGAAGGTGATGGTTGGTGATGGGAAGGTGATGGTTGGTGATGGGAAGGTGATGGTTGGTGATGGGAAGGTGATGGTTGGTGATGGGAAGGTGATGGTTGGTGGTGGGAAGGTGATGGGTTTGGGGATGGGGGGGTGAGGGTTGGTGAGGGAAGGTGATGGTTGGTGATGGGAAGGTGATGGTTGGTGATGGGAAGGTGATGGTTGGTGATGGGAAGGTGATGGTTGGTGATGGGAAGGTGATGGTTGGTGTGGAAGGTGATGGTTGGTGAGGGGGAAGGTGATGGTTGGTGATGGGGAAAGGGGATGGTTGGGATGGGGGGTGATGGTTTGGTGGGGGAAGGGGATGCTTTGGGGATGGGAAGGTGGGGTTGGTGTGGGGAAAGGGATGGTGGTATGGGAAGGGATAGTTGGGGATGGGAAGGTGATGGTTTGGGGATGGGAAAGGGGATGTTGGTGTGGGAAGTGATGGTTGGTGATGGGAGGTGAGGGGTTTGGGGATGGGGAAGGTGGGTTGGTTTTGGGGGGTGATGGGGTTTGGGGATGGGGAAAGGGGAGGGTGGTAATGGGAAGGTGTGGTTTGGGGATGGGGAAAGGTGATGGTTTGGGGATGGGAAGGGGATGGTTGGTGATGGGAAGGTGAGGGTGGTGAGGGGAAAGGGGGGGTTTGGGGTGGGAAGGGAGGTTGGTGATGGGAAAGTGAGGTTGGGGTGGGAAATGATGGTTGGGGGTGTGAAAGGGGATGGTTGGTGATGGGGGGTGATGGTTTGGGGATGGGAAGGGGAGGGGTTTGGGGATGGGGAAAGGGGATGGTTGGTGATGGGAAGGTGATGGGTTTGGGGATGGGAAAAGGTGATGGTTGGGGATGGGAAGGTGATGGTTGGTGATGGGAAGGTGATGGTTGGTGTGGGAAAGGGGAGGTTGGTGTGGGAAGGGGATGGTTGGTGTGGGAAGGTGAGGGGTTTGGGGATGGGAAGGGATGGTTGGTGATGGGGGGTGATGGTTGGTGATGGGAAGGTGATGGTTGGTGATGGAAGGTGATGGTTGGTGATGGGAAGGTGGAGTGGGGGAAGGGAAAGGGGATGGTTGGTGATGAGAAGGTGAGGGTTGGTGAAGGGAAGGTGAGAGTTGAGGGAAGGTGGGGTTGGTGAAGCGAAAGTAGGGTGATGGGAAGGTGAGGGTTTGGTGGAAGGAAATGAAGGGGGGGAGGGTTGGGAAAGGAAGGGGGGGGGGTTGGGGATGAGAAGGGGAGGGTTGGTGTGGAGAGGTGAGGGTTGGTGAAGGAAGGGGAGGGTTTGGGGATGGGAAGGTGGGGCTGGTGAAGGGAAAAATGCGGTTGGTGAAGGGAAGGTGAGGGTTGTGAAGGGAAGGTGAGGGTTGTGAAAGGAAAGGGGAAGGTTGGTGTTTGGAAGGTGGGGTTGGGGGAAGGTAAGGTGAGAGTTTAAGGGAAAGGGGGGGCTGGGGGAAGGGAAGGTGAGGGGAGGGAAGGTGAGGGGTTTGGGAAGGAAAAAGGGGGGGTTGGGGTAGGGAAGGTGAGGGTTTGGGGAGGGAAGGTGAGGGTTGGGGGAAGGGAAGGTAAGGGTTGGTGAAGGGGAAAGGGGATGGTTTGCGAAGGAAGGGGGGTTGGTAAAGGGAAGACGAGGGTTTGGTGAAGGGGGGTGAGGGTGGTGAAGGTAAGGGGGAGGTTGAAGGGAAGGTAGGGTTGGTGAAGCGAAAATGAGGGTGATGGGGAAGGGAGGGTTTGGGGGAGGGGAAGTGAAGGGAAAGGTGAGGGTTGGTGAAAGGAAAGGGGAGGGTTTTGGGGTTTAGAAGGGGAGGGTTGGGGATGGAGAGGTGAGGGTTGGTGAAGGGAAGGGAGGGTTGGTGATGGGAAGGTGGGGTGGTGGGAAGGGAAAAGGGCGGTTGGTGAGGGAGGGGAGGGTTGTGAAGGGAAGGTGGGGGTTGTGAAAGGAAAAGGGAGGGTTGGTGATGGGAAGGTGAGGGTTGTGAAGGTAAGGTGAGGTTTAAGGGAAGGTGAGGGCTGGTGAAGGGAAGGTGAGGGGGGTGGGAAAGTGAGGGTTGGTGAAAGGAAAAGGGAGGGTTGGGTAAGGGGAAAGGGGGGGTTTGGGGAAGGGAAGGTGAGGGTTTGGGGAAGGGGGGTGAGGGGTTTGGGGAAGGGAGGGAGGTTTTCGAAGGGAAAGGGGAGGGTTGGTAAAGGGAAGACGAGGTTGGTGAAGGGAAGGGGAGGGTTGGGAAGGAAAGGTGAGGGTTGGTGAAGGGAGGTGAGGGTTGGGGATGGGGGTGAGGGTTGGTGAGGGAAGGGAGGGTTGGTGATGGGAAGATGAGGGTTTGGGGAAAGGGAAAAGGGGGGGTTGGTGATGGGAAGTGAGGGTTTGGGGATGGGAAGGTAAGGGTTGGTGAAGGGAAGGTGGGGTTGGTAAGGGAAGGGGAGAGTTGAAGGGGAAGGGGAGGGTTGGTGAGCGAAAGTGGGGTGATGGGAAGGTGAGGGTTTGGGGAAGGGAAAGGGATGGTTTGGGGATGAGAAGGGGTGAGGGTGGTGAAGGTAAAGGGGAGAGTTGAAGGAAGGTGAGGGTTGGTGAAACGAAAATGAGGGTGATGGGAAGGGAGGGTTGGGAAGAAAAGGTGAGGGTTGGTGGGGGGAAAGGGGAAGGGGAAGGTGGGGTTGGTGAAAGGGGAAAGGGGAGGGTTGGTGATGAGAAGGTGAGGGTTGGTGATGGAGAGGTGAGGGGTTGGGGAAGGGAAGGTGAGGGTGGTGATGGGGAAGGTGGGGGCTGGGAAGGGAAAGTGACGGTTGGTGAAGGGGAAAGGGGAGGGTTGTGAAAAGGGGGTGGGGTTGGTGGGAAGGGGGGTTGGGAAGGGGAAGGTGGGGGGGTGAAGTAAGGGGAGGTTTTTAAGGGGGGTGGGGTGGTGAAAGGGAGGTGAGGGTGTGGGGAAAGGGGAGGGTTGGTGAAGGAAAGGTGAGGGTTGGGGGTATGAAGGTGGGGTTGGTGAAAGGAAGGTAGGGTTGGTTGGGGAAGGGGGGTTGGTGAAGGAAGGTGATGGGTTTTCGAAGGGAAGGTGAGGGGTTTGGGAAAGGGGGGACGGTGTGGTGAGGGAAGGTGAGGGTTGGTGAAGGAAAGGTGGGGTTGGTGAACGGGGGGTGAGGGTTGGTGATGGGAAGGTGAGGGTTTGGGGATGGGGAAAGGGGAGGGTTGGTGTGGGAAGATGGGGTTTGGGGAAGGGGAAAGGTGAGGGTTGGTATGGGGAAATGAGGGTTGGTGAGGGAGGTAAGGGTGGTGAAGGGAAGGTGGGGTTGGAATGGGAAGGTGAGGGGTTTGGGGAGGGAAGGGGGGAGTGAGTGAAGAGAAAGGGGAGGGTTGATGGGGAAGGTGGGGGGGTGGGGAAAATGAGGGTTGGTGAAGGGGGAAAGGGGGGGTGTGATGGGAAGGTGAGAGTGGGGGGAAAGGGGAAAGGGGAGTGTTGGTGAAGGAAAGGTTTGGGGTGGGTGAAGAAAGGTGAGGGTTGGTGATGGGGAAAGGGGGGGTTTGTGAAGGAAAAGGAAGTGGGGGGAAGGAAGGTGGGTTGGTGATGGGAAATGGAGTGGGTGAAAGGAAGGTGATGGTTGGTGAGAGAGGTGAGGGTTTGGGGAAAGGGGGGTTAGAGTTTTAAGGAAGGTGAGGGTTGGTGAAAGGGGAAGGGGAGGGTTGGTGAAAGGGAAAATGAGGGTTGGTGAAGGGAAGGTGAGGGTTGGGGAAGGGAAGGGGGGGTTGGTGATGGAAGGTGAGGGTTGGTGATGAAAGGTGAGGGTTTGGGGAAGGGAAGGTTTGGGGTGGGGATGGGAAAGGGGAGGGGTTGATGGGAAGGTGAGGTGGGTGAAGAGAAAGGGGAGGATTGATGATGGAAGGTGAGGGTTGGTTGGGAAAATGAGAGTTGGTGAAGGGAAGGTGGGGTTTTGATGGGTGATGACAGGGGGAAGGGGGGGCGAGGGGTTGGTGAAGAGAAGGTGAGAGTTTGGGGAAGGGGAAAGGGGGGTTTGTAAGGAAAGGGAAGGGTAGGTGAAGGGAAGTTAAGGGTTGGTGTGGGAAGGGGAGGTTGGTGAAGAGAAGGTGAGGGTTGATGATGGGGAAAGGGGAGGGTGGTGATGGGAAAATGAGGGTTTGGTGAGGGAAGGCGAAGGTTGATGTGGGAAAAGGGGAGAGTGGGTGAAGGAAATGTGAGGGGGGGTGATGGGAAGGGAGGGTTGGTGAAGGAAAGGTGAGGTGGGAGAAGGGGGGGTTTTAGGGTTGGTGATGGGGGGTAGAGTGGGTGAAGGAAGGTGATGGTTTGGGGATGATAAGGTAAGGGTTGTGTGGGAAGGTGGGGTTGGTGAAGGAAGGGGAGGGGGTTTAAGGGAAAATGAGGGTTGGTGAAGGGAAAGGAAGGTGTGGAAGGTGAGGGTTGGGGGAAGGGGAAGGTGGGGTTGGGAAGGGAAGGTGAGGGTTGGTGAAGGGAAGGTGAGGGTTTGGGAGGGAAGGTGAGGGGGTTTTGGTGATGTGAAGGGGAGGGTTGGTGATGGAAAAGGGGGGGTTGGGGAAGTGAAGGTGAGGGTTGGGGAGGGAAGGTGAGGGTTTGGGAAGGGAAAATGAGGGTTGGTGAGGGAAGGGAGGGTTGGTGAAGGGAAAATGAGGGTTGGGGAAGGGAAGGTGAGGGTTTGTGAAAGGGAAGGTGAGGTTGAAGGAAAGGGGGGTTTGGTGGGGAAGGGGAAGGGGAGGTTGATGGGAAAGGGGAGGGGTGGTGAAAGGAAAGGTGAGGGTTGATGTGGGAAAGGGGAGGGTTGGTAAGGAAAAGGGGAGGGTTGGGGAAGGAAGGTAAAAGGGGTTTGGGGAAGGGAGGTGGGGGGTTTTCGAAGGGAAAGGGGGGGTTGGTAAAAGGGAAGACGAGGGTTGGTGAAGGGAAGACGAGGGTTTGGGGAAGAGAAGGTGAGGGTTGGGGTGGAAGGGGAGGGTTTTGATGGGAAGGTGAGGGTTGGTGATGGGAAAATGGGGTTTGGGGATGGAAAGGTGAGGGGTTTGGGGAAGGGGAAAGGGGAGGGTTTGGGAATGTGAAGGTAGGGTTGGGAAGGGGAAAGGGGAGGGGGGGTAATGGGAAAGGGGGGGTGGTGAAGGGAAGGTGGGGTTGGGATGGAAAAGGGGGGGTTTGGAAGGGAAGGTAAGGATTGGCGAAGGGAAGGTGAGGGTTGGTGAAGTGAAGGTGAAGGTTGATGAAGGGAAGGTGAAGGTTGATGAAGGGAAGGTGAAGGTTAATGAAGGGAAGGTGATGGTTTGTGAAGGGGGGGTGAGGGTTGGTGAGAACCATCAGCAGATCCTCTTTAAAAGGCATAAAAATTCCTTATTGAATCTACGTTCTGCATAACCAAATCCCCGACTACGACGGTGCGTAGATGCCACACAAAATAGTTGAGAAGCTTCAGCTTGGGGCCAGGGTCGGAGAGTGTCTCCACACGACACACAACCTCTGCAAAATGTCAAGCAAAAAAGTCTGAAAGAGAGAGAGAGATCCTTGGGGAGTGTTACTGTGAAAACGTGGAGAGATGTTCCGGACTAGAAGCAGATTTTTTAGGAAAGTATGGCTGCAAGCCCCACATCGGTGAGATCAGGACTGCCTGTGTACTCCCCGCGAAATCGCGAGGTCCACCGTACAGAACAAACAAGCGGTAGTTAAAAAGGAGTGGTATGAAGGATAACCAATCACAAACCCTCAACAGAGGACGTGAGAAGTGAAATGTTAATCCTCCTACTACATTGCATTTAAAAAGCAAAATGATTAATAAAGGGGATAAGAAAGGAATTTTTAGGGGTATCAAAAGAGGTGGGATCATTTATGAAACGTATATTGACATTAAGGGGGCATTAAAAAGGGGATAAGAAAAGTTAAAAAGGGGCTACGAAATTAAGTTGCTAGGGATTTTAAAAATAACCCCAAAAATTTTTTCCCGGTTATAGAACAAAAGTTAGAAAATTTAAAAACATAAGAACATAAAAAAGGAGGAAACCCGCGCAGGCCCCGTTGGCCATATAGGAGGTCCTTTTCAATTTCCCCCTAAAAAACATTTGACCAAAACCCAATTTTTAATGCCCCCCAAGGAAATAAGCTTTTGATGTGCAAGTCCCTTCAAAACCCAACCCCCCCCATCATGTATTTTCCCAAATAAATTTGAAACCCCCAAGTCCCCGCCCCAATAACCAAAAAAGGGGACTGTTCCACCTCAATAACTATTTTCCAAATCAACTTTCCCTTTTCCCTTTTAAATCTAAATTATCCCTTTAAATCCTTATGGGGTTCTTTTGGGAGTACCTCAAGCCTTGTTAATTCCCCCTTTTTTAATACTATCTTCCCTTTACACTTCGATAGGGCTCCCCCCTTCTTGTCTAAAAGTGAATGTAACTTAAGAGTCTTCAATCTTTCTTCATAAGGGAAAATTTCTAATGTTTGTATCAATTTGTCATCCTACGCGAATGTTTTTTTAACAATTTATGTCCATTCGTATATGGAGACCAGAACTGAGCTAACTAGGTGAGGCTTACTAAGAGTATAAAGTGCGTTGCCCCTTTGGGCTTCTGTTGCTTCACTTTTGTATAAATCCCCGTAATCTATTTGCCCTTTTAGTCGCTTAGGCATTGCTGTCTTGGTTTAAGGGGTTTCTGCTTACCCATAACCCCCCAAAAACCTTTTTGCAACGTATGGCTAAGTTCTACATTTTTAAATTTTAAAAAGCTAGGGTTTGGACATCCCCCAGTTCAGAACCTTTTT
>NC_069478.1:4589419-4663634 GCF_026875155.1 Cherax quadricarinatus | reverse complement strand
GTAAGGTAAGGATGAAGGGAGGTGTTGGCACCTGGAGAAGAAGTTGATATCCTTGGGGTGAAATTTGACTCCAAAACTAACCATGAAGAACCATGTAGTAAATCTTGCAAAACAAGGCAGCCAGGAAGCTTACAGCACTTCGCCGTATCTCGCATCTGCTTGACAGTAGGGGTTGCAAGATCCTATACGAGGCACAAGTACGCTCACACCTTGAGTATGCTCCACTTTCTTGGTTTGCCTGCCCCCCCTCTCATCTGCGACTGCTGGACAGAGTAGAGAACAGAGCAAGACGTCTCATCTCTCGCCTGGACCCATCTGGATAGATCTGTCATTTCAGTAGAGCCTTCAACATAGGAGGGATGTGGGTGGCCTTACTGTTATGTACAAGGCCAATATTGTCAAAATACCACACTTGGATCCACTTCGAGGACAGCGTGAAACAAGCTTTTATGCCACAAGACGGGCAGAAAGCAGCAACTTCACTTGGCTGTACCCTTCTCCAGAACATCACTCCATCTGAGATCATACATACCAGGATGACTCGAGTATGGAACAATTTGTACAGCATAATGATGTCAACGAGATAAAGTCAGTTGATCAAATGAAAATGCTGGCCCACAGATGGCTCCAACTTCATCCTGTCTCGTACTTGTTTGTCTCATAACATAAAAATGCTTTCAAATGAGCTGATGTAGGTAACAGCTCTTAGCTTGCCAATAAAGTTAGGAATCCTTAACCTGTAATATAGCTGTCAATAAAGCTAGGGATCCTTAACCTTGTCAAACCCTGTGTAAAAAAAAAAAAAAAAAAAAAAAAAGAGAGAGAGAGAGGAGGAGAGAGAGAGAGAGGAGAGAGAGAGAGGGAGAGAGAGAGAGAGAGAGAGAGAGAGAGAGAGAGAGAGAGAGAGAGAGAGAGAGAGAGAGAGAGAGAGAGAGTAAGCTTGAATGTTGAGGGATCTGTTTTAAGTCATCACACCTGCATCAGCAGTTCCGCCTCTTCTTCTCCTCTTCTTCTCGCCTTCATCCTCTCTCTGTTCATCTCGTGATTCATCTGTTGCTTCTGGAGCATCACCTTCACCTGCTGCAGAATCACCTTCACCTGCTGCAGCATCACCTTCACCTGCTGCAGCATCACCTTCACCTGCTGCAGCATCACCTTCACCTGCTGCAGCATCACCTTCACCTGCTGCAGCATCACCTTCACCTGCTGCAGCATCACCTTCACCTGCTGCAGCATCACCATCAATATCTCTCCCTCCATCAATTTTCTTAACCTTGATGCCTCTTTTATGGGCAGATACTTTCTTATCATCAATTGTCTCCTCTTTATCAGCCTCTTCTTTATCATCAATAAGATCTTCTTTTGTCTTATGTTTACTTTCTTTCTTTTCTTTGGTTTTTTTATCTTCTTTCGTCGGAGATTTTTCGTCTTTCGTTTCTGATGTTTTGTGTTTTTCCTTTGTTTTTTCATCTTCTTTTGTTTTCTGTTTTTTATCTTCTTTTGTCTTTAGTTTTTCATCTTCTTTTGTTTCTAGTTTTTTATGCTCTTTTGTTTTAGGCTTTTCTTCTTTTGTTTCAGATTTTATCTCTTTTGTTTTAGGTTTTTCTTCTTTTGTTTTAGGCTTTTCTTCTTTTGTTTTAGGCTTTTCTTCTGTTGTTTTAGGCTTTTCGTCTTTTGTTTTAGGCTTTTCGTCTTTTGTTTTAGGCTTTTCGTCTTTTGTTTTAGGTTTTTCCTCTTTTATTTTAGGCTTTTCCTCTTTTGTTTTAGGCTTTTCTTCTTTTGTTTTAGGCTTTTCCTCTTTTGTTTTAGGCTTTTCCTCTTTTGTTTTAGGCGTTTCCTCTTTTGTTTTAGGCTTTTCTTCTTTTGTTTTAGGCTTTTCCTCTTTTGTTTTAGGTTTTTTATGATCTCTTGTTTTAGGCTTTTCTTCTCTTGTTTTATGTTCCTTTGTTTTAGGTTTTTCTCCCTTTGTTTCTTGTTTTTTATCCTCGTTTATCTTAAGTGTTTTATCTTCTACGATCTTAACTTTTTCTCCCTCTTTTGGTTCATCATCATCATCATCATCATCATCATCATCATCTTCGTCATCATCTTCGTCATCATCTTCGTCAGATGTCTCGTCATCTTCGCCTTCGTCGTCAGTGTCGTCAAGGTTATCGTCTTCACCTTGGAGTCACCAAGAAGGTTAAGACGTTAGATCAGTGAGGAGAGTCGTACTTCTCCGGTGAGAAACTCAGCGTTCTCAGGACCACTAATCTCACCACTTATTAAAGCATGATCATTAATCTCATCACACACTAATGCATGACTAGCTAGTCTAACCACCTACTGACTCATGGCCACTAATCTCACCATTCACTAACGCATGACCACTAATCTCATTCACTAACGCATGCCCACTAATCTCACCATTCACTAACGCATGCCCACTAATCTCAACACTCACTAATGCATAACCACTAATCTCACCACTCACTAATGCATAACCACTAATCTCACCATTCACTAACGCATGACTACTAATCTCACCACTCACTAATGCATAACCACTAATCTAACAACTCACTGACACATGGCCACTAATTTCACCATTCACTAACGCATGACCACTAATCTCCCCACTCACCAGCACATGACCACTAATCTCCCCACTCACCAGCACATAACCACTAATCTCACCACTCACCAGCACATGACCACTAATCTCCCCACTCACCAGCACATGACCACTAATCTCCCCACTCACCAGCACATGACCACTAATCTCCCCACTCACCAGCACATGACCACTAATCTCCCCACTTTACCAGCACATGACCACTAATCTCCCCATTCACCAGCACATGACCACTAATCTCCCCACTCACCAGCACATGACCACTAATCTCCCCACTCACCAGCACATGACCACTGATCTCACTTAAACACTTGCATTAATACACAGATTACCATCCCATTATTTAATTACAACCAAATTAAATCTCCTGACATCATCAGATTAGCTCTCCTGACATCATCAGATTAGCTCTCCTGACATCATCAGATTAGCTCTCCTGAGAACGCTGATAACTAGTATCATCAACATTTTCGAGCATTTAATTATTATCTACAAGTAAAATCATATTTCACTATGGGAAAAATATATATGATGCAATATACTAGTATAACCATGCCTATATTGCAAGTATATATTGATTTTAGCAGATTATCTATGCAGTTAAAAATGTTAAATAAGCAATGCTAGGTTAATATAGCATTTTGTTGCATAGTTGTAGGTTCCCATGTTTCTCTTCACTGTCTTAACAATCACTAAATCGTAATGACACGATTGGAAACAAACTATACCATGGGTGGGGTTAGAACTCGCGATCAGAGTCATGAAACTCCAGACCGACGCGTTAGCCAGTGGCTAAGGCGTCGGTCTGGCGTTTTGTGACTCTCTGATCGTGGGTTCTAACCCTGGAAGTGTGCATTTACTGGAATTAATGTGCATTTATGTAACGACTGGAACAAAATTTATACTGTTTCCTGCTGGAACAATCTCTTCTGTGTTTTTGTACAGAATTTTTAATACTAGTCGTCTTCAGTGTCTCAAAAAAAAAAAATTAAAAATTAATTCCCCTCCTGGAAAAAAATTCCTGAGATCATCGGATTTCAAAGAATTTTTTTCACATTGTTTAAGGTAAATTTTAGGAAAACCTTGATTTATAGATTCTATTTATTACAGAGATTTTTTTCTATTCTTTTTATGAAGATATAAAATATTTTACGCAAAAGTTTTCCAATGTAAATGAAAAATATTTGTTAAAAATATATTTTTATATAAATTAAAATTTATATTTTATTATTTATTTATTATCACACTAGCCGTCTCCCACCAAGGCAGGGTGGCCCGAAAAAGAAAAACTTTCACCATCATTCACTCCATCACTGTCTTGCCAGAAGGGTGCTTTACACTACAGTTTTTAAACTGCAACATTAACACCCCTCCTTCAGAGTGCAGGCACTGTACTTCCCATCTCCAGGACTCAAGTCCGTCCTGCCGGTTTCCCTGAACCCCTTCATAAATGTTACTTTGCTCACACTCCAACAGCACGTCAAGTATTAAAAACCATTTGTCTCCATTCACTCCTATCAAACACTCTCACGCACGCCTGTTGGAAGTCCAAGCCCCTCGCACACAAAACCTCCTTTACCCCCTCCCTCCAACCTTTCCTAGGCCGACCCCTACCCCGCCTTCCCTCCACTACAGATCTATACACTCTCAAAGTCGTTGTGTTACGTTCCAGCCTCTCTACATATCCGAACCACCTGAACAGCCCCTTCTCAGTCCTCTGGATAATAGTTTTGGTAATCCCGCACCTCCTCCTAACTTCCAAACTACGAATTCTCTGCATTATATTCACACCACACATTGCCCTCAGACATGACATCTCCACTGCCTCCAGCCTTCTCCTCGCTGCAACATTCATCACCCATGCTTCACACCCATACGAGAGTGTTGGTATAACTATTCTCTCATACATTCCCCTCTTTGCTTTCATGGATAAAGTTCTTTGTCTCCACAAACTGCTCGGTGCACCACCCACCTATTTTCCCTGTTCAGTTCTATGATTTACTTTATCTTTCATAGACCCATCTGCTGACACGTCCACTCCCAAATATCTGAATACATTCACCTCCTCCATACTCTCTCCCTCCAATCTGATATTCAATCTTTCATCACCTAATCTTTTTGTTATCCTCATAATCTTACTCTTTCTTATATTCATTTTTAATTTCCTTCTTTTACATACCCTACCAAATTCATCCACCAACCTCTGCAACTTCTCTTCAGAATCTTGCAAAAGCACAGTGTCATCAGCAAAGAGCAACTGTGACAACTTCCACTTTGTGTTAGATTCTTTATCTTTTAACTCCACGCCTCTTGCCAACACCCTCGCATTTACTTCTCTTACAACCCCATCTATAAATATATTAAACAACCACGGTGACATCACACATCCTTGTCTAAGTCCTACTTTTACTGGGAATTAATCTCCCTCTCTCCTACATACTCTAACTTGAGCCTCACTATCCTCGTAAAAACTCTTCACTGCTTTCAGTAACCTACCTCCTATTCCATACATTTACAACATCTGCCACATTGCCCCCCTATGCATCCTGTCATATGCCTTTTCTAAATCCATAAATGCCACAAAAACCTCTTTACCCTTATCTAAATACTGTTCACTTATATGCTTCACTGTAAACACCTGGTCCACACACCCCCTACCTTTCCTAAAGCCTCCTTGTTCATCTGCTGTCCTACTCTCTGTCTTACTCTTAATTCTTTCAATAATAACTCTACCTCTGTATGTGTGCTCAAATTGATAATAAATAAATAAATAAATAAATAAATACACTTTACCAGGTATACTCAACAGGCTTATTCCCCTATAATTCTTACACTCTCTTTTCTCCCCTTTGCCTTTATGCAAAGGAACTATGCATGCTCTCTGCCAATCCCTAGGTACCTTACCCTCTTCCATACATTTATTAAATAATTGCACCAACCACTCCAAAAAATTTATTTTTCCCCACCTGTTTTTTAAACATTTCTATCTTTACCCCATCCCCCCCCCCCCCCCCCCCCGGCTGCCTTACCCCTTTCAAATTTTACCTACTCCCTTTCACGAATTCCCCACACCCACAACTGCTCTTCCCCACTCCTAAAGATGTTTTTTCCTCCTTGCCCTATAAAACGAAATCACAGTTTCCCTATTTTCATCAACATTTAAAAATTCCTAAAAAGATTCCCTCCATTTCCCCAATACCCCCAACTTCCTTTTAAATAATTTCCCCTCTTCTTTTTTTTTTTTTTTAACAAACAAATCCATTATTTTTTTTTTTTCTAGGCTTTTTAAAAAACTTGTTAATCTCACTCAAAAATTTTTTCTTTTTTCAACAAAATTAGTTAATTAACATCTACCCACTCTCTCTCATTTGCTCTCTTTTTACTTTTGCTTCCCCACTCTTTTAACCTCTTTTTTCCCCCCATGTACTTTTTTAAATTCCCGTAACGAATGGGAGTTTATTCTTTTTTCTAGGATTTTCATATTTTTTTTTTAAAAGTGGGGGAAGGGGATTCCCCCCCCGTGGGGTTCAGTCAGGGGCCCCAAAAGTTTCCAGTGGGGGGGTCATAACTTGACAAAAGGCCCAAAAGTTTTAAAACTTGCCCTTTTTTCCTGACCAATCTTTAAAAACTAGATACTTTATCTTTTTTAGATTCTATGTTTCTAAAACAGAACCTCTTGTTCTGTTTTAATTTATCATGAAAGTGTTTTTATCGAAAGTTTTTCTTATCGTAAGTGTTCTTTGAAAGTGTTCTTTCTTTAAGGGTTTTATCGTAGGTGTTCTTATGGGTAAGTGTTCTTTCGTAAGTGTTCTTATGTAATTTTTTTCTTATCTTTAAGTGTTCTTACGAAAAGTGTTTTATGGGGAAAAGGGTTCTTATGTAGGTGTTTTACGTAAGTGTTCTTATGTAAGGGTTCTTATCGAAAGTTTTTTCTTATCGTAGGTGTTCTTATCGTAGGTGTTTTTTATCGTAAGTGTTTTTGTAGGTTTCTTATCGTAAGTGTTCTTATCGTAAGTTTTTTAATCGTAAGTGTTCTTATCTTAGGTGTTCTTATCGTAGGGGGGTTCTTATGTAGGGTTCTTATCGTAAGTGTTTTATCGTAAGTGTTTTTCGTAGGTGTTTTATCGTAGGTGTTTTTAAATCGTTGGTGTTCTTATCGTAGGTGTTCTTATGTAAGTGTTCTTATCTTTAAAGTGTTTTATCGAAAGTTTTCCCTTATGTAAGTTTTCCTTTATCGTAAGTTTTTCTTATCTTTTGTGTTCTTATCGAAAGTGTTCTTATCGTAAGTGTTCTTTTTTCGAAAAAAAAGGGTGTTCTTATCTTTGGGTTGTTCTTATGGGTAAGTGTTCTTTCGTAAGTGTTTTATCGTAAGTGTTCTTATCGAAAGTTTTTCTTATCGAAAGTGTTTTTAATGTAAGGGGTTTTTTTTTCTTTAAGTGTTTTTATCGTAAGTTTTCCCTTTATCGTAGGTGTTTTATCGTAAGTTTTTTTTATCGAAAGTTTTCTTTTTCCGTAAGTGTTCTTATCGTAGGTGTTCTTATCGTAAGTGTTCTTATCGTAAGTGTTCTTATCGTAAGTGTTCTTATCGTAGGTGTTCTTATCGTAAGTGTTCTTATCGTAAGTGTTCTTATCGTAAGTGTTCTTATCGTAAGTGTTCTTATCGTAAGTGTTCTTATCGTAGGTGTTCTTATCGTAAGTGTTCTTTTTCGTAAGTGTTTTTAAATCGTAAGGGGTTTTTAATCGTAATTTTTCATATTTAAGTGTTTTTTCGAAAGTTTTCTTATGTAAGTGTTTTTATCGTAAGGGGTTCATTGGGTAAGTTTTCTTATCGTAAGTTTCTTATCGAAAAGTGTTTTATCGTAAGTGTTTTTAATGGGAGGGTTTTATCGTAAGTGTTCTTATCGAAAAGTTTTCTTATGTAGGTGTTTTTATGTAAGTTTTCTTTTTCGTAAGTGTTCTTTCTTTAAGTGTTTTTTTGGAAGGGGTTCCCATCGCAAGTTTTTCTTATCGAAGTGTTCTTATCGTAAGGGTTCTTATTTTGGTGTTCTTATCAAAGTGTTTTATCGTAAGTGTTCTTATCGTAAGTGTTCTTTCTTTGGGTGTTCTTATCGAAAGTGTTTTTAAGAAAGTGTTCTTATCGTAAGTTTTTCCTTTCGAGGTGTTTTATCAAAAGGTTCTTTCGAAAGTTTTTCTTATCGAAAGTTTTTCTTACGTAAGTGTTTTTTATCGTGTTCTTACGTAGGTGTTCTTATCTTTAAGGTTATTATCGAAAGTGTTTTTATTTTGGATTTTTTTGAAAGTGTTTTATCGAAAAGTTTTTCTTATCGTAGGTGTTCTTATCATAAGTGTTCTTATCGAAAAGTGTTTTTCAAAAGTGTTCTTATGAAAGTTTTTCTTTCGTAAGTTTTTTTCGTAGGTGTTTTATCAAAAGTGTTCTTTTCGTAAGTGTTTTATCGTAGGTGTCTTATCGAAAGGGTTTTCTTACGTAAGTGTTCTTATGAAAGTGTTTTATCGTGGGTGTTCTTTTCGAGGTTTTCCCTTTTGTAAGTGTTCTTATGGGTAAGTTTTCTTATCGTATTTGGGTCTTATTGAAAAGTTTTTCTTATCGTAAGTTTTCTTATGAAAGTGTTTTTAATCGTAAGAGTTCTTATCGTAAGTGTTCTTATCTTTAAGTGTTCTTATCGTAGGTGTTTTATCGTAAGTGTTCTTATCGTAAGTTTTCCCTTTGTAAGTGTTTTATCGTAAGTGTTAATTTCGAGGGGGTGTTCTTATCGTAAGTGTTCTTATCGGTAAGTGTTTTTTTCGTAATGTTTCCAATCGTAAGGGGGGTTCTTATCGTAAGTGTTTTTTCGTAAGTGTTTTTATCGTAAGTTTTTCTTATCGTAAGTGTTTTATCGTGGGTGTTCTTATCGTAGGGGGTTTTTCGTTGTGTTCTTATCTTAGGTGTTTTTAAATTTTAAAGTGTTTTTATCGAAAGTGTTCTAATCGTAAGTGTTTTTATCGTAGGTGTTCTTATCGTGGGTTTGTTCTTATTTTGGTTTTTCTTATCGTAAGTGTTTTAAAAAAAAAGTGTTTTTATCTAGGGTTTTTATCGTAGGTGTTCTTATCGTTGGTGTTTTTAGGTGGGGTTTTTCTTTTCGTAAGTGTTTTATCGTAAGTGTTCTTATCGAAAGTGTTCTTATCGAAAAGTGTTAATATCGTAAGTGTTTTTCGAAAGTGTTCTTATGTAAGTGTTTTATCGAAAGTGTTCTTATTTTGTTTTTCTTATCGTGGGTTTGTTCTTATCGAAGGTTTTTCTTATCGTAAGTGTTCTTATCTTTAAGTGTTCTTATCGTAAGTGTTCTTTTCGTAAGTGTTCTTATTTTAAGTGTTTTTAAATGTAAGGGTTTTATCGTAGGGTTCTTATCGTAAGTGTTTTTTGTAATTGTTCTTATCGAAAGGGGTTTTCTTATCGAAGGTTTTCCCTTATCGTAAGTGTTCTTATCGAAAGTGTTTTATGAAAGTGTTCTTATCGTAGGTGTTCTTATGTAATTTTCTTATCGTAAGTGTTTTTAATGTAAGTGTTCTTACCCGTTTTTTGTTCATATCGTAAGGGTTCTTATGAAAGTGTTTTTTATGAAGTTTCTTATCGTAAGTGTTTTTTTTCGAAAGTGTTCTTATGTAAGTTTTTCTTTCCCGAAGTTGTTTTTTCGAAAGTGTTTTTAAAATCGAAAGTGTTCTTACCCGAAAGTGTTCATTTTTTAAAGTTTTTCTTTTTCGAAAAGTTTTCTTATCTTTAAAAAGTGTTCTTATCGTAAGTGTTCTTATCGTAAGTGTTCTTACCCGAAAGGGTTTTTATGTAATTTGTTTTTCGAAAGTGTTCTTTTTCGTAGGTTTTTCTATTTTAAGTGTTTAATTCGTAAGTGTTCTTATGTAAGTGTTTTATGGGTAAGTGTTCTTATCTTTGGGGTTCTTATCGTAAGTGTTCTTATCGTAGGTTTTCTTATCTTTAAGGGTTTTCTTATCGAAAAGTGTTTTATCGTAAGTTTCTTATCGTAAGTTTTCCCTTATCGAAAGTGTTCTTATGTAATTTGTTCTTATCGTAAGGGTTCTTATCGTAAGTGTTCTTATCGTAATTTGTTTTATCGTAAGTGTTCATATCGAAGTGTTTTTAAAGTAAGTTTTTCTTATCGAAAGTGTTTTTATCGAAAGGGGTTATTCGAAAAGTTTCTTATCTTTAAGTGTTTTTATCGTAATTTGTTTTATCGTAAGTGTTCTTATCGAAAGGTTTTTATGAAAGTGTTCTTATCGAAAGTTTTTTAAATCTTTAAGTGTTTTATCGTAGGTGTTCTTATCGAAAGTGTTCTTACGTAATTGTTCTTTCGTAAGTGTTCTTATCGTAAGTGTTCTTATCGTAAGTGTTCTTATCGTAGGTGTTCTTATCGTAAGTTTTTTTTAATCGAAAAGTGTTCTTATCGTAAGTGTTCTTATCGAAAGGTTTTTCTTTTTCGTAAGTGTTTTTTTTTTCGAAAAAGGTGTTTCTTATCGTAAAGGGGTTCTTATCGTGGGGGTTTTTTCTTATCAAAAAGGTTTTCCCTTATCGTAAGTGTTCTTATGTAAGTGTTCTTATGTAATTTGTTCTTATCGTGTTTTTAAATCGTGGGTTTTCTTATCATAAGTTTTCCCTTATCGAAAAGTGTTCTTATCGTAGGGTTTTTAAATCGAAAGTGTTCTTATCGTAATTTGTTCTTATCGTAGGTGTTCTTACAAAAGGTGTTTTATCGAAAGTGTTTTTACATAAGTTTTCTTATCGTAAGTGTTTTATCGAAAGTGTTTTTAATCGTAGGTGTTCTTTAATAAGTGTTTTATGTAAGTTGTTTTTTCCCCCCCCTTAGGTTTTTTCTTATCTTTAAGTTTTCTTTGAAAAGTGTTTTTTTCGTAAGTTTTCTTTCGTAGGTGTTCTTATCGTGGGTTTGTTCTTATCTAAGTGTTTTTAAATCGAAAGTGTTCTTATCTTTAGGTGTTCTTATTGTAAAGTGTTCTTATGTAAGTTTTTCTTATCGTAAGTGTTCTTATCGTAAGTGTTCTTACGAAAAGTGTTTTATCGTAAGTGTTCTTTTGTAGGTGTTCTTATCGTAAGTGTTTTCTTATGTAAGTGTTCTAATCGTAATGTTCTTATCGTAGGTGTTTTTTTCGTGGGGTGTTTATCGTAGGTGTTTTATCGTAAGTGTTCTTATCGTAATTTTTCTTATCTAGGTGTTTTATCGTAGGTTCTTATCTTTGGGTGTTTTTTATCGTAGGGTTCTTATCGAAAGGTGTTTTTCGTAAGTGTTTTATCGAAAAGTTTTCTTTTCGAAAGTGTTCTTTGAAAGTTTTCTTTTTCGTAAGTGTTCTTATCGAAAGGGTTTTCTTTATGTAAGTGTTTTTTTAATGGGAGGTGTTCTTTTCGTAAGTGTTCTTATTTTTAAGTGTTTTATGGGAAGTGTTCTTTCGAAAGTGTTCTTATCGTAAGTTTCCCTTTATGTAAGTGTTCTTTACTTTAAGTGTTCTTATCGTAAGTGTTTTTTTATCGAAAGTGTTTTATCGTAAGTGTTCTTATCGTAGGTTTTTTTTTATCTTTGTGTTCTTATCGAAAGTGTTCTTATCGTAAGTGTTCTTATCGTAGGTGTTTTATCGTAATTTTTTCTTTTTTCGTAAGTGTTCTTATTTTAAGTTTTTCTTATGTAGGTTTTCTTATCTTTAAGTGTTCTTCGAAATGTGTTTCTTATCGTAAGGGGTTTTATTTTAAGTTTTTCAATTCTTTAAGTGTTCTTATCTTTAAAGTGTTTTTTAAATGGGTAAGTGTTCTTATCGAAAGGGGTTCTTATGTAATTTGTTTTATGGGTAAGTGTTCAATCGTAAGTGTTCTTATCGAAAGGTTTTTTATCGTAAGTTTTTATCTTTAAAGTTTTTAATATCGAAAGTGTTCTTTCTTTAAGTGTTTTTATCGTAAGTGTTCTTACGTAAGTGTTTTTATCGTAAGTGTTTTATCTTTAAGTGTTCTTATGTAAGTTTTCTTATCGCAAGTGTTCTTATCGTGGGTGTTCTTATCGTAAGTGTTCTTTTTCGTAAGTGTTTTTAAATTCGAAAGTGTTCTTATCTTTAAGTGTTTTATCTTTAAGGTTCTTATCTTTAAGTGTTTTATCGTAAGTTTCTTATCGTGGGTTTTTCTTTTCGAAAAGTGTTTTTATCGTAATGTTCTTATCGAAAGTGTTCTTTTCGTAAGTGTTCATATCGTAAGTGTTTTATCGTAAGTGTTCTTATCAAAAAGTGTTCTTTTTTCTAAGTTTTCTTATCGTAAGTGTTATATCGTAAGTGTTCTTATGAAAGGGGTTTCCCCTTATCGTAAGTGTTCTTACGAAGTGTTTTATCGTAAGTGTTCTTATCGTAAGTGTTCTTATCGTAAGTGTTCTTATCGTAAGTGTTCTTATCGTAGGTGTTCTTATCGTAAGTGTTCTTATCGTAAGTGTTCTTTCGAAAGTGTTTTATCGAAAGTTTTTTTTATCGTAGGTGTTCTTACCCGTAAAGTGTTTTTTATGTAAGTTTTTCTTATCGTAAGTGTTTTATCGTAGGTTTTTCTTAATGTAAGTGTTTTATCGTAAGTGTTCTTATCGTAGGTGTTCTTACGTAAGTGTTCTTATGTAAGTTTTTCTTATCGAAAGTGTTTTTATCGTAGGTGTTTTTTATGTAAGTGTTCTTATCGAAAGTTTTCTTTCGTAAGGTTCTTATGTATGTGTTTTATCAAAAAGTTTTTCTTATCGAAGTTTCTTATCGTAAGTGTTTTATCGAAAGTTTTCTTATCGTGTTCTTATCGTGGGTGTTTTTTTCTTTAAGTGTTTTTTATCGAAAGTGTTTTTTTTATCTTTAGGGTTGTTCTTTATCCGTAAAGTGTTCTTATCTTTAAGTGTTTTATCGTAGGGTTCTTATCAAAAGTTTTTCTTATGTAAGTGTTTTTTATCATAAGTGTTCTTACGTAAGTGTTCTTATCGAAAGGTGTTTTTTATGTAGGTGTTTTTAAATCATAAGGGTTTTTTTCGTAAGTGTTTTTTATGAGGTGTTCTTATCGTAAGTTTTCTTTTCGTAATGTTTTATCGTAAGTTTTTTTTCCCGTGGTGTTTTTCGTAGGTGTTTTTTTATGGTAAGTGTTCAAATTTCGTAAGTGTTCTTATCGTGGTGTTCTTTTTTTTAAGTGTTTTATGGGAAAAGTTTTCCCTTATCTTTAAAGTGTTCTTATCGTAAGTGTTCTTATCGTAAGTGTTCTTATCGTAAGTGTTCTTATCGTAAGTGTTCTTATCGTAAGTGTTCTTATCGTAAGTGTTCTTATCGTAGTGTTCTTATCGTAGGTGTTTTTTTTCTTTAAGTTTCTTTGAAAGTGTTCTTTGTAAGTGTTCTTATCGAAAGTGTTTTTATCGTAAGTTTTCCCTTATCGTAAGTGTTCTTATGTAGGTGTTCTTATTGGGAATTTGTTAAATATCGTAATTGTTTTTTGTAAGTGTTCTTTCGAAGGTTTTTATGGGAAGTTTTCTTATCGTAAGTGTTCATTTTCGTAAGTGTTCTTTTTCGTAATGTTCTTATCTTTTGGTGTTCTTTTCTTTAATTTGGTCTTATCGTAAGTGTTCATATAGTAAGTGTTTTTTATCGAAAGGGGTTCTTTCGTAAGGTTCTTATGAAAGTGTTTTATCGTAGTGTTCATATTTTAAGTGTTCTTTGTTAAGTTTTTCTTATGAAAGTATTAGCTTTACGGGTTTGAAAGTTAAAAATTTTCCAAAATTAAAATTTTGTAAAAAATAAAAGGAAACTGTCCCCTGTGTGTGGTTTTTTTGGCCAGGGGTCGAGTAAAAAGTCCGTTTTGGGTGAGTTTGTGTTGTATTCATAATTTGGTTACGGGGGTTTGGAAGTCTTTGCCCTGGCCCTGCCTTTCTTGTACGAATTTTGTGTGTGTGTTTTTACAATAAGTCACAGTCCTTTCCGTTTGGTGTTGTTGTTGTGGTTTTTGGTTTTTTTGGGGTGTGTGTTTTGTGGTGTGTGTGTGTTGTTTGTTGTGTGTTTTGAATCACCTAGTTGTACTAAACATAGTTGTGGCTCCCCGGGTCCGGTTTTTCATAAGTTCTTGACCCCCGCCTTTTTCAGTTTCCGCTTTTAATTTCTTCTCCCCCTGCTCCATGAGTTTTAAACCCCCTCTTAAAAATTTTATGGGGGGTTTCCCCTTTGCCCCCATTTATTTCACTTTCCGGGATGTTCCATTTCCTGACAACCCCTTGTGACTAAAAAAATTACACCCCTTAAACATTCCTCTGACTCATCTAAAGTTTTTCAACTTCCAACCCGGGGGCCCCCTTGGTCTGGACCCCATAACCCGGAAAAAAAATTATCCCCTGTCCACCTTGAAATTTTCCTCAAAATTTTTTTATATGGCTTTTATCGTATGTCCCTAACCCTTTCTGCCCTTCTGGGTTGTCTTTCAGGTCGATTTTTTTTAAAAACTTCCCATAGAAATGACCCTTAGGGGCCAAAAGCTTTGGCACAAGGGCTTTGTTGAGAGGTTTTTTGGGGGGTTTTTTTTGAGATGTAAAGGGGAAAAGTAGTGTGACAATGGGGTTTTTTAATTTTTGGGGCAGAGGAAAATGGGGGGGTAAAAGGTTTCAACCCCAGAAGGGTTGTTGGGGGAATAATAAAATTTTTGAGTGCCCAAAATTAAAAATGCGTGTTGGATTGAAATGAATAGTACAGAAAAAGTTTTTTTTGGGTATATATAAATGAAAAAGAAGTTGGTTTGCTAGGATTTAAGGGGGAAAAAAATTTTTTAAAAGGAAGTTGGGGGTTTCGTGGGAGAATAAAATGGATTAAATTAGGATTTTCCCTGAGAGGTTGACCCTAAAGGAAGGTGTAGCATTTAATTTTGAAGGATCAGTTACGAAGGAGAAGAGTAAATTTTAAAATGTAAAAATTAAAGGTTTTGTGTGGATTAAAATAAAGAGTTGGTTTTGCAAAAAGGGGGTTCTGGGGGTTTCGGTGGTTACCCCCCTCTCGTTAACACGGGCGAGGGCGGGGTTTCCCTGATTCCCGCCAGGGTAAAAAACCTTGGGGGACGTGTTTTTTTCCCCACCTGGGGGTCTATTTTCCCCCTTTTCCAGATTAAAAAGGGTACCTGGGTGTTAGTCGAGGGTGTGGGTCGCACCGGGCCCACTAAAATAAGGAGGCTGGTCACGCCCGGGGCCGGGGGGGCGTTGACCCCGAAACTTCTCCAGATAAACCCCGATAATAAGTGTGGACGCCCTGGAGAAGAGAGAGAGAGAGAGGAGGGGGAGAGAGGAGAGAGAGAGAGAGAGAGAGAGGAGAGGAGAAAAGGGGGAGAGAAGAGAGTAGATGAGGGGGAGAGAGAAGAAAAGGAGAGATGGAGAGAGAGAATGAGGAGAGAGGAGAGAGAAAAGAGAGAGATTTTTTAGATGTTAAGCAAGTGTTTTTTAGGAAGTTTTAAAACAAAGTGAGAGATTTAATTTGGTGGCGGGGTAACTTTGAATGCTAAAGTGGGGACTACGCCCTTGTAGGGGTACCGGGTGAAAAATGAAAAGGGGGCCATAAATTGAACTTTTTATAGAAAGGGGTTTGGGGAAAAGAGGCAAAAAACATTTTAAAAAAAAGAGGATAAAAAAAATGTATGAGATATGTTTATGGGCCCATAATAAAAGTAGTTTGTTAGATATAATTTGGGGTTAGAAAAAAGATGATGGGCAGATTCAGGATTGTAAATTTTTACAGAGGGGCCCAGATAGACCCAGTAAAATTTTTTGTAGTAGCTAACAGGAAGAGAAAAATGAGAAAAATAAGAATGACATAAACAAAGGAAAGAGAAATTTAAAAATTTTATATTTTTTGGGGAGGAGGTAGTTAGGGAAAGACATAAGTAATTATTGGAAAAAAGGGGGGGCTAACTTTAAATTAAAAGTAATGAAAAGGGTTTGGGAAGGGAAGTTTTGGAGTGGGAATTTTAAAAAATGCAGTGTTAGGGTGTTGCAGGAAAATGTGTGGATTTAGGAGGGTGGGTGCGGGAGGGAAGAGAAGTGATTGGGGAATGATAAAGGTAAGGGAATGGAACGGGGAAAAAAAGGGTTAGCACATTTAGGGGGCTTTTACAAGAAGGAATGATTTAAGGGGAAGAAGAATAGGGAAGGGAAAAGAGAGTGATATCAACCGTTTTCTGAGAATGGGAAAAATTTTTTGGGAGGTTGAGTTTAAAAGGGTTGAAAAAAGCCGGGGGGGGGAAAACGAATGGTTTTAAAAATTTAAAAACTAAAAAAGAGGAAAAATTTCTGAAGTTTCGGGGAAAAAGGGAATATTTTAAAAAAACTTTTTAAAAATGTTGTTTGAAAATAAGGGAAGCTGGGGGAAATTTTACCCACGCTCGCCATTTTTAATGAGTGAGGAAGAGCCAAAGTTTGTGGGGGGGGTTAGGGGATTGGTAAAAAGACAAGCAGGGAAAATTTTGGAGAGGGTAAAGTAGCTGGAATTAATGGGATCAATACAAAAAAAATTAAAAGCAGGGGGGATTATTAGTTTTGAAGTAATTGTGTCTTTTTTTCAATAAATTTTTGGAAAGGGGGGGAACAAAGGTTTGGGGCGAGACCACGCATAGTTTCTTCGTTTTCGGGAAAAAGAAGACAAAAGAGAGGGGAAAAGAATTTAAATAGGAAAATAAACCTTTATTGAGAAATTTTCGGGTTTAAGGGGTTTGAAATAGTACAGTTATTTTTTTAAAAATTTAAAGGGTAAGTGGGGAGAAAAGGATTGAGATGAACAAGGGGGGCCTTTAGGAAGGGAGGGAGTGGGGTAGCCCAAAAGGTTTTTACTTTAGAACCAAAAAAAAGTTTTAAAAGTTTTTTATGTAGGGAGTGGGGAAAATTTTTTTTGCTTCATTTTTAAAATAAAATTTAATAATTTTTAATAATAATAAAAAATTTAATAATAAAAAATTTTTTTTTTTAATTTAATTTTTAAATTTTCTTTATTTGTTTACGGGGTTAAATTAAAAAAGGTAAAAACAGAACCCTTTAGCTGACATAAAATTCCCCAAAAAATTTTTACTATATAAAAAGGGGGCCACTTGTTTTTGCTGGCATTTTGGGCAAATTAGGTCGGGTTTTGCCCCAAAATGGGGCCCCAAACACCTGTCCAAATTTAAACCCCCAAAAGGATGCGACCCCCACCATTTGCCCATTTTATTTGATGGGTGAAAACAAATTGGAAAACCCGGTTTTATGGAAACAGGCCCAATATTTTCCTTGCCGGGGAAATCAAAACCCCGGACCCTCGCCGTGTTGAAAAGGGGAGAGTTTTTACCCACCAGGCCACGGGCCACCCTATGGAAAAATTAGATATGTAGGGTGGAAAAAGGGGAGTAATGTGGTAGATGTTACATGTATATGGAATAATGGTAGGTTAAAAAAAAGGCATTTGGGGAAACTTTATGAGGATATTTGGGGCCCTTTATTTTAAAGGGTGTGTGGGGCCTTAGATAACCCTTGTGTAATTTTTCACCATGGTTGTTTAATATTTTTTGGACGGGACTGATAAGAGAAATGAATGTGGGGTGTTGGAAAAAGGGTTTAAATATTGGAAAAAAGTAGAAATCTAGTGCAATGTGGGGAAATTGGGCACATTGGGTTTTTGCCGATTTTTCGCCCGTGCTTTTTGAGAGATTCTGGAGAAGGTGCCCAAAAATTGTTTGGGGGGAGTTTTGGGGGTTTTGGAAAAAGAAGGAAACTAAAAGGGGGAAAAAGGTGACCCAGGGTAAAAAAAAAAGACTGGTAATGAAAATTGGATTCAAAACTGGAGGGAGGGGGGGATGGAGGGAAATAAATGTGTTCAGATATTTGGGGTGGACTTGTCGGCAGAAGGGGGGGCGGGGGTGAGGTGAAGGAGCGTTGAGGCCTTTTTTTGGAGACAAAGGGGGAAAAGTATGAGGGGTTAGCTTAACCCAAAATTCTTTTTTATTTTGGGGGTTTTAAACCCTTGGGGGGGTTTTAATGTTGCAAAAAGGGAGGAGGGTGGAGGCGTGGGGATGTTGTCTAAGGGCAAAATGTGGTGTGAAAATTATGCAGAGAATTTATTGTTTAATATTAGGACAAAGGGGCAGGATTAATGAAAAGTATTATTCCCGGGGCTGAAAAAGGGATTGTTTAGGGGGGTTTGGGGCATTTAGGGAGAAAGGAACAAAATTGGTGACTTGGAGCATATATAAATCTGCCAAAATGGGGGAAAGGGTGTAAGGGGTGGGGGCCCCCCCCCTTGGGAAAAGGGTGGGGAAAGGGGAAAAAATAAAATTTTTTTGCCCGGGGTTTTAATAAAAGGGTTTTTTGGAGGGGTTTTTAACAAAATAAGGTTTAAATGGTTTTTTGACTTGGTTTTGTGAAGGAAAGGGGGAATATAGTTTTAAAGGGGTTTAGGGAAAACCCGGTTGCAAGGGGGTGAGTTCTGGAGGGGAAGTAACGTGCTTGCCCCCTGAACGAAGGGTGGAGATATTTGCGTTTTTGAACTGTAGTAATGGGGTGCCCCTAGGAAAAAAGTGTGGAGTGAGTAATTTGGGGAAAAATTTTTTTTTTTTTTCGGTCACCCTGCCTCGGTGGGGAAGGCCCGTTTTTTGTTAAAAAAATCATTTCACAGTATACAAAAAAAAATCAAGAATTATATGGAAAATTGGGAAAAACCCCAAATTTTAGACTGTAAATTTAGAAACTATGGGGGTTCATAAAATAAGGTAAGTTGATGAAAAAAATGATTTTTCCCGTGTAAACCCGTACGTGAAAACCATGGGAAAACAATACCTGCCCCTCCCTCAGCTGGAAAACGTTGCCCTTATTCCGTTGGCTTCTCCATAACCGGTTTTGGTTTGCTGCGGAACGGAGTCGATTCTGGTTTTTGTAAAGACGGGGGTTTTGGTTACGATGAGTATTTTTTCAGGCTCAGGTGCCGAGCTGGAAAAATCCTTGGGTTTGGGAAACCCGGGTGCCCCAGGAGCCTTGCCTTTGCTGTATTCCTTGTGGGTCTGCCATGGTGGGCCCCCTTTGGGGCTCGCCGAAATTATCGGACAGTTGGGAAAAAGGGTTTGTTTATTTTTTCCAAAAAAACCCCTTAAAAGGGGCCCTGCCAAATTTTTTTTTACTTCCCGGGGTCCCCTTACCCCCACCCCTTTTTGGAGAATTCGTATGAGTTGCCACGGGAGCCCACTTAGGGTCACGCTTAGTCTCTTCAGGAGGAGGGGGTGAAAATGAGCTTAAAGAAAAAGTCCTTAATTTCCCCCAGATGTTCAAAAGTACCTTCTTTTCTTTTTGTTCTTCAGCTGGGACGGTTTCTTGGGGTGTTTGGGTGTGTTTTGCCCGGGTGGGCCCCCTTCGGGTCCGCTTTGTCTCTTCAGGGGGGAACGGTAAAAATCATTTTGACCCAAAAGGGGTCAAATATTCCTCCCGTGGAAGGAAAAATTTTTTCTTCTTTCCCCCTGGGGTCCTCCGTTTCACACTTTTTGTGGAGAACTTGGATGGGGTTTTCCATGGCTGTGACATTGGGATTCCTCCTTCGGGGTTTCCCAAAAACACCAAAAGTTTTTATCAAAAAAACTTATTGAAAATCCCTTTCCCCCCGAAGGGTTTCCCCTTTCTTTACCCGGTTGTGGCTCGGGCTTCGGGTTCCTTCTGGTGTTCCTTGTGGGGTTTGCCCCCGGCTGGGGACCCCTTAGCTCAAGCTTCTTTTGGGGGTTTCCCAACAACCCCCAAAGTTATAAACAAAATTATTTTAAAATCCCCCCCCCTGAAGGGGTTCCACTTTCTTTTCAGGCTGTGGTTCGGGCTTCCTTTCCTTTGGGGGTTCCCTTTTGAGTCTGCCCGGCTGTGACCACTTTTTATCCCCTTTCCCTTTGGGGTTTCCAAAACCCCCCAAAGATTATATCAACAAACTTAAATTTAAAATCCCCCCCCTGGGGGTTTTCCCCTTTCTTCAAGGCTGTGGCCGGGCTTTGGTTCCCTTTTTGTGCTCCTTGGTTTTTCTGCCACGGCTGTGGGCCATTTTGCATCACGCTCCCCCAAATTCGGGGCGCGACCAAAGATAGCGTTTTAAAAAAACCTGTCAATTATACCAAAAGGGCTTGTAAACCGTTTGTCGGGGTTTCTTCTCGGGTCTTTGGTTTCGGGGTTTCCCTGTGCAAAAAGGCTTTGGAGGTACAGCCGGTGGTGGGAGCGGGCTTTTGGGGGGGCAGCCGGTGGTGCAGCGGGGTTTGGTGGTGCAGCCGGTGGTTAAAGCGCTGAAAAGAAAAAAAAAATGATATAAACGGCTTTCCCTTGTGGTAAAAAAAAATTCGAAAAAAAAAATTTTCTCTCGCGCAAAATTCTTTGAAAAAAATTCCCAAACCCGAAACTACCTTTAAAAACCATCACGTTTAATTTAAATTAGATCAAAAAGGGATACCCTTTTTCATTTAAAAAAAAAGAAAATAATAAAAAAATTTTAAAACTTTTTAATTTCATAAAAATTTAGAAAAATGAATTAAAAACTTACAAAATTTTAAAAATGGCACTTGTGCTATTTGAAAAATTATTATTTTCAAAAAAAAGATTTAGCAGCCAGTGGCTTCCCCAGCCCCCTTACAGAGAAGGTTCCCTTTTCTGTATGGCAGAGGGAGCCCACTGACTGGCGAAAAAATTTCCCCGGTTTTGACACCCCAAGTGTCTTTTTTCTTTATTAAAAGTAAAAAGATTAAATAACAAAGGGGTTTAGCTGTACCCCCTTTTAAAGAGTGGTTTTAAATGACGGAGGTTTAAGGAGGAGATTTTCCGGGGGAGTGCCAGGCCAGGAACGAGTTTTAAAACAGGTTTTTATGTCCCCCTGATCGTCGTGTCCAAGGGCCTTTACAATTCTTTATCCAAAAACACTAGCCTTTCTGTTTAAATCACCCCGCAGTGCTGTCCAGCTCACCAAACAGCGCTGTCCCGCTCCCCGCGTGCGTCCAAACTTTCCCGCAGCGCTGTCCAGCTCCCAGCAGTGCTGTCCAGCTCACTAGCAGTGCTGCCAGCTCACCCCGCAAATGCTGTCCCGTCACCAAAACAAATGTGTCCGCTCTTCTCAGTGCTGTTTAAAACTCACCCGCAGGTGTCCAAATCACCCGCAGTGCTGTCCAGCTCCCAGCAGTGCCCGTCCAGCTCACCGCCCGTTTTGTCCAGCCCCCCCCCCTCAGTGCTGTCCAGCTCACTAGCAAATGTGTAAAATCCCAGCAGTGCTGTCCGCTCACCCCCCCCGTGCTGTCCAGCTCACCCGCAGTGCTGTCCGTCACCGCAGTATGTCCAGCTCCCAGCAGTGCTGGGCCAAACTCCCCTAGCAGTGCTGTAAAGCTCAAACCCGCGTGCTGTCCAGCTCCCCCAGCAGTGCTGTCCCGCTCACTTTGCTTTCTCAACTTTCCCTTAAACAGTTCTGTTAAACTCACCCCCCAGTGCTGGGCGCCCACCACAGTGCTTTTTTCAAAACTCACCAGCCCGGGGCCCCGAATGCCGGTTTTTTAAAAAACAACCTTTAACCAAGCAGTTGCTGGGGGCCAGTACCCCGCAGTGCTGTCCGCCACTTGCAGTGCTGTTAAATTAAAGGGGTTTACCCCCGCAGTGCTGTCCCGTATAGCAGTGCGGGAAAACTCCCAGCAGGGAGCTGGGGCCAATAAACCCGCAGTGCTGTCGCTCACCAGCAGTGTGTAAAGGTTTCACCAGCAGTGCTTTTTCAGCTCAACCGGGTTGGTTTTGTCCAGTAAATAGCAGGCTGTAAAACTCACCAGCAGTGCTGTTCCCGTCACCAAAAAAATTGCTTCCAACTCACCGCCGTGATGTCCAGCTCCCCCAGCGGCTGTCCCGCCCCACCAGCAGTCTGTCCCGCTCCAGCATTTTGTAAAACTACTAGCAGGGCTTTTCCAAGGCCTCCCCCCAGCCGTGCTGTTCCCGTCACTAGCAGTTGTTTAAAAAACACCCGCCCGTGCTTCCAGTCACAAAAGTGTGTCCAGATACCAGCAGTGCTGTCCAGTCCCAGCAGTGCTGTAAAACTCACCAGCAGTGCTGTCCAGCTCCAGCTTTCTGTTAAAACTCACCAGCAGTGCTGTCCAGTCACCAGAGTGCTGTCCAGCTCCCAGCGTGCTGTCCAGCTCCAATTTTAGCGCTGTTTAAAAAACCCAGCATTTTGTACCTCCAAACTCACCAAACAGTTTCTGTTTCCCGCTCACCAGCAGTGCTGTTCCCGTCAATAGCAGTGTGTAAAGCTCACCCGCCCGTGCTGTCCAATCCATGCGTTGCCTGTCCAGCTCACCAGCAGTGTGTCCCCGCTCACCACAGTGCTGTCCAGCTCACCCGCAGTGCTGTAACCCGCCTTCCCCACCAGCGTTTTGGGAAAACTCCCCCCCAGCAGGGGCGGTCCCCAAGGGGTTCTCAAAAGCAGTGCCTGGTTTTAAAGCTCACCAGCAGTGCTGTCCCGCTAAACCCGCAGGCTGTTTCCCGCTCAAGCAGTTTCTGTAAACTCACCGAGTTCTGTCCAGTCACAGAAGGGGCCGTAAATACCCCCACCAGCCGGCTGTCCAGTCCCCCTTTTTCCCCGTACGCCAGGGGTTCCCCCCAGAAAATTTCTGGGCCAGCTCACCAGCGTGCTGTCCAGCTCACCAGCAGTTTCCGTCCAGCACACTAGCAGTTTCTTTTAAAACACCAGCAGGCTGTCCAGCTCACCAGCAGTGTGTCCCGCTCCAGCAGTGCTGTTTCCCAAATCAAGCAGTGCTGGGCCCGCTCACCAGAGTGTGTTCGTCACAGGGAGTGTTTCCCGCCACCAGCAGTTTCTGTTAAACTCACCAGGGAAATGCGGTCCCGGGGTTTACCATGAAATGCTGTCCGCTCACCCATGTTCCCGTGGTTTTGGCCCCGTCAAAAGAAAAAAGTGCCCCTTTCCCTGCTTCCCCCCACAGTGTTTTCCCCGCTCACCCGCTGTGCTGTCCCGCTCAAACCCGAAATTTGTCCAGCTCACCAGAGTGTGTCCGATCCCACTAGCGGGGGCCGTCCAGCTCTTTGAGTGCTGTCCCCGCTCACCGGGGAGTCTGTCCAGCTCACCGCGTGCTGTCCCCCGCTCACGGGAGTGCTGTTCCCGCTCATTTTCAGTGCTGTCCAGTCACTAGCGGCTGTTCCCCGCTCACTTGAAATGCTTTTTCCCGCTCACTGGGAGTGCTGTTCCCGCTCACTAGGTTTCTGCCGTAAAAAGCCCGTTTTTTGTCCCCTCATAGCGGGGCTTTTCCAGCTCACCGCAGTGCTGTCCAGTTAAACCCGCAGTTTGTCCAGCTTCCCCGGGAGTTTTGGGCCAGCTCACCGCAGTGCTGTTCCCCCTTTACTAGCAGTGCTGTCCAGTCCAAAAAAAAGGGGCTGTCCGTCCAGCAAATTTCCCGTCACTGAGTGCTGGGCCAGCTCATAACAGTGCTTTCCAGCTCACCCCCCGGGGCTGTCCAGTCCTAGAGTTGTTTCCCCTCAAAGGCCCGTGCTGTCCAGGGGTCACCGGGAGTGCTGTCCCGTCTAGGGAGGGCTTCCCGCTCAAACCCGTGCTGTCCAGCTCACCAGCAGGCTGTCCGCTCACCAGGGAGTGTGTCCACCCCACTAGCAGTGCTGTCCGCTCACTTTGCAGTGCTGTCCCGCTCACCAGCAGTGTGTCCAACCACCCCCCTCCCCGCCCCCCCCAGTTTTCTGTCAGCTCAAACCCGGGAGTGCTTCCCGCTACCAGCAGTGGTGTCCCGCTCACTAGCAGGCTGTTCCCGTCACTAGCAGTGCCCGTCCCGCCCACCAGCAAATGCTGCCCCGTTTTACTAAAGTGGGTCCAATCACTAGCAGTGCTGTCCCCGCTCACTAGGTGCTTTCCGCTCACCAGGTGCTGTCCCCGCTCCTGCAGTGGGTTCCCGCTAAAAGATTGGCTTCCAAAATTTAAATTAGCTTCCTTTTAGTATTAACTTTATTAGCTTTCCCAGAAAAGGGGTTCCCCCTACCCGATTCCCCGTTAAGGTTTACCGATTGGCTTCCCAAAATTTACTGAGTTCCCCGTAAGGGTTTAAATTGGTGCTTTCCAGGTTTACCGATTTTCTTCCCGTAAAAGCATGCTTTTCCAGTTACAACTTGTTTTTCCCGTAAGAGGTTCCAGCTTTTTACCTAGGAGGTTCCAGCTTTTCCCCGAGTGGCCCGTTTAAATTGGATTTTCTTCCCAAAACTTTAAATGAGTCTTCCAAAAATTCAAATTATTTTCTTCCAGTAATAAGGTTAATTTTTGTCCTCAAAGGGGGGGGCTGTTGCTTACCGAGTGAGGTTTTAACTTTTTTTCATTTTTTAAGTAAAGAAGGGTTTCCCCTGGGTTGTCTTCCCTTTTAGTGGGTTCAACTTGGGTTGTCTTCCTTGTAATGGGGTTAAAAATTATTGTTTTCCTCGTGGGGAGGTTTTAACTTGATTGTTTCCCCGTTTAAAGAGGTTCACATGATTGCCCTTTCCCCGTGGGGAGGGTTCAACTTGAATGTCTTCCTCGTAATGAGGTTCCCAATTGAAATTTTTTCTCCTAATGAAATTCAAAATTTTATTTTTCTTCCCCGTTTGAGGTTCAAATTGATTGTCTTCCTTTGTAAAGAGGGGGAAAAAATTTATTGTCTTAATCGTAGTGAGGGTTCCTTTATTTCTTTCCCCGTAATGAGGTTTTAAATTTATTGGTTTCCCCGTAATGAGGTTCAATTTATTGTCTTCCTCGTAATGAGGTTCAATTGAAAGTTTCCGTAAGAGGGTTTAAAAATGATTGTCTTCCCGTATTTAGGGTTAACTTGATTGGGTTTCCCCGTTGAGGTTCAACTTTATTGTTTCTGTATTTAGGTTCAACTTTATTGTCTTCCCCGTATGAGGTTCAACCGATTTTTCCTTTTCCCCGTAATGAGGTTTAAAAATTTATTGTCCCCTTGTGGTGGTTCCCCTTGATTGTCTTCCTCGTTTGAGGGTTTAACTGATTGTCTTCCCGTGGGGAGGGGTTTAACTTTATTGTCTTCCTCGTAATGAGGTTTTAACTTGATTGTCTTCCCCGTTGAGGTTCAACTTGATTGTTTTTTCCCCGTAATGAAGGGTTTAAATTGATTGGTTTTCCCCTTGAGGTTAAAAAGTTTTTTCCCCTTACTCCGGTTTTGGGGGAGGTTCAATGATTGGCTTTCTGTTGGGTTCCTTTATTGCCCTTTCCCGTAGTGAGGTTCCCAATTGATTTCCCTTTTCGTAATTTTAGGTTAAATTTATTGTCTTTCCCCCTTTAAAGAGGGGTTTAAATTTTTGTCTTCCCTTGGGGAGGTTAAAATTGTTGTCTTCTGTAATTTTGGGGTTTAAATGATTGTCTTCCCGTAGTGAGGGTTTAAAAATTGGGGTTGTCTTCCGTAATGAGGTTCAACCGATTGCCCTTTCCCCGGAATGAGGTTCAATTTATTGTCTTCCTGTGGTGAGGTTTAACTTTATTTTTCTTCCCGTAATGAGGGTTTAAATGATTGTCTTCCCGTAATGAGGTTCAACTTTATTGTCTTCCCTGTAATGAGGGTTTAACTTGTTTTTCTTCTCGTGGGGGGTTTTAACTTTATTTTTTCCTCGTGGTGGGGGGCAAATTGATTGTCTTCCTTGGTGGGGGTTCAAAATTGATTTTCTTTTCCCGTTGGGGAGGTTCAATTGATTGTCTTCCCGTAAAGAGGGTTCAAAAGGGTTGTCTTCCCCGTGGGGAAAGGGTTCAAATTTAATTTTCTTCCCCTATTTTTGAGGTTCCCAAATTGATTTCTTTCCCCCGTAATGGGTTTTAACTTTATGTCTTCCCCGTAATGAGGTTTAACTTTATTGTTTTTTATGGATGAGGTTTTAACTCGATTTTCTTCCCTCGTAATGAGGGTTTAAAATTGATTTTCTTTACGTTGTGAGGTTCAAATGAATTTTTCTTCCCGGGGATGAGGTTTAACTTGATTGTCTTCCCCGTAATGGGTTCAAAGTTTTTTCTTCCCCGGGTGAGGGTTAAAATTGATTTTCTTCCCGTAGTGGGGGTTCAACTTTATTTCTTCCTCGTAAAGAGGTTCCAAAAGATTGTCTTCCCCGGGTGGGTTCAATTGATTTCTTCCCGTGGGGAGGTTCAACAGATTGTCTTCCCCCGTGTGAGGTTAAACTTGATTTTTCCCTTTCCCCGGGTGAGGGTTTAATTGATTTTGGTTTTTTTTTTCCCCGGGTGAGGGTTTAAATTGATTGTTTCTTTCCCCGTAAAGAGGTTCAAATGAAATTTTCTTCTTGGGAGGGTTTAACTTTATTTTCTTTCCTTGGTTTAGGTTCAACTTGATTGTCTTTTTCGTATGAGGTTCAACATGATTGTTTTTCGTGGGGGGTTCAACTTGAAATTTTCTTTCCCCCCCTTTGAGGTTCAAATGATTGTCTTCCTCGTATGAGGTTAAAATTGGGTTGTCTTTCCCCGTGGGAAGGGGTTTAAAGATTGTCTTCCTCGTGGTGGGTTCAAATAAGGTTTTCTTCCTCGTATGAGGTTCAAAAAAGGGTTGCCCTTCCCCGTTGGTTGGGGGTTCAATGATTGTTTCCTCGTTTTGGGTTCAACATGATTGTCTTCCCCGTGGTGAGGGTTTAATTTTGATTGTCTTCCCCGTGGTGAGGTTCAAATTTGATTGTCTTCCTCGTGGTGAGGTTCAACTAGATTGTCTTTCCCCGTGTGAGGTTCAACTGATTGGGCTTTCCCCTTGGGGAGGTTTAAATTAGTTGTTTCTTGGGTTCAAATGATTTTCTTCCCCTTTTGATCTTTAAAAATTTCTTCCCCCCTTGGCAAAAATTTTTTCCCCTTTGGGGGCCTTAGGGTTTCTTTCCCCTATAATTAACATGAGTGCCCTTTTTTTTTGGTATTTAACTAAATTTTTCCCCGGGGTTTTTTTTCAAAATTTTCTTCCTGGTTTTTTTCCCAAAAATTTTCTTTCTGGTTTAAATTTAAAATTTTTCCCCGGCCTTTTTTTCAAATTTTCTTTGTTTTATTTTAAAAATTGCTTCCCCGGGGTTTTTTTCAAAATTTGTCTTCTGGTTTAATAAATTTTTTCCCCCTTTTATTCAATTTTTTTTTTCTTCCTTTTTAGGTTTAACTAAATTTCTTTCTGGTTTAACTAAATTTCTTCTGGGGTTATTCAACAAATTTTTTTTTTTTCAAAATTTTTTTGCCCTTTTTCAAATTATCTTTTGGCCTTTTTCTCTCACGGTTCCCCCTTAACACCTTTTTTCCCTTTTTTTTCAAAATTTCCCTTTTTGGATTCTTTTCTAAATTTCTTTTTTTTAACTTCAATTTTCTTTGGCCCTTTAAAACCCACAACTTTTTTGGCCCTTTATCTACAACTTTTTTCCGGCCTTATCTACAAAATTTTTTTTGGTCTTTATCTCCAAAATTTTCCCTTTTGGTCTTTAAAACCCTCAAATTTCTTCGGGTTTTTCTCCCAAATTTCTTCTGGTCTTTATTTACAACTTTCTTCGGGGCCCCTTTTTCCTCAACTTTCTTTGGTCTTTTTCTACAAAATTTCT
The DNA here is from genome assembly GCF_026875155.1 of Cherax quadricarinatus. Classification (NCBI taxonomy): domain Eukaryota; kingdom Metazoa; phylum Arthropoda; class Malacostraca; order Decapoda; family Parastacidae; genus Cherax; species Cherax quadricarinatus. Next base: position 4,636,412 of record NC_069478.1, on the reverse strand, counting down.
TCTGGCCTTTATTCCCCAACTTTTTTTTCTTTGGGCTTTAACTACAACTTTTTTCTGGCCTTTATCTACAACTTTCTTTTTGGTTTTTCTAAAAAATTTCTTTGGTCCCTTTTTCTACCCAAATTTTTTCTGGTTTTTTATCTACCCCAAATTTCTTTGGCCTTTATATTTAAAATTTTTTCTGGCCCTTTTTCTAAACTTTCCTTTTTGGCCCCTTTTTCTACAACTTTTTCTGGTTTTTTATCTACAAATTTTTCTGGCCTTTTTATCAACTTTTTTCTGGCCCCTTTTTCTACAACTTTCTTCTTTGGGCCTTTTTCTACAACCCTTTTTTCTGGTCTTTTTTTCTACAACTTTTTCTGGCCCTTTTTCATTTAACTTTCTTTACGTTTTTCATCATCAACCCAAATTTCTTAAAGGGCATCTTTCTCAAAAAAGTTTCTAATCATCCTTCAAACCCCCATCATCCCCTTTTCAGATTTTTCTCCTGGTCAATTTTCCCGGCACAAATTTTTTTGGTTTACATTCCTTAAATTTTTTCCCTTGGGTTTTTTTCCTTCCATTTTTTTTTCCCTTTTTTCAAACGTGTTCTCGTCTAGTCCATTTTTGGGACATCTTTTCCCCTCACTTTTTTTTAAAATATTTTTTTTGGTCTTTTTTATCAGAATTTCCCCTTGGCAATTTCTCTCTGACGTCCTTGGTTTTTGACGTCTCTGGTTGTTGATGTATGACGTCTGATGTTCTCTGGGCGTCTTGGGTTTTTTGACGTCTCTGTTTGTTTTAAATTTTAAAAGTCTGTATGTTTTCTGCCCTTTTAGATTCTTGTTCTTGGGGTTGTTGATGTCTAACGTCTGATGTTTTTCTGGGGCGTCTTTATTCTTTGTATCTCTGTGTTGTTTTATGTCCAAAAGTTCCTTTTAAAGTTTTTTTTGGGCGTCTTTTTTCTTTACGTCTCTGTTTGTTTTATTTATGAGTTGGGATGTTCTTTTGACTTTTTGGGTTTTTGTGCCCTCTGTGTTGTTGATGTATGAAAGTGTGTTGTTCTCTGACGTTTGGCTTTCATATCTCTGTGTTGTTGATGTCTGCCCCTGGGTAAGTTTTTTCTGACCTTTGGTTTTTTGCATCTCTGTGTTTTGATGTTTTAGTCTTGGTTCATGACGTTCTGGTTGATGTCTGACGTCAGTTGTTTTTGCGTCTGGTTCTTGACGTCTCTGCTTCTTTTATGTCTGCGCCTGCATGTTTTTCTGACTTTTTTGGTTTTGACGTCTCTGTTCATTGATGTCTGACGTCTATTGTTCTCTGACTTCTAGGGTTTTTTTGAAGTCTTTTGTTGTTCATGTCTGCGTCTGTATGTTCTCTGAGTTAGGTTCTGGACGTCTCTGTGTCATTGATGTTTTTGACGTTTTGTTCTCTGACTCTTGGTCTTTTATGTTTTCCTTTTTGGGTTGGGTTCATGTTGGCTGTATGTTCTCCGGGGGCGTCTAGGTTCTTGACTCTTGCTTTGTTGATGTCTGACGTTGCAGTTCTCTGACGTCTTGGGTTCTTGACGTCCCCTGTGTCCATTGATGTCGGGAACGTCTCCCTGTTCCCCTGACGTCTTGGTTCTTGAGCCCTCTGTGTCTTTGATGTCTGACTCTCGAATGTTCTCTGGGCTTGGTTTTGACGTTTTTTTCTGTGTTGTTCATGTATGACGTCCGGTATGTTCTCTGACGTCTAGGTTCGGAAACGTTTTTCTTGTCGTTCATTTGATGTCGTAGGGTTCTCTGACTTTTTGGGTTTCTTGACCCCGGGCGTCTTTCCCATGCCCTAAAGCCCCTTTTATGTTTCTCGGGACTTTCTAGGTTCTTGACGTTCTCTCCCTCCTTCATGTTGAGCCCTTATGTTCTCGACGTCTGGGTTTTAAACCGTCTCGCCCCCTTCATGTCTGCCCCCCGTCTCATGTTCCCCTAAAACGTTAGGTTCTGGACGTCTCTTTGTGGGCCATGGCCCTGATGTCGTATGTTTTTCTGCCCGTCTAGGTTTTGACCTCCTGGGGCCGTTAAATTGTCTGACGTCTGTTTTTCCTGGGGGACGTCTAGGTTCTTAAATTTCTCTGCCCCTTCATGTCGGGGGCGCCCTGAAATTTTTCTCTGACGTCTGGTTTTGGACGTCCCTTTGTCTTTTCCATGTCTGACGTCCGAATTTTCCCTTTAGGGTCTAGGTTTTTTGACGTCTCTGCCTCCTTCATTTTGGGACGCCCTGCATTTTTCTCAGGCGTCGGGTTTCTTGACGTTTGGCCCCCTTCAGTCTGACGTCTGCATGTTCTTGATTTCCTAGGTTCTGGACGTCCTTTGTCGTTCATGTTTTGATTCTGTATGTTCTCTGAGTCTAGGTTCTTGCCCGTTCTGCCCCCCCTCCTTATGTCTGACGTCTGTATGTTCTCTGATGCCCCGGGTTCTTACGTTTTCCTGCCTCCTTAAATGTCTGACGTCGCATTTTTTCCTAAAAGTTTTGGTTTTTGCCCCGTTCGGGCCCCCTTAAATTTTGGGACGTCTGTTTTTTCTTGATTTTGGGTTTCTTGACTCTTCCCTTTCCCTCCTGTCTAAAACGTTTTGGGATGTTTTTCTAAACGTCTTGGGTTCTTGACGTCCTCCCTTTCCCAAATGCTACGCCCTGTATGTTCTCTGACTTTCTGGGTTCTTGCGCCCTCGGGCCCTCCCTTCAGTTGGGCCCTTTTCGGGGGTTTTGTTCCCTGCGTTTTGGGTTTTCTTGAGTCTCGGGCCTTTAAAAGGTCTGACGTCTGTATGTTCTCTAAAGTTTTTGGGTTTTCTTGACGTCTTCCTTTTCTCCATTTTCGGGACGCTGTATGTTCTCTGACGCTTTTTTCTTGCCCGTCTCTGCCCCCTTCATGCCCTAAACGTCTTTTAATGTTCTCTGACGTTAGGTTTGGGGTTCTTTTTCCCCCTTTCCTTCATGTTGACGCCCTGTATTTTTCTCTGACGGTCTTGGTTCTTGACGTCCCTGCCTTCTCTGTTGACGTTGTATTTTTCCCCTGACGTTTTGGTTCTTGACGTCTCCTGCCTTCCCCATGTTTGACGTCGGATGTTCTCTACGCCCCTTGGTTTTCTTAAACTTTCCTGCCTTCTCATGTCGGGAAGTCTGTATGTTTCTGACGTTTTTGGGGTTCTTGACGTCTTGCCCCCCCTTCATGTTAAACGTCTGTATGTTCTCGACGTCTTGGTTCTATAAACGTCTCTGCCTCCTTCATGTCTGAGTCTTAGGGGGTTTCTCTGACGTCTTTTCTTGATTTTTCCTCCCCTTCTCCTTCATCTTCATCACTCCCCCCTTTAAAAATCTCACCCCCAAACCTTATTACTTTGTCATTTCTCAGATAACTCTCGTATTTTCCATTCCTTTACAGTTAATATTTTTCAAAAATTCTTTTCCCCCTTGTTTTCTCTTTTAAGTCGTCGTTTTCCCGATGACAAAACCCGGGAAACCCAAAAAATTCAAAAATGAAAAAATTCAAATGTATCTCCCCCTGACCAAAAAGGGATATCTTCCACTGAAAGGAAAGGTTTTATCTTCCCCCGAAGGAAGGTATATCTTTCCCCTGACAAGGGGAAAGGGATATCCTTCCACTGACAGAAAGGGGATAACTTCCCATGACAAGGGAAAGGGATATCTTCCACTGACAGGAAAAGGTTTTAAATTCCCCTGACAGGAAGGTATTTTTCTTTTCCCCTTTACAGGGGAAAGGGATACCTTTTCCCCTGACAGGAAGGTATATCTTTCCACTGACAGGAAGGATAATTTTCCTGACAGGAAGGTATACCCTTTACTGACAGGAAGGTATATTTTTAAATACAGGAAAGGGGATATTTCCACTGACAGGGAAAGGGATAAACCCTTTCCCCTGGGCAGGGAAAATATTCTTTTCCCCTACAGAAGGTTTTACCCTTTTTACTGACAGGAAGGTTTATCTTCCCCCTGAAAAGGAAAAGGGATATCTTCCACTGAAAAGAAAGGTATATCTTTTCCAAATGAAAAGGAAGGTGTATCTTCCACCCGACAGGAAGGGAATCCCTTTCCCCTGACAGGAAGGTATTTTCTTCCCCTGACAGGAAGGTATATCCCTTTCCCCTGACAGAAAGGTTATCTTCCCTGGGCAGGGGAAAAATTTTTTTAAACTTCCACTGGGGGGAAAGGGATATCTTCCCTGACAGGGGAAAGGGATATTTCCCCTGCAGGAAGGTAAAACCTTCCCCCTGACAGGGAAAGGGATACCTTCCACTGACAGGAAGGTAAAAATCTTCCACTAAGGAAGGTAATCCTTCCCCTGGGCAGGAAGGTATATTTTTCCCCAAAAACAGGAAAAATATATTTCCACTGAAAAGGAAAATGAATCTTTTCCCTTGACAGGAAAGTATATCTTTCAATTACAGGAAAAATTTTAAACTTCCACTGGGCAGGAAGGTGTTAATTATCATTTAATGGAAGGTATATCTTCCACTGACAGGAAGGTATATCTTCCCCTGGGCCCGGAAGGGAAAATCTTTTTAAATTGAAGTTAGGAATATCTTCCACCCGACAGGGGAAAGGGTGTTTTTTTCCCCCCTGACAGGGAAAGGGAAATTTCCTTTTACAGGAAAAGGGATAATTTCCCCTGCAAAGGGAAAGGGATATTTCCAAGACCCTAAAGGGATATTTCCCCTGACCCGAAGGTATATCTTCCAATGACAAAAAGGTATATCTTTTCCCTTGACAAGGGAAAAGGATAAACTTCCCCAAAGACGGAAGGTATATCTTCCCCTTTCAGGAAGGTACATCTTCCAATGACAGGAAGGTATACTCTTCCCTTTACAGGGGAAGGGTTTTATTTCCACTTTTCAAAGGGAAAGGGAAAATCCCTTTCCCTTTTACGGGGGAAAATTTTTATCTTCCAATGACAGGAAGGTTTTATCTTGCAAATGACAGGAAAGGGATATCTTTACTTACAGGGAAAGGGATATCTTCCAAGAAGGAAGGTATATCTTGCAATGACAGGGGGATATATCTTCCCCTGACCGGAAGGTTATCTTCCATTTACAGTAAGGTTTTTTCTTCCCCTGAAAAGTTTTAAATATATTTTTCCAAGACAGGGAAAGGAAATCTTCCCCTTGACAGGGGAAAAGTAATCTTCCACCCGAAGGAAAGGGTTTTCTTCCCTGAAAAGGAAGGATATCTTCCCTTGACAGTAAGGATATCTTTTGGGCTGACAGGGGAAAGGGAATTTTTCCACTGACAGGAAGGTATATTTTCCACTGAAGGAAAAGGGATAAACTTCCATTGACAGGAAAGTATATCTTCCACGGAAAAGGGAAGGAAAGTTTTTCCCCTGACAGGGAAAGGGATATCTTCCATTGACCCGTAAGGTAATTTTCTTTTAAATGACAGGAAGGTTAAAACTTCCACTGACAGGAACAATTTTTTCCCTGACAGGAAAGGATAATTCCATTTACAGGAAGGGATATCTTCCCACTGACCCGGAAAAGGGATAAACTTCCACTTTACAGGAAGGTATATCTTCCACTGACAGGAAGGGCCCCAAAACTTTTTCCCCTGACAGGAAGGGATAATCTTCCCTTTAAAGTAAGGTATATCCCTTTGAAATGCAGGAAGGATATCTTCCACTGCAGGAAGGGATATCCCTTTAAAAAGGGCAGGAAGGTATTTTTTCCACTTACAGGGAAAGGGAAATCTTCCAAGACAGGAAGGTATATCCTTTTTTCACTTACAGGAAGGTATACTTCCACGGGCAGGAAGGTTATCTTCCCCTTGACCGTAAAAAGGGATATCTTGCACTGACAGGAAGGTATATCTTCCCTTGGCAGGAAGGTTATCTTCCAAGAGAGGGGGGGTATATCTTCCTGGACAGTAAAAACCCTCTTCCCCTGACAGTAAGGGGATGTTTTCCCCAAAAATTACCCGTAAAAGGGATAACTTCCAATGAGAAAATTTAAAGGGATATCTTTTCCCCTGACAGTAAAGTATGTCCCTCCCTGACAGTAAGGTATTTCTTTCCCTTGACCAAAGGAAAATATATCTTTAATTACCGGAAAGGTATTTAAAAAACTTCCACGAAGGAAAGGGGACGGGCTTCCTTTTACTGGGAAGGGATATCTTCCCGTGAGGGGGAAGGGGAATCTTCCATTGAACAAATAAGGGGATATCTTGCAACCAAAAGAAAAATATTCCCTTCCCTTTACATAAGGGTATATTTTTCCCCCGGGGAGGGGAAGGGGTTTTCTTCCATTGACAGTTAAAGGGAAAATCTTCCTCCCGACAATAAGGGTATATCTTCCCTTTTCATTTAAAGGGATATCTTCCACTTGGGCAGGAAGGTATATCTTCCAAAGACAGGGAAGGGAAACTTCCACTGACAGGAAGTTTTTATCTTCCAAAACCCGAAGGAAGATAAAATCTTCCATTGACAGGGAAAGGGAAAAATTCCACAGACAAAAAGGGGATATCTTCCAATGGCAGGAAATTTTACCTTCCTTTAAAAGGAAAATATTTCCACTTTCAGGAAGGTATAACTTCCCCTGCCCGGGAAAAAAATCTTTCCCCTAAAAGGAAGGGATAAACTTCCTGTGACAGGAAGGTAAAATCTTTTCCCTTGGGGCAGCAGGTATAACTTTCCCAAAAACAAGGGGGGTATGTCTTTAAATTTTACGTAAGGTATAAAGTTTCCCCTGACCGGGAAAGGGAAATCTTCCATGACAGTAAGGGAAACTTCAACTGACAGGGAAAAGGTATTCCCCTTTCCCAAAGACAGGAAAGGGAAAAATTTCCACTTACCGGGAAAGGGATAAACTTCCACTGACAAATAAGGGGAAAAACTTTCCCCTGACAAAGGGAAGGGGGTATTTTCCCTTGACAGTAAAAAAGGGATATTTCCCCTGAAAGGGGAAAGGGATATTTTCCCCGACAGGAAAGGTGTATCTTCCCCTGGCAGGAAAATTTTTCTTCCACCCGACAGGGAAGGGATTCTTCCACTGAAGGGAAAAGGGATAAAATTCCCTTGACCCGTAAGGTTTTATCTTCCCTGACCCGGAAGGTATATCTTCCCCTGACGGAAAAGGGGTATTTCCCCTGACGTAAAAGGGATAAACTTCATTGACAGTAAGGTATAAACCTTTCCACGACAGGAAATATATCTTCCCCTTACAGGAAGGGGTATCTTCACTTTTCAGTAAGGTATATATTCCCCGGCATAAGAGTACAAACTTTCACGTCAGGGGAAGGTATATATTCCCCTGTAAGGAAGGGATTTTAAATTTCCCCTGTCTGATGTTGAAAAACTTCCCCTTTGGGAGGAAGGTATATTTTTAAATTGAAGGAAGTTTTTTTTCCCTTTTTTTTTGGGAAAGGGATATTTCCACAGAAAGGAAGGGAAAATCTTTCCCCTGACAGTAAGGGGAAAATTTCCCCCTGGGCAGGAAGGGGATATCTTCCTTTTGACATGAAGGTATACCTTCCAAAGATAAAAGGATATCTTCCCCTTTTTCAGGGAAAGGGATTCTTCCACTGAACAGGGAAAGGGAAAATCTTCCACTGACAGGAAGGCATAATTTTTCCCCTGACATAAGGGATATTTCCCCCTGACAGTTAAAGGTTTTTGTTTCCCCTGGGCAGTAAGGTTTATCTTCCAAAATTTGAGGGAGGAATATCTTCCCCTGTCAGAAAGGGATATCTTCCAAATGACTGAAAAAGGAAATTTTTTCCCTGACGGAAAGGGGGTTTTTTTTACTGTCAGTAAGGTATAAACTTCCCTTAAAAGGACTTTTTGATTTTCCCTCGCTCCTTCATGTCTGACGTCTGCATGTTCTCTGACGTCTAGGTTCTTGACGTCTCTGCCTCCTTCATGTCTGACGTCTGCATGTTCTCTGACGTCTAGGTTCTGGACGTCTCTTTGTCGTTCATGTCTGATGTCTGTATGTTCTCTGACGTCTAGGTTCTTGACGTCTCTGCCTCCTTCATGTCTGACGTCTGTATGTTCTCTGATGTCTAGGTTCTTGACGTCTCTGCCTCCTTCATGTCTGACGTCTGCATGTTCTCTGACGTCTAGGTTCTTGACGTCTCTGCCTCCTTCATGTCTGACGTCTGTATGTTCTCTGACGTCTTGGTTCTTGACGTCTCTGCCTTCTCCATGTCTGACGTCTGTATGTTCTCTGACGTCTTGGTTCTTGACGTCTCTGCCTTCTCCATGTCTGACGTCTGTATGTTCTCTGACGTCTAGGTTCTTGACGTCTCTGCCTCCTTCATGTCTGACGTCTGTATGTTCTCTGACGTCTTGGTTCTTGACGTCTCTGCCTTCTCCATGTCTGACGTCTGTATGTTCTCTGACGTCTTGGTTCTTGACGTCTCTGCCTTCTCCATGTCTGACGTCTGTATGTTCTCTGACGTCTTGGTTCTTGACGTCTCTGCCTCCTTCATGTCTGACGTCTGTATGTTCTCTGACGTCTAGGTTCTTGACGTCTCTGCCTCCTTCATGTCTGACGTCTGTATGTTCTCTGACGTCTTGGTTCTTGACGTCTCTGCCTTCTCCATGTCTGACGTCTGTATGTTCTCTGACGTCTTGGTTCTTGACGTCTCTGCCTTCTCCATGTCTGACGTCCTGTATGTTCTCTGACGTCTTGGTTCTTGACGTCTCTGCCTTCTCCATGTCTGACGTCTGTATGTTCTCTGACGTCTTGGTTCTTGACGTCTCTGCCTCCTTCATGTCTGACGTCTGTATGTTCTCTGACGTCTTGGTTCTTGACGTCTCTGCCTCCTTCATGTCTGACGTCTGTATGTTCTCTGACGTCTTGGTTCTTGACGTCTCTGCCTTCTCCTTCATCTTCATCACTCCTCCCTGAAAATCTCACCCCCGACCTTACTTACTTTGTCATTTCTCAGACTAACTCTCGTATTTTCCATTCCTTTACAGTTAATATTCTTCAACTTCTTTTCCACTTGTTTTCTCTTTACGTCGTCGTCAACTGATGACAAGACGGAAACAAAATAAGTCACAATGAAATATTCACATGTATCTCCCACTGACAAGAAGGTATATCTTCCACTGACAGGAAGGTATATCTTCCACTGACAGGAAGGTATATCTTCCACTGACAGGAAGGTATATCTTCCACTGACAAGAAGGTATATCTTCCACTGACAGGAAGGTATATCTTCCACTGACAGGAAGGTATATCTTCCACTGACAGGAAGGTATATCTTCCACTGACAGCAGGTATATCTTCCACTGACAGGAAGGTATATCTTCCACTGACAGGAAGGTATATCTTCCACTGACAGGAAGGTATACCTTCCACTGACAGGAAGGTATATCTTCCACTGACAGGAAGGTATATCTTCCACTGACAGGAAGGTATACCTTCCACTGACAGGAAGGTATATCTTCCACTGACAGGAAGGTATACCTTCCACTGACAGGAAGGTATATCTTCCACTGACAGGAAGGTATATCTTCCACTGACAGAAAGGTATATCTTCCACTGACAGGAAGGTGTATCTTCCACTGACAGGAAGTATATCTTCCACTGACAGGAAGGTATATCTTCCACTGACAGGAAGGTATATCTTCCACTGACAGTAAGGTATATCTTCCACTGACAGGAAGGTGTATCTTCCACTGACAGGAAGGTATATCTTCCACTGACAGGAAGGTATATCTTCCACTGACAGGAAGGTATATCTTCCACTGACAGGAAGGTATATCTTCCACTGACAGGAAGGTATATCTTCCATTGGCAGGAAGGTATATCTTCCAATGAGAGGAAGGTATATCTTCCATGTGACAGTAAGGTACATCTTCCACTGACAGTAAGGTATGTCCTCAACTGACAGTAAGGTATATCTTCCACTGAGAGTAAGGTATATCTTCCACTGACAGGAAGGTATATCTTCCACTGTCAGTAAGGTATATATTCCACCGACACTAAGAGTACATCTTTCACTGTCAGGAAGGTATATATTCCACTGTCAGGAAGGTATATATTCCACTGTCATGATGTTGAATATTCCACTGGCAGGAAGGTATATCTTAAATTGACAGAAGTTTATATTTCCCTTCTGTTCAGGAAGAGGTATATCTTCCAGAAGAAAATATTTTTCATGACAGGAAGTATATCTTCCAGGAAGGTATATCTTCCACTGACAGGAAGTATATCTTCCACTGACAGTAAGGAATATATCCCACTGACAGGAAGGTATATCTTCCTCTGACATGAAGGTATACCTTCCACTGATAAGAAGGCATATCTTCCACTACAGAAGCTAATCTTCCACTGACAGAGGAATATCTTCCACTGACAGGAAGGCATATCTTCCACTGACAGTAAGGTATATCTTCCACTGACAGTAAGGTATGTCTTCCACTGACAGTAAGGTATATCTTCCAATTAGAGGGAGGAATATCTTCCACTGTCAGAAAGGTATATCTTCCACTGACTGAAAGGTATTTCTTCCACTGACAGTAAGGTATATTTTCCACTGTCAGTAAGGTATATCTTCCCTTAACAGGAAGGTATATTTTCCACTGAGAGGAAAGTATATATTCCACTGACAGTATGGTATATTTGCCACTTTCTGTAAGGTATATCTCCCACTGACAGTATGGTATATCTTCCATTGACAGAAAAGTATTTCTTCCACTGACAGGAAGGTATATCCTCTACTGACAGGAAGGTATATCTTCCACTGACAGGAATGTATATCTTCCACTGACAGTAAAGTATCTTCCTCTGACAGTGAGGTATATCTTTCACTGACAGAACGTTATGTCTCCCACTGACAGTAAGCTGTTTCTTCCACTAACAGTAAGATAAGTCCTCCACTGACAGTATGGTATATCTTCCACTGTCCAGAAGGTATATCTTCCATTGTCAGTTAGGTATATCTTCCACTGACAGGAAGGTATATCTTCCACTGTCAGTAAGGTATATCTTCCACTGTCAGGAAGATATATCAAACACTGACAGGAAGGTATATCTTCTATTGACAAAAAGGTATATCTTCCACTGGCAGGAAGGTATATCTTCCACTGACAGGAATGTATATCTTCCACTGTCAGGAAGTTGTATCTCCCACTGACAGGAAGGTATATCTTACACTGGCAGGAAGGTATGTCTTAAACTGACAGGAAGGTTTATAGTCCACTGTCAGAAAGGTATATCTTCCACTGTTAGTAAGGTATATCTTCCACTGACAGGAGGGTATATCTTCCAAAGACAGGAAGGTTTATCTTCCACTGAACGGAAGGTATATCTTCTATTGACAGGAAAGTATATCTTCCACTGACAGGAAGGTATATCTTCCCCTGAAGGAAGGTATATCTTTCACTGTCAAAACGGTATATCTTCCACTGACAGTAAGGAAAATCTTCTACTGACAGTAAGAAATATCTTCCACTGACAGTAAGGAAAATCTTCTACTGACAGTAAGAAATATCTTCCACTGACAGTAAGGTATATCTTCCACTGACAGCAAGGTATATCTTCCACTGACAGTAAGGTATATCTTCCACTGTGAAGAAGGTATATCTTCCCCTTGCAGTAAGGTATATCTTCCACTGAGAAGAAGGTATATCTTCCACTGATACTAAGAAATATCTTCCACTGACCATAAGGACAGTAAGGTATGTCTTCCACTTACAAGAAGGTATAACTTTCACTGATAGTAAGGAATGTCTCCCACCGAAAAAAAGGAATATCTTCCACTGACAGGAATGTATATCTTCCACTGACAGGAAGGTATATATTCCACTGACACGAAGGTATATTTTCCACTGACAGGAAGGTATATCTTCCACTGAGAGGAATGTATATTTTTCAATGACACCAAGAAATATCTTCCACTGGCAGTAAACTATATCTTCCACTGACACAAAGGCATATCTTCCACTGACAGTAAAGTATATCTTCCACTGAGAGGAAGGTAAATCTTCCACTGATAATAAGGTATATCTTCCTCTGCCTGGAAGTTATATCTTCCACTGACAGGAAGGTATATCTTCCACTGACAGGAAAGTATGTCTTCCACTGACAGACAGGTATACGTTCCACACACAGGGAGGTATATCTTCCACTGTTAGGAAGGTATATCTTCCACTCACAGGAGGGTATATCTTCCACAGACAGGAAGGTCTGTCTTCCATTGTCAGGAAGGGATATCTTCCCTGACAGGAAGGTATATCTTTCTCTGACAGGAAGGTATGTCTTCCACTGACAGGAAGGTATATCTTAAACTGAAGGAAGGTATATCTTCCACTGTCAGAACGGAATAAATCTCACTGACAGTAAGGAATATCTTCTACTGACAGTAAGAAATATCTTCCACTGACAGTAAGGTATATCTTCCATTGACAGTAAGGTATATCTTCCACTGACAGTAAGGTATGTCTTCCACTGTCACGAAGGTATGTCTTCCACTGGCAGTAAGGTATATCTTCCACTGAGAAGAAGGTATATCTTCCACTGATACTAAGAAATATCTTCCACTGACCATATGGAATATTTCCCACTGAAACTAAGGAATATCTTCCACTGACAGGAAGGTACATCTTCCACTGACAGGAAGGTACATCTTCCACTGACAGGAAGGTACATCTTCCACTGACAGGAAGGTATGTTTTCCAATGAGAGGAAGGTTTATCTTCCACTGTCAGTAAGGTATATCTTCCACTGAAAGGAAGGTATATCTTCTATACACTGACAGGAAGGTATATATTCCACTGACAGTAATGTATATCTTCCACTGCCAGAAAGGTATATCTTTCACTGACAGAAAGGAATATCTTCCACTGACAGTAAGGAATATCTTCCACTGACAGTAAGGTACATCTTCCACTGACAGTAATGTAAATCTTCCACTTACAGTAAGGTATATCTTCCACTGTCAGAAAGGTATATCTTTCACTAACAGAAAGGAATATCTTCCACTCACAGTAAGGAATATCTTCCACTGACAGTAAGGTATATCTTCGACTGACAGTAAGGTATATCTTCCACTGCAGTAAGGTATATCTTCGACTGATACTAAGAAATATCTTCCACTGACGATAAGGAATATTTCCCACTGAAAGTAATTAATATCTTCCATTAACAGGAATGTATATCTTCCACTGACAGGACAGTATATCTTCCACTGACAGGAACATATATCTTCCACTGACAGAAAGGTATGTTTTCTACTGACAGGAAGGTTTGTCTTCCACTGTCAGGAAGGTATATCTTCCACTGAAAGGAAGGTATATCTTCTATAGACAGGAATGAATATCTTTCACTGACAGGAAGGTATATCTTCCACTGACAGGAAGGAATATCTTCCACTGACAGGAAGATATATCTTCCACTAACAGTAAGGTATATCTTCCATTGACAGTAAGGTATATCTTCCACTAACAGGACGGTATATCTTCCACTGACAGGAAGGTACATCTTCCACTGACAGGAAGGTATATTTTCCACTGACAGGAAGGTTTATCTTCCACTGTCAGTAAGGTATATCTTCCACTGACAGTAAGGTATATCTTCTAACTGACAGTAAGCTATGTCCTCCACTGACAGTAAGTATATCTTCCACTGACAGGAATGTATATCTTCCACTGACAGGAAGGTATATCTTCCACTGACAGGAAGGTACATCTTCCACTGACAGGAAGGTATATCTTCCACTGTCAGTAAGGTATATCTTCCACTGACAGTAAGGTATATCTTCTTACTGACAGTAACGTATGTCCTCCACTGACAGTAAGTATATCTTCCACTGACAACAAGGTATATCTTCCACTGTCAGTAAGGTATATCTTCCGCTGACAGTAAGATATGTCCTCCACTGACAGTAAGGTATATCTTCCATTGACAGGAAAGTTTATCTTCCTCTTACAGGAAGGTATATCTTCCACTGACAGTAAGGTATATCTTCCACTGACAGTAAGGTATATCTTCCACTGTCAGAAAGGTATATCTTTCACTAACAGAAAGGAATATCTTCCACTGACAGTAAGGAATATCTTCCACTGACAGTAAAGTATATCTTCCACTGGCAGTAAGGTATACCTTCCACTGACAGGAACATATATCTTAAACTGACAGGAAGGTATGTTTTCTACTGACAGGAAGGTTTGTCTTCCACTGATAGGAAGGTATATCTTCCATTGACAGTAAGGTATATCTTCTTACTGACAGTAAGGTATGTCCTCCACTGACAGTAAGTATATCTTCCACTGACAGCAAGGTATATCTTCCACTGACAGTAAGGTATATCTTCCGCTGACTGTAAGGTATGTCCTCCACTGACAGTAAGGTATATCTTCCATTGACAGGAAAGTATATCTTCCAATTACAGGAAGGTATATCTTCAACTGCAAGGAAGGTATATCTTCCATTGACTGGATGGTATATTTTCCACTGACAGGAAGGTATATCTTCCACTGGCAGGAAGGTATATCTTCCATTGACAGTAAGGTAAATCTTCCACTGACAGGAAGGTATATCTTCCACTGACAGGAAGGTATATCTTCCACTTTCAGTAAGGTATATCTTCCAAGGACAGCATGGTGTATCTTCCACTGACAGGAAGGTATATCTTCCACTGAGAGGAAGGAATTTCTCCCACTGACAGGAAGGTATATCTTCCACTGGCAGGAATGTATATCTTCCACTGACAGTAAAGTAAATCTTCCTCTCACAGAGAGGTATATCTTTCACTGACAGGACGTTATATCTTTCACTGACAGTAAGGTAAGTCCTCCACTGACAGTGAGGTATATCTTCCACTCTCCGGAAGGTATATCTTCCATTGTCAGTTAGGTATATCTAACACTGACAAGAAGGCATATTTTCCGCTGAGAGGAAGGTATATCTTCCACTGTCAGTAAGGTATATCTTCCACTGTCAGGAAGGTATATCTAACCCTGACACGAAGATACACCTTCCACTGACAAAAAGGTATATCTTCCACTGACAGCAAGGTATATCTTCCACTGATGGGAAGGTTTATCTTCCACTGTCAGGGAGGTATATCTTCCACTGACAGGAAGGTATATCTTCCACTGACAGGAAGGTATATCTTCCACTGACAGGTAGGTATATCTTGCACTGGCAGGAAGGTATATCTTTCACTGACAGAAAGGAATATCTTCCACTGACAGTAAGGAATATCTTCCACTGATAGTAAGGAATATCTTAGACTGACGATAAGGTATATTTCCCACTGAAAGTAAGGAATATCTTCCACTGACAGGAAGGTATATCTTCCACTGAAAGGAGGGTATATGTTCTACAGACAGGAAGGTATATCTTCCACTGACAGGAAGGTATATATTCCACTGACAGGAAGGTATATCTTCCACGGACAGGAAGGTATATCTTCCACTAACAGTAATGTATATCTTCCACTGTCAGGGAGGTATATCTTCCATTGACAGGACGGTATATCTTCGACTGACAGTAAGGTATATCTTCCACTGACAGAAAGGTATGTCCTCCACTGACAGTAAGGTATATCTTCCACTGACAGGAAGGTATATCTTCCACTGACAGTAAGGTATATCTTCCACTGACAGTAAGGTATGCCCTCCACTGACAGTAAGGTATATCTTCCATTGACAGGAAAGTATATCTTCAACTTACAGGAAGGTATATCTTACACTAACAGGAAAGTATATCTTCCATTGACTGGAAGGTATATCTTCCACTGACAGGAAGGTATATCTTCCATTGACAGGAAGGTATATCTTCCACTGAAAGGAAGGTATATCATCTATAGGCAGGAAGGTATATTTTCCACTGACAGGAAGGTACATCTTTCACTGACAGGAAGGTATATCTTCCACGGACAGGAAGGTATATCTTACACTGACAGTAAAGAATATCTTCCACTGACAGTAAGGAATATCTTAGACTGACGATAAGGAATATTTCCCACTGAAAATAAGGAATAGCTTCCACTGACAGGAATGTATATCTTCCACTGACAGGAAGGTATATCTTCCATTGAAATGAAGGTATATCTTCTATAGACAGGAACGTATATCTTCCACTGGCAGGAAGGTATATCTTCCACTGACAGGAAGGTATATCTTCCACGGACCGGAAGATATATTTTCCACTGACAGTAAGGGATATCTTCCACTGACAGGACGGTATATCTTCGACTGACGGTAAGGTATATCTTCCACTAACAGTAAGGTATGTACTCCACTGACAGTAAGGTATATCTTCCACTGACAGGAAGTTATATCTTCCACTGACAGTAAGGTATATCTTCCACTGACAGTAAGGTATGTCCTCCACTGACAGTAAGGTATATCTTCCATTGACAGGAAAGTATATCTTCAACTTATAGGAAGGTATATCTTCCAATGACAGGAAGGAATTTCTTCCATTGACTGGAAGGTATATCTTCCACTGACAGGAAGGTATATCTTCCATTGACAGGAAGGTATATCTTCCACTAACAGGAAGGTATATCTTCCACTGACAGGACGGTATATCTTCCACTAACAAGAAGGTATATCTTCCATTGACTGTAAGGTATATCTTCCACTGACTGTAACGTATATCTTCCACTGACAGGAAGGTATATCTTCGACTGACAGGAAGATATATTTTCCAATGACAGGAAGTTATATCTTCCATTGACAGGAAGGTATATCTTCCACTCACTGGAACGCATATCTTCCACTGACAGGAATGTATATCTTCCACTGAGATGGATTTATATCTTCCACTGACAGGAAGGTATGTCTTCCACTGAGATGGAGGTATATCTTCCACTGACAGGAAGGTATGTCTTCCACTGACAGTAAGGTATATGCTCCACTGACAGGAAGGTATATCTCCCACTGACAGGAAGGTATATCTTCCACTGACAGTAAGGTATATGTTTCACTGACAGGAAGGTATATCTTCCACTGACAGGGAGGAATATCTTTCACTGACAGGAAGGTATATCTTCCACTGACAGGAAGGTATGTCTTCCACTGACAGTAAGGTATATGTTCCACTGACAGGAAGGTATATCTTCCACTGACAGGGAGGTATATCTTTCGCTGACAGGAAGGTATATCTTCCACTGACAGGAATGTATGTCTTCCACTGACGGTAAGGTATATCTTCCATTGACAGTAAGGTATATCTTCCACTCACAGTAAGGTATATCTTCCACTGACAGTAAGGTATGCTCTCCACTGAGAGTAATGTATATCTTCCACTGAGAGGAAGGTATATCTTCGAATGTCAGAAAAGTATATCATCCACTGACAGGAAGGTATCTTCCACTGACGGTAAGGTTTATCTTCCACTGTCAGGAAGGTATATCTTCCACTGACAGGAAGGTATTTCTTTCACTGGAATGAAGGAATATCTTCCACTGGCAGGAATATTTATCTTCCACTGTCAGTAAGGTATATATTCCGCTGACACTAAGAGTACATCTTTCACTGTCAGAAAGGTATATATTCCACTGTCAGGATGTTGAATATTCCACTGGCAGGTAGATATATCTTCCACTAGCAGGAAGGTATATCTTAAATTGACAAGAAGTTTTGTCTTCCTCTGTCAGGAAGGTATATCTTCCACTGAAAAGAAGGTATGTCTTCTGTTGACAGGAAGATATGTCTTCCACTAACCGGAAGGTATATCTTCCACTGACATGAAAGTATATCTTCCAATGTCAGAAAGGTATATCGTCCACTGACAGTAAGGTATATCTTCCACTGACAGTATGGTATATGTTCCACTGTCAGGAAGATATATCTTCCATTGGCAGCAAGGTATATCTTCCACTGAGAGGAAGGTATATCTTCCACTGACAGTAAAGTATATCTTTCACTGACAGAGAGGTATATCTTCCACTGACAGTATGGTATATGTTCCACTGACACTAAGAACTATCTTCCACTTGCAGTAAGGTATATCTTCCACTGTCAGGAAGGTATATCTTCCACTGACAGTAAAGTATATCTTTCACTGGCAGAGAGGTATATCTTCCACTGACAGTAAGGTATATCTTCCACTGTGAGGAAGGTATATCTTCCACTGACTCTAAGATATATCTTCCACAGACAGTAATTAATATTTCCCTCTGACAGGAAGGTATATCTTCCACTGACAGGAAGGTATATCTTCCACTGACAGGAAGGTGTATCTTCCACTGACAGGAGGTATACGTTCCACTCTCAGGGAGGTATATCTTCCACTGTCAGGAAGGTATATCTTCCACTGACAGTATGGTATATCTTCCACTGATAGGAAGGCATATCTTCCACTGACAGGAAGGAATATCTTCCAGTGACAGGAAGGTAAATCTTCCACTGACAGGATGGTATATTTACCACGGTCAGTAAGGTATATCTTCCACCTACAGTATGGCATATATTCCACTGACAGGAAGGTATATCTTCCACTGCCAGGAAGGTATGTCTTCCACTGACAGGAAGGTATATCTTCCACTGACAGGAAGGCATGTCTTCCACTGACAGTAAGGTATATCTTCCACTGACAGTAAGGTATATCTTCCACTGACAGTAAGGTATGCCTTCCACTGACAGTAAGGTATATCTTCCACTTACAGGGAGGTATATCTTCCACTCTCAGGAAGGTATATCTTCCACTGACTGGAAGGTATCTCTTTCACTCACAGTAAGGTATATTTTGCACTGTCAATAAGGCATATCTTCCACTGACAGTATGGTATATCTTCCCTTGACAGGAAGGTATATCTTCCACTGACAGGAGGGTATTTATTCCACTGACAGTATGGTATATTTGCCACTTTCAGTAAAGTATATCTTCCACTGACAGTATGGTACATCTTTCACTGACATGAAAGTATATCTTTCACTGACAGGAAGGTATATCCTCCACTGACAGGAAGGTATATCTACCACTGAGAGGAGTGGACAGTGAGGTATATCTTTCACTTACAGGTCGTTATATCTTCCACTGACAGTAAGGTAAGTCCTCCACTGACAGTAAGGTATATTTTCCACTGTCCGAAAGGTATATCTTCCATTGTCAGTTAGGTATATCTAACAATGACAAGAAGGTATATCTTCCACTTACAGGAAGGTATATCTTCCACTGTCAGGAAGATATATCTAACACTGACAGAAAGGTATATCTTCTACTGACAAGAAGGTATATCTTCCACTGTCAGGAAGATATATCTACACTGACAGGATTGCATATCTTCCACTGTCAGGAAGGTGTATCTTCCACTGACAGGTAGGTATATCTTACACTGGCACGAAGGTATATCTTAAACTGACATGAAGGTTTATCGTCAACTGTCTGGAAGGTGTATCTTCCACTGTAGGAATGTATATCTTCCACTGACAGGAGGGTATATCTTCCACTGACAGGAAGGTTTATCTTTCACTGTCAGGAAGGATTATCTTCCACTGACAGTAAGGTATATCTTCCACTGATACTAAGAAATATCTTCCAATGACGATAAGGTATATCTTCCACTGACAGGAAGGTATATCTTCCATTTACAAGAAGGTATAACTTCCACTGATAGTATGGAATATCTCCGACTGAAAGTAAGGAATATCTTCCAATGACAGGAATGTATATCTTCCACTGACAGGAAGTTATATCTTCCACTGACAGGAAGGTATATCTTAAACTGGCAGTAAAGTATGTCTTCCACTGACAGGAAGGTATGTCTTCCACTGTCAGGAAGATATATCTTCCACTGACAGTAAGGTATATCTTCTACTGGCTGTAAGGAATATTTCCCACTGACAGGAAGGTATATCTTCCACAGACAGGAAGGTATATCTTCCACTGACATGTAGGTATATCCTCCAATGACAGGAAAGTATGTCTTCCACTGACAGAGAGGTATACGTTCCACTCACAGGGAGGTATATCTTCCCCGTTCAGGAAGGTGTATCTTCCACTTACAGGATGGTATATTTGCCACTGTCTGTAAGATATATCTTCCACTGACAGTATGGTACATCTTCCACTGATAGGAAGGCGCATCTTCCACTGACAGGAAGGTATATATTCCACTGATAGGAAGGTATATCTTCCACTGACAAGACGGTATATCTTCCACTGACAGGAAGGTATATCTTCCACTGACAGGAAGGTATATCTTCCGCTGACAGGAAGGTATATCTTCCACTGACAGGAATGTATATCTTCCACTGTCAGGAAGTTTTATCTTCCACTGACAGGTAGGTATATCTTACACTGGCATGAAGGTATATCTTAAAGTGACAGGAAGTTTTATCTTAAAAATGTCGGAAGGTAATTTTCCCCACTGTCGGGAAAGGGTATATCTTCCATAACAGGGGGGTAAATTTTTCCACTGACGGGAAGGGTTTTTATCTCCCCCCCCCCAAAATTCTTTCCAAGGAAGGCATTCTTCCACTAAAGGGAAGGTATATCTTCCAGGGCCAAACTATATTTTTTCCAACGAAGGGAAAGGGAAAAAATTATTTTTCCACTAACAAGGTAAAACTTTCCACTGACGAAAGGGAATATCTTCACTGAGAAGGAAATATCTTCCACTAAATATGGAAAACTTCCCTGACGAAAAGGGGTTTTTTTTCCATTAAAAGGGGAAGGGAATTCTTCCACGGGAAAAAATTTTTACTAAAGAAAATATTTTCCCAAATGGGAAGGATAAAAAAAGGAATATTTTCCCACGGGAATTTTAAGGGAATTTTTTCCACTGAAAAGAAGTAAAATTTCCATGACAGGAAGGTTTTTTTCCCATGAAAGGAAGGTTATCTTCATGACGGGGAAGGTATATCTTCCAAGACGGGAAAGGGTATATCTTCCACTGACGGGAAGGAATACCCTTCCCACTGCAAAAAGGATATCTTTCACGGGAACAAAAGGGAAAATATTTTCCCCAATAAACAGAAAGGGTTTAATCTCCACGACAGAAAGGTTTATATCTTCCACTGTCAAAGGGTTAAAAATTCCATGGCAGTAAGGTGTTTCTTCCACTTAGAGGAAGGTTTTATTTTCCCACGGGGACTAAAAAATATCTTCCCTGCCAGAAAGATATTTCCACGACGAAAAAGGGTTTAATACCCTTCCACTGACTGTAAGGTATTTTTTTCCACTTACAAAAAAGGTATAATTTCCGGGACTAAGGGGTAATTTTCCCACTCCCGGAAAAGGTATATCTTCCACTGACAGTAATGTAATCTTCCACTGTCAGAAAAGGTATATCTTTCTTTCCCAGTAATGAATATTTTTTACTGACAGAAAGGGAATATCTTCCACTGGCGAAAGGGTTTATATCTTCCACTAACAGAAAGGGTAAATTTTCCCAAAGGGGTTTTTTTAAGGTATATCTTCCACTGTCAGTAAATATTTTTTTTCCCAAATGGCAAAAAGGATATCTTCCATGAGGGGAAATTTAATTTTCCCGCGTGCAAAAAAAATATTTTTCCACTGACAGTGGGGTTATATTTTTCCCCCTGACAGGAAGGTATATCTTGGGAACTGACAGTAATTAAAATTTTCCCATTGCAAAGGTTTAATTTTTCCATAAATAGTAAGGAATATCTCCCACTAAAAGAAAGGGAAAATCTTTCATTTGACGGGAAAAGTATTTTTTCCCCCTGACGGGGAAGGGATATTTTCCACTGACGGGAAAGGGTTATTTTCCTCTCACAAAAAGGGGAAACATTTTCCCACTGCGGGAAGGTAATATCCCACTGACAGTAGGATATATCTTAAATGACGGGAATGTAAAACCTTCCACTAAACGGGGAAGGTTTTTTCTTCCACTAACGTAAAGTATGTCACCCACTGACAGTAAGGACATTTTCCATGACTTTTAAGGTACACCCTTTCCCACTGTAAAGGAAAGGTAAATATCCCACTGACAGTAGGATTTTATCTTCCATTTGACGGGAATTTGTATATCTTCCACGGACGGGAAAGGGTTTTTCTTCCCCTAACATTTAAAGTTGCCCATCCATTTGACAGTAAGGAAACATTTTCCACTGACATTTAAGGTACATTTTCACGGGACAAAAGGGTTTATATCTACTGTCTGTAAAAATATTTTAGATTTTTTGTAAAGGGTTGCCGTTTATTAGAGCAAGCAGAGTACTAGATACCAGATAAATTAACGGCCACTCTGGTCTAAGATAATAACATATACCTCACACCTAAACATAACAATAAAATTAGCATGCAAAAATTTGAATAAGCTTAATAGTCATTTATATGGAAATACAAGCGTCACACATGTTAGCAGGAAGCAACCAGATGTACTACAGCTGCATAGATAACTTGTGACCTTAGTGCTTACTAGCATCTCAGCCAGGACCATCCTGCCGCTGTGGTAAGTTCTCTTACCTGAGACCTTCTCCGCTGATGGTGTTTTATCCGCTACACTCGGGGCTGCTGGTTTTTTTGTGTGAGCTGCTTCCTCAGGCTCGGTACTGGCTGGAACATCCTTTGGTTTGACTGGTTTTGCAGGTGCTGGTGGTTCTTCAGGAGCTGCTGGTTCCTCAGGTGCTGGCTCTTCTTCAGGTGTTGGTGGTTCCTCAGGTGCTGGTGGTTCTTCAGGTGCCGGAGGCTCTTCAGGCGCTGGTGGTTCTTCAGGCGCTGATGGTTCTTCAAGCGCTGGTGGTTCTTCAAGTGCTGGTGGTTCTTCAGGCGCTGGAGGTTTCTCAGGTACCGGAACAGCCCGTGGTGGTTCTTGAGGCGCTGGTTCTGGAGAGTGTTTACTGTGTTCTACTGGTGGTGCTGCAGCAGGTTCCTCAGGTCTTTCCGTTCCTTCTGCTGAAAGTAAAAGATCATCCAGTTGCTTGGAAAACATTGTGGCCAGTAAAAAAAGTATCAGAATTTCACTCAGTATAAGATAAATACATGTCAGTCTAGCATACAGAACATATTTTCAGAAGAACTTGAAATACACACATGATTAACTGTAACTTCTGAAACTGTGTATACATCAAGACAAACAACACAGGTAAAGTTAATTTAAACTCTGGCTATAATACTAGGAACATTGTATATTACGTTAAACCAGACATGATATAGAAAACGAAATATGAAGAAGGCTGAGGTCGGAGTCCAGCTCTCCATGATGGCACAGGGCACGCAAGGCAGGTTCGGATAGTGTGAACATGCGGACCTTTGGGTTCAACCGTGAGACAATGACCATAACCAGACGCCTCCAATGTGAGACCTAACATTTATAATAACCTTCCAAATCATTTACGAAGTTGTAAATGGATTTAGAAGCTCAATCATTGTACTTAAATGTATGTCTGACTTTTAGACGTGAGAAAGCCCCAGTGGAAACAATATTAGAGGAGGATAAGAGAGAATGTAGAAGAGGAGAGGATAAGAGAGAATGTAGAAGAGCAGAAGATAATAGAGACTGTAGAAGAGCACTGGGAATTTAATCAGTGTGATGAGAGAGCGAGTAAACACGACGAGGGGAACATTTACTGAAGCCTGAGGTAAAGTAAGACTGATTGAGGGGACCCACACCTCTACCTTCCCCTCACACCGGACCATAACTGTGTGTGTGTGTGTGTGTGTGTGTGTGTGTGTATGTGTATATGTACTCACCTAAGTGTACTCACCTAATTGTGGTTGCAGGGGTAGAGACTCAGCTCCTGGCCCCGCCTCTTCACTGATCGCTACTGGATCCTCTCTCTCTCTCTGCTTCCTGAGCTTTGTCATACCTCTTCTTAAAATTATGTATGGTTCCTGCCTCCACTACTTCACTTGCTAGGCTATTCCACTTGCTGACAACTCTATGACTGAAGAAATACTTCCTAACGTCCCTGTGACTCGTCTGAGTCTTCAGCTTCCAGTTGTGACCCCTTGTCCCTGTGTCCCCTCTCTGGAACATCCTATCTCTGTCCACCTTGTCTATTCCCCGCAGTATCTTGTATGTCGTTATCATGTCTCCCCTGACCCTTCTGTCCTCCAGTGTCGTCAGTCCGATTTCCTTAACCTTTCCTCGTACGACATTCCCTGAGCTCTGGGACTAACCTTGTTGCAAACCTTTGTACTTTCTCTAACTTCTTGACGTGCTTGACCAGGTGTGGGTTCCAGACTCGTGCTGCATACTCCAGTATGGGCCTAACATACACAGTGTACAGTGTCTTGAACGATTCCTTATTAAGTATCGGAACGCTATTCTCAGGTTTGCCAGGCGCCCGTATGCTGCAGCGGTTATTTGGTTGATGTGTGCCTCCGGTGATGTGCTCGGTGTTATGGTCACCCCAAGGTCTTTCTCCCTGAGTGAGGTCTGTAGTCTTTGTCCACCTAGCCTATACTCTGTCTGCGGTCTTCTTTGCCCTCCCCAATCTTTATGACTTTGCATTTGGCTGGATTGAATTCGAGAAGCCAGTTGCTGGACCACATGTCCAGCCTGTCCAGGTCTCTTTGCAGTCCTGCCTCATCCTCGTCCGATTTAATTCTTCTCATCAACTTCACGTCATCTGCGAACAGGACACTTCAGAGTCTATTCCTTCCATCATGTCGTTCACATATATCAAAATAGCACTGATCCTAGAACTGACCCCTGTGGGACCCCTCTCGTAACAGGCGCCCACTGTGATACCTCTTCACGTACCATGACTCGTTGCTGCCTCCCTGTCAGGTATTCCCTTATCCATTGCAGTGCCCTCCCTTTTACGTGCGCCTGATCCTCCAGCTTCTGCACTAATCTCTTGTGGGAACTGTGTCAAAGGCCTTCCTGCAGTCTAGGAAAACGCAATCTACCCACCCCTCTCTCTCGTGTCTTACTTCTGTTACCTTGTCATAAAACTCCAGGAGGTTTGTGATACAAGATTTGCCTTCCATGAACCCATGCTGGTTTTCATTTATAATCTTGTTCCTTTCCAGGTGTTCGACCACTCTCCTCCTGATAATCTTCTCCATGACTTTGCACACAATACATGTCAGAGACACAGGTCTGTAGTTTAGTGCCTCGTTTCTGTTTCCTTTCTTAAATATGGGGACTACATTAGCTGTTTTCCATTTCTCAGGTAGTTGCCCAGTTTCAAGGGATGTGTTGAAGATTGTGGTCAGAGGCACGCACAGCATCTCTGCTCCTTCTCTAAGGACCCATGGGGAGATGTTGTCCGGTCCCATCGCCTTTGAGGTGTCAAGGTCACTTAAGAGCTTCTTCACCTCCTCCTCAGTTGTTCGTATGTCATCCAACACTTGTTGGTATATTCCCTCTTGATGTTCCCTTCTGTGCTGTCTTCCCACAGCCCTTCCTGTGTGTGTGTGTGTGTGTGTGTGTGTGTGTGTGTGTGTTGTGTGTGTGTGTGTGTGTGTGTGTGTGTGTGTGTGTGTGTGGTGTGTGTGTGTGTGTCTGTGTGTGTGTGTTTGTGTGTGTGTGTGTGT
Source organism: Cherax quadricarinatus (assembly GCF_026875155.1). NCBI lineage: Eukaryota > Metazoa > Arthropoda > Malacostraca > Decapoda > Parastacidae > Cherax > Cherax quadricarinatus. The sequence continues at coordinate 4,611,024 of NC_069478.1, read as the reverse complement.
GTGTGTGTGTGTGTGTGTGTGTGTGTGTGTGTGTGTGTGTGTGTGTGTGTGTGTGTCTGTCTGTCTGTGTCTGTGTCTGTGTCTGTGTGTCTGTGTGTCTGTGTGTCTGTGTGTGTGTGTCTGTGTGTGTGTGTGTGTCTGTGTGTGTGTCCACCTTGTCGATTCCTCTCAGTATTTTGTATGTTATTATCATATACTCCCTGTCTTTCCTGTCCTCCAGTGTCTACAGGTCGATTTCTTAACCTTTCCTCGTAGGACACGCCCCTTATCTCCGGGATTAGTCTCTAATATCCTGACATGGTTAGCCAGGTATGGGTTCCAAACTGGTGCTGCATATTCCAATATGAACCCGATGTACACTATGTACAGATTTGCTAGTCGCCCGTATGCCGCAGTAGCTAGTTGGTTGATGTGCATCTCAGGAGATGTGTTCGGTGTTATACTCACCCCAAGATCCTTTTTCTTGAGTGAGGCTTGTAGTCTTTGGCCCTCTAGACTGTACCCCGTCTGCAGTTTTCTTTGCAATTCCCTGATCTTCATGACTTTGCACTTAGCAGGGATTAACTCCGGGAGCCATTTGCTGGAGCAGGCCTGTAACCTGTCCAGATCCCTTTGCAGTCCTACCTGATCCTCCTCCGATTGCATTCTCCTCATTAGCTTGATATCGTGTGCAAACAAAGGCATTCCTGAGTCTAGTCCTCCCGTCATGTCATTCCCAAATTCCAGAATCTGCACCGGCCCTAGGACTGACCCCTGTGGGACCCTGCTCGTCATAGGCGCCCACTCACACACCTCGTAGCATACCATGACTCTGTTGCCTTTCTGTCAGGTGTTCTCTGATCCATTCCAGTGCCTTCCCTGGTCCTCCAGCTTTGGGAACTGAGTCAAAAACCTTCCAAGAAAATGCAATCTACCCACCCCTCTCTCTCTTGTCTTACTACTGTCACCTTGTCATTGAACTCCAGTAGGTTTGTGACGCAGGATTCCCGTCCCAGAAACCCTGCTGGTTGTCGTTGATAAACTCATTCCTTTCAAGGTGCTTCACCACTCTTCTCCTGACAATCTTCTCCATGACTTTGCATACTACACACATCAGTGACACTGGTCTGTAGTTTAATGCCTCGTGTCTGTCATCCTATTTTAAAAATTGGAACTACATTTGCTGTCTTCTGTACCTCAGGAAGCTACCCAGTTTCGACAGATGTGTTGAAGATTGTTGTTAGTTGAAGACTGTGTGTGTGTGGGTACTGGGCTCTAGCTCTTGGGTCAGTGTGCAGCTTCCTGGGTGTGAATATGCTGCTACCGACTACAGTTGCTCTTTATTGGTAAAGTTTTACGGTACACCGAAACGTTTGTCCCAGTAAGAGATTTTTATTCGTCTTTGTCGTTACTTTCCATTGTTTAATAACGTCAACTTTATAATTTATAGTGCGTTGAAAAAATGTTTTCCGACGTCTGAAAGAAATCTTTCCTGACGTCTAAAATAAATCTTTCCTGACGTCTAAAAGAAATCTTTCCTGACGTCTGAAGGAAACGTTTTCTGACGTCTGAAAGAAACGTTTCCTGACGTCCTGAAAGAAACATTTTCTGACGTGCCAAAGCTTTCCTCATGACAATAGATTTCCATTGACGTCAAAAAAAATATTTACTTACAATTTGAAGATAACTTTATTAACGTCTTAAAAAAGTCTTTATTAACGTCTTAAAAGAAACGTTTTATGATGTCTTAAATAAATTTTTCAGGCGTATGTAAAATAATTATTTGACGTCTCCAGGACGCACAACTCTACACTCTCAGCTCTACACTCTCAGTTCTACACTCTCAGCTCTACATTCTTAACTCTACATTCTTAACTCTATATTCTGAGCTCTACATTCACAGTTCCACACTTACGGCTCTACACTCAGCTTACAGATATACTTGCTTTGCTCTATCTTTTCAGTCTAAGGGTTCCACACTGGTTCTGTGGACTCATCTTCCACTGAGGTTTGTTCTAATACATACCTCAGCTCTTTTAACTTCATCTGGCTCCATCTGGTACCATCTGGTGTTTACATTCAATATTACTTAGTTACTGGGGGTCGAACTCCAGCAGCCAGTTCTTCAACAAGTCGATTAGCCTCTCAAGGTCTTCTTGAAGGTTCACTCTCTGAGCTTGTCCAGGTACTCTTGACGGTTCTCACTCTTTCAGATTGTCCAGGTACTCTTGACGGTTCTCACTCTCTCGGCTTGTCCAGGTACTCTTGACGGTTCTCACTCTCTCGGCTTGTCCAGGTACTCTTGACGGTTCTCACTCTCTCGGCTTGTCCAGGTACTATTGACGGTTCTCAATCTCCCAGCTTGTCCAGGTGCTATTGACGGTTCTCACTCTCTCAGCTTGTCCAGGTACTATTGACGGTTCTCACTCTCCCAGCTTGTCCAGGTACTCTTGACGGTTCTCATTCTCTCAGCTTGTCCAGGTACTCTTGATGGTTTTCACTCTCTCAGCTTGTCCAGGTACTCTTGACGGTTCTCATTCTCTCAGCATGCCCAGGTACTCTTGACGGTTCTCATTCTCTCAGCATGCCCAGGTACTCTTGACGGTTCTCACTCTCTCAGCTTATTCACTCTCTCAGCTACTCTTCAAAAATCATTAAGAGAAATTCTTAAGATGAAGAGTTTGTGGGTTAAGGGTGTGCGTATTAATGGTGTGTGTTAATGGTGTCCGTATTAATGGTGTGATTTGTCTTGGTTGATGCATTTCGTCCCCATTCCCTTAGCTGCGACCTAGAAGAACCAACAACTTCAAGGGAACAATTGACTGGCGGATAAACAAAGGGTTCCAGGTTGCTGGAGCGTCTCCACTCTTCCAGGAAAGAACTGAGGTCCTTGCGCTTGTGAGCCAAAGGATCTGCTGCAACTGACACCATCCTGCTTCAACTGACACCATATTGCTGCAACTAACACCATCCTGCTGCAACTGACACCATCCTGCTGCAACTGGCACCATCCTGCTCCAACTGACACCATCCTGCTGCAACTGACACCATCCTGCTGCAACTGACACCATCCTGCTGCAACTGACACCATCCTGCTGCAACCGACACCATCCTGCTTCAACTCACACCATCCTGCTGCAACTGACACCATCCTGCTGCAACTGACAACATCCTGCTGCAACTGACATCATCCTGCTTCAACTCACACCGTCCTGCTGCTACTGACACCATCCTGCTGCAACTGACACCATCCTGCTGAATCTGACACCATCCTGATGCAACTGACACCATCCTGCTTCAACTCACACTATCCTGCTGCAACTGACACCATCCTGCTGCAACCGACACCATCCTGCTGCCACTGACACCATCCTGCTGCAACTGATACCATCCCGCTGTAACTGACACCATCCTGCTGCAACTGACACCATCCTGCTGGAACTGACACCATCCTGCTCGAACTGACACCATCCTGCTTCAACTCACACCATCCTGCTGCAACTGACACCATCCTGCTGCAACTGACACCATCCTGCTGCAACTGACACCATCCCGCTGCAACTGACACCATCATGCTGCAACTGACACCATCCTGCTGCAATTGACACCATCCTGCTGGAACTGATACCATCCTGCTGCAACTGACACCATCCTGCTGCAATTGACACCATCCTGCTCCAACTGACACCATCCTGCTGGATGGTGGGTTAAGAGTGTGCGTATTAATGGTGTGTGTTAATGGTGTCCGTATTAATGGTGTGATTTGTCTTGGTTGATGCATTTCGTCCCCATTCCCTTAGCTGCGACCTAGAAGAACCAACAACTTCAAGGGAACAATTGACTGGCGGATAAACAAAGGGTTCCAGGTTGCTGGAGCGTCTCCACTCTTCCAGGAAAGAACTGAGGTCCTTGCGCTTGTGAGCCAAAGGATCTGCTGCAACTGCCACCATCATGCTGCAACTGACGCCATCCTGCTGCCACTGACACCATCCTGCTGCAACTGACACCATCCTGCTGCCACTGACACCATCCTGCTGCAACTGACACCATCCTGCTGCAACTGACGCCATCCTGCTGCCACTGACACTATCCTGCTGCACCTGACGCCATCCTGCTGCCACTGACACCATCCTGCTGCAACTGACACCATCCTGCTTCAACTGACACCATCCTGCTGCAGCTGACACCATCCTGCTGCAACTGACACCATCCTGCTACAACTGACACCATCCTGCAGCAACTGACACCATCCTGCTGCAACTGACACCATCCTGCTGCAACTGACACCATCCTGCTGCAACTGACACCATCCTGATGCAAATGACACCATCTTGCTGGAACCGACACCATCCTGCTGCAACCGACACCATCCTGCTGCCACTGACACCATCCTGCTGCCACTGACACCATCCTGCTGCAACTGACACCATACTGCTGCAACTGACACCATCCTGCTCCCACTGACACCATCCTGCTGCAACTGACACCATCCCGCTGCAATTGACACCATCCTGCTGCAACTGACACCATCCTGCTGCAACTGACACCATCCTGCTCCAACTGACACCATCCTGCTGCAACCGACACCATCCTGCTGCAACTGATACCATCCTGCTGCAACTGACACCATCCTGCTGCAACTGACACCATCCTGCTCCAACTGGCACCATCCTGCTGGAACTGGCAACATCCTGCTGCAACTGACACCATCCTGCTTCAACTGACACTATCTTGCTGCAACTGACACTATCCTGCTGCACTTGACACCATACTGCTGCAACTGACACCATCCTGCTGCAACTGACACCATCCTGCTGCAACTAACACCATCCTGCTGCAACTGATACCATCCTGCTGCAACTGACACCATCCTGCTGCAACTGACACCATCCTGCTCCAACTGACACCATCCAGTTGGAACTGACACCATCCTGCTTCAACTGACACCATATTGCTGCAACTAACACCATCCTGCTGCAACTGACACCATCCTGCTGCAACTGGCACCATCCTGCTTCAACTGACACCATCCTGCTGCAACTGACACCATCCTGCTGTAACTGACACCATCCTGCTGCAACTGACACCATCCTGCTGCAACTGACACCATTCTGCTTCAACTCACACCATCCTGCTGCAGCTGACACCATCCTGCTGCAACTGAGACCATCCTGCTGCAACTGACACCATCCTGCTGCAACTGACAACATCCTGCTGCAACTGACATCATCCTGCTTCAACTCACACCGTCCTGCTGCAACTGACACCATCCTGCTGCAACTGTCACCATCCTGCTGAATCTGACACCATCCTGATGCAACTGACACCATCCTGCTTCAACTCACACTATCCTGCTGCAACTGACACCATCCTGCTGCAACCGACACCATCCTGCTGCCACTGACACCATCCTGCTGCAACTGACACCATCCCGCTGTACCTGACACCATCATGCTGCAACTGACACCATCCTGCTGCAATTGACACCATCCTGCTGGAACTGATACCATCCAGCTGCAACTGACACCATCCTGCTGCAATTGACACCATCCTGCTGCAACTGACACCATCCTGCTGGAACTGACACCATCATGCTGCAACTGACACCATCCTGCTTCATCTGACACCATCCTGCTGCAACTGGCACCATCCTGCTGCAACTGACCCCATCCTGCTGCAACTGACACCATCCTGCTGCAACTGACACCATCCTGCTGCAACTGACACCATCCTGCTGCAACTGACACCATCCTGCTGGAACTGACACCATCCTGCTGCAACTGACATCATCCTGCTTCAACTCACACCGTCCTGCTGCAACTGACACCATCCTGCTGCAACTGACACCATCCTGCTGCAACTGACGCCATCCTGCTGGAACTGACACCATCCTGCTTCAACTCACACCATCCTGCTGCAACTGACACCATTCTGCTGCAACTGACGCCATCCTGCTGCAACTGACACCATCCCGCTGCAACTGACAACATCATGCTGCAACTGACACCATCCTGCTGCAATTGACACCATCCTGCTGGAACTGATACCATCCTTCTGCAACTGGCACCATCCTGCTGCAATTGACACCATCCTGCTCCAACTGACACCATCCTGCAGGAACTGACACCATCATGCTGCAACTGACACCATCCTGCTTCAACTGACACCATCTTGCTGCAACTAACACCATCCTGCTGCAACTGACACCATCCTGCTGCAACTGGCACCATCCTGCTGCAACTGACACCATCCTGCTGCAACTGACACCATCCTGCTGCAACTGACACCTTCCTGCTGCAACTGACACCATCCTGCTGGAACTGACACCATCCTGCTGCAACTGACATCATCCTGCTTCAACTCACACCCTCCTGCTGCAACTGACACCATCCTGCTGCAACTGACACCATCCTGCTGCCACTGACACCATCCTGCTGCAACTGACACCATCCTGCTGCAACTGACGCCATCCTGCTGCCACTGACACCATCCTGCTGCACCTGACGCCATCCTGCTCCCACTGACACCATCCTGCTGCAACTGACACCATCCTGCTGCAACTGACATCATCCTGCTTCAACTCACACCGTCATGCTGCAACTGACACCATCCTGCTGCAACTGACAACATCCTGCTTCATCTGACACCATCCTGATGCAACTGACACCATCCTGCTTCAACTCACACCATACTGCTGCAACTGACACCATCCTGCTGCAACTGACACCATCCTGCGTTAACTGACACCACCCTGCTGCAACTGACACCATCCTGCTTCAACTGACACCATCCTGCTGCAACTGACACCATCCTGCTGCAACTGACACCATCCTGCTGCAACTGACACCATCCTGCTGCAACTGACACCATCCCGCTGCATCTGACACCATCATGCTGCAACCGACACCATCCTGCTGCAACTGACACCATACTGCTGCAACTGACACCATCCTGCTGCAACTGACACCATCCTGCTGCAACTGACACCATCCTGCTCCAACTGACACCATCCTGCTGCAACTGACACCATCCTGCTGCAACTGACAACCTCCTGATGCAGCTGACACCATCCTGATGCAACTGACACCATCCTGCTTCACCTCACACCATCCTGCTGCAACTGATAGTATCCTGCTGCAACTGACACCATCCTGCTGCAACTGATACAATCCTGCTGCAACTGACACCATCCTGCTTCAACTCACACCATCCTGTTGCAACTGACACCATCCTGCTTCACCTCACACTATCCTGCTGCAACTGACACTATCCTGCTGCAACTGACACCATCCTGCTTCAACTCTCACCATCCTGATGCAACTGACACCATCCTGCTTCACCTCACACCATCCTGCTGCAACTGACACTATCCTGCTGCAACTGACACCATCCTGCTGCAACTGACACAATCCTTCTGCAACTGACACCATCCTGCTTCAACTCACACCATCCTGTTGCAACTGACACCATCCTGCTGCAACTGACACCATCCTGCTGCAACTGACACCATCCTGCTGCAACTGACACCTTCCTGCTGCAACTGACACGATCCTGCTGGAACTGACACCATCCTTCTGCAACTGACATCATCCTGCTTCAACTCACACCGTCCTGCTGCAACTGACACCATCCTGCTGCAACTGACACCATCCTGCTGCAACTGACACCATGCTGCTGCAACTGACGCCATCCTGCTGCCACTGACACCATCCTGCTGCACCTGACGCCATCCTGCTGCCACTGACACCATCCTGCCGCAACTGACACCATCCTGCTTCAACTGACACCATCCTGCTGCAGCTGACACCATCCTGCTGCAACTGACACCATCCTGCTACAACTGACACCATCCTGCTGCAACTGACACCATCCTGCTGCAACTGACACCATCCTGCTGCAACTGACACCATCCTGCTGCAACTGACACCATCCTGATGCAAATGACACCATCTTGCTGGAACCGACACCATCCTGCTGCAACCGACACCATCCTGCTGCCACTGACACCATCCTGCTGCCACTGACACCATCCTGCTGCAACTGACACCATACTGCTGCAACTGACACCATCCTGCTCCCACTGACACCATCCTGCTGCAACTGACACCATCCCGCTGCAATTGACACCATCCTGCTGCAACTGACACCATCCTGCTGCAACTGACACCATCCTGCTCCAACTGACACCATCATGCTGCAACTGACACCATCCTGCTGCAACTGATACCATCCTGCTGCAACTGACACCATCCTGCTGCAACTGACACCATCCTGCTCCAACTGGCACCATCCTGCTGGAACTGGCAACATCCTGCTGCAACTGACACCATCCTGCTTCAACTGACACTATCTTGCTGCAGCTGACACTATCCTGCTGCACTTGACACCATACTGCTGCAACTGACACCATCCTGCTGCAACTGACTCCATCCTGCTGCAACTAACACCATCCTGCTGCAACTGATACCATCCTGCTGCAACTGAGACCATCCTGCTGCAACTGACACCATCCTGCTCCAACTGACACCATCCAGTTGGAACTGACACCATCCTGCTTCAACTGACACCATATTGCTGCAACTATCACCATCCTGCTGCAACTGACACCATCCTGCTGCAACTGGCACCATCCTGCTTCAACTGACACCATCCTGCTGCAACTGACACCATCCTGCTGTAACTGACACCATCCTGCTGCAACTGACACCATCCTGCTGCAACTGACACCATTCTGCTTCAACTCACACCATCCTGCTGCAGCTGACACCATCCTGCTGCAACTGAGACCATCCTGCTGCAACTGACACCATCCTGCTGCAACTGACACCATCCTGCTGAATCTGACACCATCCTGATGCAACTGACACCATCCTGCTTCAACTCACATTATCCTGCTGCAACTGACACCATCCTGCTGCAACCGACACCATCCTGCTGCCACTGACACCATCCTGCTGCAACTGACACCATCCCGCTGTACCTGACACCATCATGCTGCAACTGACACCATCCTGCTGCAATTGACACCATCCTGCTGGAACTGATACCATCCTGCTGCAACTGACACCATCCTGCTGCAATTGACACCATCCTGCTCCAACTGACACCATCCTGCTGGAACTGACACCATCATGCTGCAACTAACACAATCCTGCTGCAACTGACACCATCCTGCTGCAACTGGCACCATCCTGCTGCAACTGACCCCATCCTGCTGCAACTGACACCATCCTGCTGCAACTGACACCATCCTGCTGCAACTGACACCATCCTGCTGCAACTGACACCATCCTGCTGGAACTGACACCATCCTGCTGCAACTGACATCATCCTGCTTCAACTCACACCGTCCTGCTGCAACTGACACCATCCTGCTGCAACTGACACCATCCTGCTGCAACTGACGCCATCCTGCTGGAACTGACACCATCCTGCTTCAACTCACACCATCCTGCTGCAACTGACACCATTCTGCTGCAACTGACGCCATCCTGCTGCAACTGACACCATCCCGCTGCAACTGACACCATCCTGCTGCAACTGACACCATCATGCTGCAACTGACACCATCCTGCTGCAATTGACACCATCCTGCTGGAACTGATACCATCCTTCTGCATCTGGCACCATCCTGCTGCAATTGACACCATCCTGCTCCAACTGACACCATCCTGCTGGAACTGACACCATCATGCTGCAACTGACACCATCCTGCTTCAACTGACACCATCTTGCTGCAACTAACACCATCCTGCTGCAACTGACTCCATCCTGCTGCAACTGGCACCATCCTGCTGCAACTGACACCATCCTGCTGCAACTGACACCATGCTGCTGCAACTGACACCTTCCTGCTGCAACTGACACCATCCTGCTGGAACTGACACCATCCTGCTGCAACTGACATCATCCTGCTTCAACTCACACCGTCCTGCTGCAACTGACACCATCCTGCTGCAACTGACACCATCCTGCTGGAACTGACACCATCCTGCTTCAACTCACACCCTCCTGCTGCATCTGACACCATCCTGCTGCAACTGACACCATCCTGCTGCAACTGACACCCTCCTGCTGCAAGTGACACCCCTGCTGCAACTGACAACATCCTGCTTCAACTCACACCGTCATGCTGCAACTGACACCATCCTGCTGCAACTGACACCATCCTGCTTCATCTGACACCATCCTGATGCAACTGACACCATCCTGCTTCAACTCACACCATACTGCTGCAACTGACACCATCCTGCTGCAACTGACACCATCCTGCGTTAACTGACACCACCCTGCTGCATCTGACACCATCCTGCTTCAACTGACACCATCCTGCTGCAACTGACACCATCCTGCTGCAACTGACACCATCCTGCTGCAACTGACACCACCCTGCTGCATCTGACACCATCCTGCTTCAACTGACACCATCCTGCTGCAACTGACACCATCCTGCTGCAACTGACACCATCATGCTGCAACCGACACCATCCTGCTGCAACTGACACCATACTGCTGCAACTGACACCATCCTGCTGCAACTGACACCATCCTGCTGCAACTGACACCATCCTGCTCCAACTGACACCATCCTGCTGCAACTGACACCATCCTGCTGCAACTGACAACCTCCTGATGCAACTGACACCATCCTGATGCAACTGACACCATCCTGCTTCACCTCACACCATCCTGCTGCAACTGATACTATCCTGCTGCAACTGACACCATCCTGCTGCAACTGATACAATCGTGCTGCAACTGATACCATCCTGCTTCAACTCACACCATCCTGTTGCAACTGACACCATCCTGCTTCACCTCACACTATCCTGCTGCAACTGACACTATCCTGCTGCAACTGACACCATCCTGCTTCAACTCTCACCATCCTGATGCAACTGACACCATCCTGCTTCACCTCACACCATCCTGCTGCAACTGACACTATCCTGCTGCAACTGACACCATCCTGCTGCAACTGACACAATCCTTCTGCAACTGACACCATCCTGCTTCAACTCACACTATCCTGTTGCAACTGACACCATCCTGCTGCAACTGACACCATCCTGCTGCAACTGACACCATCGTGCTGCAACTGACACCATCCTGCTGCAACTGACACTATCCTGCTGCAACTGACACTATCCTGCTGCAACTGACACCATCCTGCTTCAACTCTCACCATCCTGATGCAACTGACACCATCCTGCTGCAGCTGACACCATCCTGCTGCAACTGACACTATCCTGCTGCAACTGACACCATCCTGCTGCAACTGACACAATCCTTCTGCAACTGACACCATCCTGCTTCAACTCACACTATCCTGTTGCAACTGACACCATCCTGCCGCAACTGACACCATCGTGCTGCAACTGACACCATCGTGCTGCAACTGACACCATCCTGCTGCAACTGACACTATCCTGCTGCAACTGACACCATCCTGTTGCAACTGACACCATCCTGCTGCAGCTGACACCATCCTGCTGCAACTGACACCATCCTGCTGCAACTGACACCATCCTGCTGCAACTGACACCATCCAGCAGGTAACATGAGCCGCAATGTCAGTACATGGTCACAGACCAGGCCGCGGGGGCGTTGACCCCCGGAACTCTCTCCAGGTAAACTCCAGGTAAACATATCAGTACATGTCAATACATGTCAGTACATGTCAGTACATGTCAGTACATGTCAGTTTTCCATTAGTAATCATGTGTTTCTTCATTGACTTTATCTTCATGTAGTTAGGTAAGACACATGTGCAACAGTTAGGTATCTTTATTTCGAAACGTTTCGCCTACACAGTAGGCTTCTTCAGTCAAGTACAGAAAAGTTGATAGAAGCAGAAGATACTTGAAGACGATGTAATCAGTCCATCACCCTTAAAGTTTTGAGGTGGTCAGTCCCTCAGTCTGGAGAAGAGCATTGTTCCATAGTATGAAACAATAAAGATACCTAACTGTTGCATATGTGTCTTACCTAACAACCTGTCGGTATTTTATACCATTTTAATGTTCTACCTTCATGTTAGAGGAGAATTTTTGTTTTGTGTCGTCTTTCTTACCGAGTCTTCAACTTATCTCTCCTCTGCCCTTTTATGCTTTAATGTTTAGTGAGTTATTACCTGTGTTGGTAGTGTTTTTCTTTAGTGTTTGTCTTTTGTGCTTGTCTTTAGTGTTTGTCTTCAGTGTTTGTTTTCAGTGTTTGTCTTCAGTGTTTGTCTTGAGTGTTTGTCTTCAGTGTTTGTAGTTTCAACAACAGAGCTATGCCAGTAAAGGGGACAGTGTGTGGGAGAGTGTGTGGGACTGTGTGTGGGACTGTGTGGGACAGTGTGTGGGACAGTGTGTGGGACAGTGTGTGGGACAGTCTGTGGACAATGTGGGAAAGAGTATGGGGATCAGTGTGTAGGACAGTGTGTTTGGCAGTGTGTGAGACAGCGTGTAGGACAGTATTTGGGACAGTGGGACAGCACGTGGGATAGTGTTAGGGATTACGTGGGAGGTCAATGTGGGAGACAACCTCCATCCTGGAGGACTGTCCCAGCAGCTAGTAACTAGCAGCTAGTTGGATCATGGATAACATTTCAAAATATACATACTCTCGCCTTTTTAAAAGTCTGTAATAGCTGCTAGCATTCTCTGGATGCTAGTTCCTAGTAGCTACCATTATCTCAAACTTCGTGGTTAGAGTGAGTCTGTATACCTTAAAACCTGTCTGCACCACTAATACGACACCTGCACCACTAACACCGCTCCAGCACCGCTAACCCCACTCGACCACCACTAACACCTGTACCACTAACACCACTCCTGCACCAATAACACCAGACCTGCATCACTAACACAATTCCAGCACCACTAACACCCCACTCGCACCACTAACACCACACTTGCACCATTAACACCACACTTGCACCACTAAAACCAGACCTGCACCACTAACACCAAACCTGCACTACTAACACCACTCCTCTATCAATAACACCAGACCTGCACCATTAACACCACTCCAGCATTACTAATACCACAATTGCACCACTAATACCATACTTGCACCATTAACATCTCAACTACTCCACTAACACTACTCCAGCACTACTAACACCCTACTTGCACCACTAACACCACAATTGCACCACTAATCCCATTTCTGCACCACTAACACCACACTTGCACCACTAACGCCACACCTGCACCAATAACAAAACTCCTGTATCAATAACACCAGACTTGCACCACTAACACCACTCCAGCGTTATTAACACAACACTTGCACCACTAATACCACTCTTGCACCACTAACACCATTCCTGCACCACTAACACCATTCATGCACCACTAACACTACACTAGCACCACTCCAGCATTACTAACACCACACTTGCACTACTAACACCACACTTGCACTACTAACACCACACTTGCACCACCAAGAACACCCCTAGTTAACGCTGAATGATCTCTGCCGTGGTCATTAGACCCACACTGACACAGTCTTCAGGACCCATCACCCTCCTCCATCTACCACTAAGACCCTCACTGACACAGTCTTCAGGACCCATCACCCTCCTCCATCTGTCACTAAGACCCACACTGACACAGTCTTCAAGATCCATCACCCTCCTCCATCTGTCACTAAGACCCACACTGACACAGTCTTCAGGACCCATCACCCTCTTCCATCTGTCACTAAGACCCACACTGACACAGTCTTCAGGACCCATCACCCTCCTCCATCTGTCACTAAGACCCACACTGACACAGTTTTCAAGATCCATCACCCTCCTCCATCTGTCATCTAAGACCTACCTGACACAGTCTTCATGACCCATCACCCTCCTCCATCTACCACTAAGACCCTCACTGACACAGTCTTCATGACCCATCACCCTCCTCCATCTACCATTAAGACCCTCACTGACACAGTCTTCATGACCCATCACCCTCCTCCATCTACCACTAAGACCCTCACTGACACAGTCTTCATGACCACATCACCTCCTCCATCTACCACTAAGACCTACACTGACACAGTCTTCATGACCCATCACCCTCCTCCATCTACCACTAAGACCCTCACTGACACAGTCTTCATGACCCATCACCCTCCTCCATCTACCATTAAGACCCTCACTGACACAGTCTTCATGACCCATCACCCTCCTCCATCTACCACTAAGACCTACACTGACACAGTCTTCATGACCCATCACCCTCCTCCATCTACCACTAAGACCCTCACTGACACAGTCTTCATGACCCATCACCCTCCTCCATCTACCATTAAGACCTCACTGACACAGTCTTCATGACCATCACTCCTCCTCCATCTACCACTAAGACCCTCACTGACACAGTCTTCATGACCCATCACCCTCCTCCATCTACCATTAAGACCCTCACTGACACAGTCTTCATGACCCATCACCCTCCTCCATCTACCACTTTAAAACCCTCACTGACACAGTCTTCATGACCCATACCCTCCTCCATCTACCACTAAGACCCACACTGACACAGTCCCTTTATGACCCATCACCCTCCTCCATCTACCACTAAGACCCTCACTGACACAGTCTTCATGACCCATCACCCTCCTCCATCTACCACTAAGACCCTCACTGACACAGTCTTCATAACCCATCACCCTCCTCCATCTACCACTAAGACCCACACTGACACAGTCTTCATGACCCATCACCCTCCTCCATCTACCACTAAGACCCTCACTGACACAGTCTTCAGGACCCATCACCCTCCTCCATCTACCACTAAGACCCTCACTGACACAGTCTTCATGACCCATCACCCTCCTCCATCTACCAGTAAGACCCTCACTGACACAGTCTTCATGACCCATCACCCTCCTCCATCTACCACTAAGACCCACACTGACACAGTCTTCATGACCCATCACCCTCCTCCATCTACCACTAAGACCCACACTGACACAGTCTTCATGACCCATCACCCTCCTCCATCTACCACTAAGACCCTCACTGACACAGTCTTCATGACCCATCACCCCCTCCATCTACCACTAAGACCCCACGACACAGTCTTCATGACCCATCACCCTCCTCCATCTACCACTAAGACCCTCACTGACACAGTCTTCATGACCCATCACCCTCCTCCATCTACCACTAAGACCCTCACTGACACAGTCTTCATGACCCATCACCCTCCTCCATCTACCACTAAGACCTACACTGACACAGTCTTCATGACCCATCACCCTCCTCCATCTACCACTAAGACCCTCACTGACACAGTCTTCATGACCCATCACCCTCCTCCATCTACCACTAAGACCTACCTGACACAGTCTTCATGACCCATCACCCTCCTCCATCTACCACTAAGACCCCACTGACACAGTCTTCAGAAACCCCTCACCCTCCTCCATCACCATTAAGACCCTCACTGACACAGTCTTCATGACCCATCACCCTCCTCCATCTACCACTAAGACCCTCACTGACACAGTCTTCATGACCCATCACCCTCCTCCATCTACCACTAAGACCCTCACTGACACAGTCTTCAGTATCATACATCAGTATCCCTGATGGTTCCATGATGATATATCCAGAGTTCCACCCAAGATTTATCCACATTTATTGGCCTCCGTATAACCAAAAGTCAGTTTGAAAAGTAACAAACAACAGCGTGTTTTTGTTAGACAGGGATATGTCAAAAAAAATATGACTTTCTCTGGATGTTGACAATTTATTTGTTTACATGTATGTCTATATTAACATGTCTTTGTTTACATGTATGTATGTGTTGTTTTTGGATAATTTTTGCACTGCTGCAGATTTTGCTATTGGATAATTTTAGTGAAACAGTTGCAGGTGTTGCTACTGGATAATTTCTTGGAAAGGATCAATCGAACTATTTGTATGGTTTTGGAGGACCATAAACTTGAGCGTCTGTTTGCAGCACCTAAATTAACCATGGCGTTTGAAAGTGACGGAGAATTTGAGTGAGAGAAGGAACAGTAGCATACCTCCCTAGCTGCTCTTGGCCAGCTGTGAGCAGGATAACCAGAGATCTCTGACAGCAGCATACCACCCTAGCTGCTCTTGGCCAGCTGTGAGCAGGATAACCAGAGATCTCTGACAGCAGCATACCACCCTAGCTGCTCTGGCCATGCTGTGAGCAGGATAACCAGAGATCTCTGACAGCAGCATACCACCCTAGCTGCTCTTGGCCAGCTGTGAACAGGATAACCAGAGATCTCTGACAGCAGCATACCACCCTAGCTGTTCTTGGCCAGCTGTGAACAGGGCAACCAAGATCTCGACAGCAGCATACCACCCTAGCTGTTCCTTTGGGCCACTGTGAACAGGACAACCAGAGATCTCTGACAGTACATACCACCCTAGCTGCCTCTGGCCAGCTTTGGGAAAAGGACAACCAGAGATCTCTGACAGTAGCATACCACCCTAGCTGCTCTTGGCCAGCTGTGAGCAGGATAACCAGAGATCTCTGACAGTAGCATACCACCCTAGCTGTTCTTGGCCAGCTGTGAACAGGACAACCAGAGATCTCTGACAGTAGCATACCACCCTAGCTGTTCTTGGGCCCGCGTGAACGGACAACCAGAGATCTCTGACATACATCACCCTAGCTGCTCTTGGCCACTGTGAGCAGGGTACCAGAGGGTCTCTGACAGCAGCATACCACCCTAGCTGCTCTTGGCCAGCTGTGAACAGGATAACCAGAGATCTCTGACAGCAGCATACCACCCTAGCTGTTCTTGGCCAGCTGTGAACAGGACAACCAGAGATCTCTGACAGTAGCATACCACCCTAGCTGCTCTTGGCCAGCTGTGAGCAGGATAACCAGAGATCTCTGACAGTAGCATACCACCCTAGCTGTTCTTGGCCAGCTGTGAACAGGACAACCAGAGATCTCTGACAGCAGCATACCACCCTAGCTGTTCTGATGACCGTTCAGTGCTGTGGAAGCCTGACAAGATCTCGGTCAGATGACCAAAAGCTCCAGCTGCGAGTCACCATGTGACTAGGATCCACGTCAGAAAACACTGTCCTGTTTCCTGAGTATCCTAATGTAACCACCTAGGGAAGCGTTGGCTGCTTGGATATAGTTACCTAATTTGTGGAGCACATTATCAAACAAGGTCCATGTAGCCAAGAGTTGGTATAAACCTTGATAAAGATAACGACAAATTGGATTAGAAAGACACATAGGCAAACACTAGGACATATTTACTAGAAGACGTTTGGATCCTGGGACCGTGATCACTTCTAACATACAGAGGTTAAAAAGATAGTCCATGTTTATATAGGTGGTGAGTGAGGTGGGAGAGACGCATGGTGACCTGAAGAGTGAGGTGTGAGAGACGCAAAGTGACCTGAAGAGTGAGGTGTGAGAAACGCATGGTGACCTGAAGAGTGAGGTGTGAGAGACGCATGGTGACCTGAAGAGTGAGGTGTGAGAGACGCAAAGTGACCTGAAGAGTGAGGTGTGAGAAACGCATGGTGACCTGAAGAGTGAGGTGTGAGAGACGCAAAGTGACCTGAAGAGTGAGGTGTGAGAGACGCATGGTGACCTGAAGAGTGACGCACTGGGATGAGGACGGGTAGACAATAAGTCCGGTGGGCTGGCGGCTGAAGTTCTCGCTTCACACACGGAGGACCCGGGTTCGATTCCCGGCGGGTGGAAACATTTCGACTCGTTTCGTTACACCTGTTGTCCTGTTCACCTAGCAGCAAATAGGTACCTGGGTGTTAGTCGACTGGTGTGGGTCGCATCCTGGGGGACAAGATTGAGGACCCCAATGGAAATAAGTTAGACAGTCCTCGATGATGCACTGACTTTCTTGGGTTATCCTAGGCGGCTAACCCTCCGTGGTTAAAAATCCGAACGAAATTTTATCTTATCATGTGACTCCTGTGTTGCTGGGTAGGTGATGCTTTGCTTGGTTAAGTATCATGTATGCTAATGTTTCTGAATTTTTGTAGTATGCAATATTATGTTCCGTGGTGTCGGTGGCGGTGATTAGCCTCGCTAATCGGTGTACCTTGATGTATCTTGGTGTACCTTGATGTATCTTGGTGTACCTTGATGTATCTTGGTGTACCTTGGTCCTCAGTCTTCCTTGGTTTACCTTAGTGTACCTTGGTCCTCAGAGTTTTCAATTTATTATTACTCTGCTCTATTTTCTTGCGTTTGATGTATTGTAGAGTAGCGGAAAAAAGTTCCTAGACAGTCTCTCCTGAGCAATAACAATATCTGGCAACTCAGACGTAATAAACAATAGAATCAAGACTATTTTCCAAGAATGATTTAACGCAGCTTGTAACAACGACAGTGACTGCTTGTCAAAATTAATTACCGGTACTGTCTGTACATCTAATTTTTTGACTATACATGAATTTATTATCAATGCATCATCATACATCAGTCATATCTACTCACGTAAACTGTAATTTTGACGGTCGAAGTCTACGTAAAGTATTACAAAATACTGTTAATTAGTATAGTATATAATATTAAATAATACACCACTAACAAAGATTTGCTTTAATAAAACCATCTTGTAGATTCTTTATCGTTATTTGTTATTGGTTATTCAACACATAATTACATTCACCTGTTTAGCGTTTCATTCTCTGAATATATTTGTCTATCTATCTATATCTACATAAGTAGCTACAACATGGTTTTATTAAAGAATATCTTGGTCAGTGGAGTATTATTTTATATTATTTTTTGTATTTTTCGGCAGCTGTACATAGTGTATATAACTGTATGTATTGCATGCCAGAGAACTCTAGTTCGATCACACATCTGAGTATTAGCTGTGGATTATAGTGCAACCCGGTGCTGTAAGCCTGCTAGTGCAGTTCCCAGAATCTGCTATCTTCCCACTCTAGGATCCACACTGACGCAGTTTTCAAGACCCTCCACCCTTTTACCCTCTTCCATCGGTCAATAGGACCTACAATGACGCTGTCTTCAGAACTCGGAAATTTCCCACCCTCTTCCATCGATCATTAAGGCCCACACTGAATAGTTGTCAGAACCTAGAACCCTTCCACCATTACCATCTCACTAAGACCATCACTTATGCAGCCTTGAGAACCCACAGCCCCCATCCCTGCCTCTTGTCACTAAGACCCACAATGAGACAGTCTTCGGAACCCTCCCTTCCCCTCCTTGAGTCATACCGTAGTCGTCATTAGTGAGTGTTTCAGGAGGCAGCTCTCCGGCGACAATAGCCTTGGCCGCCAGGTTCCTGATGGTGGCGTCAATGTGAGGTCGACACTCTGTGTAGGAAGGGTTGTCACCTGCAGGAAGAACATCACGTCAGGGCATGCCAACCAGGGATGGGTGGACAAGCAATATTGTAAGGGGTAAGGAGGGAGCTATATGATGAATACCAAAGGGGCAAGCAATACTTTAGGGGTATCAAGGGGCTGTATAATGCATGTCATAAGGGAAAGAAACACTTCAAGGGCAGGAGGGCTATATAACGCTCGTCACACAGAGAGGTACCTTAAGTAACACCCTGAAAAATCAAACTTTGGCATTAGAAATGAGCAATATTTTAAAAGGTTTCTCTCAGGAACCTCCTGACAACTTGATCAAAACTTTCATTGAGCGAAACGTTCATTATGTTCTGAGAGTGGTTACTCTGCCCTCCAGCCTAGGTCAAGCCTGTGACCTGTCTGACCTGCGAATACAAGGAGCATTTATTAAACGTCAATATTCCACTTACTCAATCCTGGTGACTTCTGCAAAGCAAGAAATATAATTATAAACTAGGTGGATTTTATAGCTTACAA
Organism: Cherax quadricarinatus; assembly: GCF_026875155.1. Lineage (NCBI taxonomy): Eukaryota > Metazoa > Arthropoda > Malacostraca > Decapoda > Parastacidae > Cherax > Cherax quadricarinatus. The sequence goes on along the minus strand of NC_069478.1, from coordinate 4,591,217 downwards.
TCCAGATTTTACAATTCACAGAGGATTTGGAACTTACAGGATGATTTGTAAATTACAGAGGAGGAGGATGTGGAACTTACAGAGGATTTGTAACTTACAGAAGAGGATCTGTAACTTAAACAAGAGGATCTGTAACTTACAGAAGAGGATCTGTAACTTAAACAAGAGGATCTGTAACTTACAGAAGAGGATCTGTAACTTAAACAAGAGGATCTGTAACTTACAGAAGAGGATCTGTAACTTAAACAAGAGGATCTGTAACTTACACAAGAGGATTTGTAACTTACACAAGAGGATTTGTAGCTTACACAATAGGATCTGTAACTTACACAAGAGGATTTGTAACTTACACAAGAGAATTTGTAACTTTCACAAGAGAATTTGTAACTTACAGACTGGATTTTGTAACTTTCTGATTGGAACGTGTAACTACAAACGTTAATGCGTCTTATAAACGGAAATTTGTGAATTACAAAATGGAATCTGTAATTTACAAACCAAAAGTTGAGTTTATATAAAAATAATAAGACACGAACTCTATTGCAGTAAAGGAAATATTTTTATTGTTAATATGGGTGGCATTTTTATTATTCTGTTCTGTAATGAAATAAATTTTATTACTCATTATTACGATGATTTTGTTAAATTTTTATTAGTTATTATGCTGGTTTATTTCCTGTAATATGGAAGGTGATATTAACACAGGAGCAGTGAAGATACAACAGTGTACCGTTCACAGTAGTTGTTGCATGCAAAAGTATGTAATCTTTATTCAGAGCATGTTAACACACTCACATAGGCTGCCTCCCCAACCAGCAAACCAAATACTAAGGATCTAACGATCTAACGGGGCCTCATCGTCAGATCAGTATCTAGGTTCAGCCAATGAAAGGTGGATCTGACAATTGTGAAGGTGACGTGGTTACCACTCACATTTTCATCCTTGTCATTTTCCATTTGAGAGCTGGGTGAAGCGCGGTGGTCTGCTTCTGATGGCTTCAATTTTGCCTTGATTACCGTGGCATGCACTAGTGCCTATTAGTGTATATAGTGTACATACTTCTGTTTATACTTGGTGAAGGATAATATAATTCAATGTTTTATTGCTGTGTTTATTTTGCTCCCTTTACACCCAGGATAACAGGCTGGGTTTTAATAGTAGTGATGTGATATTAACACAGGAACAGTGAAGATACAACAATGTACTGTTCACAGTAGTGTAGAACGACAATGTTACGCTTAGAACCGACTTGAAGAATGTATGTGATCGCTGCAACGCTCAAGCTTCCCCTGCACCACTGCCTTGCCTTCACAACTTGCTCAGGTGAACTCACCCTAAAAGCATGCTAAAAATATCTAGCATAGACAGGACTCGCAGCAATGGTTTTAAGTTGGAAAAATTCAGATTCAGGAAGGATATAGGAAAGCACTGGTTTGGTAATAGAGTTGTGGATGAGTGGAACAAACTCCCGAGTACAGTTATTGAGGTTAAAACGTTGTGTAGTTTTAAAAATAGGTTGGATAATTATATAAGTGGGTGTGAGTGGGTGTGAGTTGGACCTGAATAGCTTGTGGTAATAGGTCTGACTGCCGTGCTCCTTCCTCATGTGAATGTGACCTGACCTGACTAGGTTAAGGCATTGGCTTAAGCTGGTAGGAGAATTGGACCTGCCTCGCATGGGCCAGTAGGCCTCCTGCAGTGTTCCTTCTTTCTTATGTTCTTAATAAACGTTTTAACACATTTTACACATTTTTTTAATATTTTACATATTTTTCAAAAAATATATGAAAAATCCAT
>NC_069478.1:4567754-4581419 GCF_026875155.1 Cherax quadricarinatus | reverse complement strand
GCAACAACAGCAGCAGCAACAACAGCAGCAGCAACAACAGCAATGTGTATTTAAGGTATCACACTTGCCTAAATAATTAAAGTAGATGTGCCATTAAGAAAATAATATCTTCATTTAACAGTAAATATAAGTGTTTCTCCGGGAGTAACTCAGTGGTAGAACTACAGTGTCACTCGTAGGAGTTACTGTTTACTACAGGAGTAACTCAGTGGTAGAACTACAGTGTCACTCGTAGGAGTTACTGTTTACTACAGGAGTAACTCAGTGGTAGAACTACAGTGTGTCACTCGTAGGAGTTACTGTTTACTACAGGAGTAACTCAGTGGTAGAACTACAGTGTGTCACTCGTAGGAGTTACTGTTTACTACAGGAGTAACTCACTGGTAGAACTACAGTGTCACTCGTAGGAGTTACTGTTTACTACAGGAGTAACTCAGTGGTAGAACTACAGTGTGTCACTCGTAGGAGTTACTGTTTACTACAGGAGTAACTCACTGGTAGAACTACAGTGTGTCACTCGTAGGAGTTACTGTTTACTACAGGAGTAACTCACTGGTAGAACTACAGTGTGTCACTCGTAGGAGTTACTGTTTACTACAGGAGTAACTCACTGGTAGAACTACAGTGTCACTGGTAGGAGTTACTGTTTACTACAGGAGTAACTCACTGGTAGAACTACAGTGTCACTGGTAGGAGTTACTGTTTACTACAGGAGTAACTCACTGGTAGAACTACAGTGTGTCACTCGTAGGAGTTACTGTTTACTACAGGAGTAACTCAGTGGTAGAACTACAGTGTGTCACTGGTAGGAGGCTCCGAGTTACTGTTTACTACAGGAGTAACTCACTGGTAGAACTACAGTGTGTCACTGGTAGGAGTTACTGTTTACTACAGGAGTAACTCAGTGGTAGAACTACAGTGTGTCACTGGTAGGAGGCTCCGAGTTACTGTTTACTACAGGAGTAACTCACTGGTAGAACTACAGTGTGTCACTCGTAGGAGTTACTGTTTACTACAGGAGTAACTCAGTGGTAGAACTACAGTGTGTCACTCGTAGGAGTTACTGTTTACTACAGGAGTAACTCACTGGTAGAACTACAGTGTGTCACTGGTAGGAGACCCCGAGGTACTGTTTACTACAGGAGTAACTCAGTGGTAGAACTACAGTGTGTCACTGGTAGGAGACCCCGAGTTACTGTTTACTACAGGAGTAACTCAGTGGTAGAACTACAGTGTCACTGGTAGGAGTTACTGTTTACTACAGGAGTAACTCAGTGGTAGAACTACAGTGTGTCACTGGTAGGAGACCCCGAGGTACTGTTTACTACAGGAGTAACTCAGTGGTAGAACTACAGTGTCACTGGTAGGAGTTACTGTTTACTACAGGAGTAACTCAGTGGTAGAACTACAGTGTCACTGGTAGGGACCCGATGGTACTGTTTACTACAGGAGTAACTCAGTGGTAGAACTACAGTGTCACTGGTAGGAGTTACTGTTTACTACAGGAGTAACTCAGTGGTAGAACTACAGTGTGTCACTGGTAGGAGTTACTGTTTACTACAGAAGTAACTCAGTGGTAGAACTACAGTGTGTCACTGGTAGGAGTTACTGTTTACTACAGAAGTAACTCAGTGGTAGAACTACAGTGTGTCACTGGTAGGAGGCTCCGAGGTACTGTTTACTACAGGAGTAACTCAGTGGTAGAACTACAGTGTCACTGGTAGGAGGCCCCGAGTTACTGTTTACTACAGGAGTAATCGTGGTAGAACTCAGTGTCACTGTAGGAGTTACTGTTTCTACAGAAGTAACTCAGTGGTAGAACTACAGTGTGTCACTGGTAGGAGGCTCCGAGGTAAGTTTACTACAGGAGTAACTCAGTGGTAGAACTACAGTGTGTCACTGGTAGAAAGGGCCCGAGTTACTGTTTACTACAGGGTAACTCAGTGGTAGAATACAGTGTGTCACTGGTATGGAGGCTCCGAGTACTGTTTACTACAGGAGTAACCAGTGGTAAACTACAGTGTCACTGGTAGGAGGGCCCCGAGTTACTGTTTACTACAGGAGTAACTCAGTGGTAGAATACAGTGTCACTGGTAGGAGGCCCTAGAGTTACTGTTTACTAAGGAGTAACTCAGTGGTAGAACTACAGTGTCACTGTAGGAGGCCCCGAGGTACTGTTTACTACAGAAGTAACTCAGTGGTAGAACTACAGTGTCACTGGTAGGAGTTTACTGTTTACTACAGGAGTAACTCAGTGGTAGAACTACAGTGTCACTGGTAGGAGGCTCCGAGGTACTGTTTACTACAGGAGTAACTCAGTGGGTAGAACTACGTGTCACTGGTAGGAGGCCCGAGTTACTGTTTACTACAGCAGTAACTCATGGTAGAGACTACAGTGTCACTGGTAGGAGTTACTGTTTACTACAGGAGTAACTCAGTGGTAAACTACAGTGTGTCACTGGTAGGAGGCCCCGAGGTACTGTTTACTCAGGAGTAACTCAGTGGTAGAACTACAGTGTGTCACTGGTAGGAGGCTCCGAGTTACTGTTTACTACAGGAGTAACTCAGTGGTAGAACTACAGTGTCACTGGTAGGAGGCCCCGAGGTACTGTTTACTACAGGAGTAACTCAGTGGTAGAACTACAGTGTCACTGGTAGGAGGCCCCGAGTTACTGTTTACTACAGGAGTAACTCAGTGGTAGAACTACAGTGTGTCACTGGTAGGAGGCTCCGAGTTACTGTTTACTACAGGAGTAACTCAGTGGTAGAACTACAGTGTCACTGGTAGGAGGCCCCGAGTTTTCTGTTTACTACAGGAGTAACTCAGTGGTAGAACTACAGTGTCACTGGTAGGAGGCTCCGAGTTACTGTTTACTACAGGAGTAACTCAGTGGTAGAACTACAGTGTCACTGGTAGGAGGCTCCGAGGTACTGTTTACTACAGGAGTAACTCAGTGGTAGAACTACAGTGTCACTGGTAGGAGGCCCCGAGGTACTGTTTACTACAGGAGTAACTCAGTGGTAGAACTACAGTGTCACTGGTAGGAGGCTCCGAAGTTACTGTTTACTACAGGAGTAACTCAGTGGTAGAACTACAGTGTCACTGGTAGGAGGCCCCGAGTTACTGTTTACTACAGGAGTAACTCAGTGGTAGAACTACAGTGTCACTGGTAGGAGGCCCCGAGTTTACTGTTTACTACAGGAGTAACTCAGTGGTAGAACTACAGTGTCACTGGTAGGAGGCCCCGAGTTACTGTTTACTACAGGAGTAACTCAGTGGTAGAACTACAGTGTGTCACTGGTAGGAGGCCCCGAGTTACTGTTTACTACAGGAGTAACTCAGTGGTAGAACTACAGTGTCACTGGTAGGAAGCCCCGAGTTACTGTTTACTACAGGAGTAACTCAGTGGTAGAACTACAGTGTCACTGGTAGGAGACCCCGAGGTACTGTTTACTACAGGAGTAACTCAGTGGTAGAACTACAGTGTCACTGGTAGGAGGCTCCGAGTTACTGTTTACTACAGGAGTAACTCAGTGGTAGAACTACAGTGTCACTGGTAGGAAGCCCCGAGTTACTGTTTACTACAGGAGTAACTCAGTGGTAGAACTACAGTGTCACTGGTAGGAAGCCCCGAGTTACTGTTTACTACAGGAGTAACTCAGTGGTAGAACTACAGTGTCACTGGTAGGAGGCCCCGAGTTACTGTTTACTACAGGAGTAACTCAGTGGTAGAACTACAGTGTCACTGGTAGGAAGCCCCGAGTTACTGTTTACTACAGGAGTAACTCAGTGGTAGAACTACAGTGTCACTGGTAGGAGGCCCCGAGTTACTGTTTACTACAGGAGTAACTCAGTGGTAGAAAATACAGTGTCACTGGTAGGAAGCCCCGAGTTACTGTTTACTACAGGAGTAACTCAGTGGTAGAACTACAGTGTCACTGGTAGGAGGCCCCGAGTTACTGTTTACTACAGGAGTAACTCAGTGGTAGAAACTACAGTGTCACTGGTAGGAGGCCCGAGGTACTGTTTACTACAGAAGTAACTCAGTGGTAGAACTACAGTGTCACTGGTAGGAGGCTCCGAGGTACTGTTTACTACAGAAGTAACTCAGTGGTAGAACTACAGTGTGTCACTGGTAGGAGGCTCCGAGGTACTGTTTACTACAGGAGTAACTCAGTGGTAGAACTACAGTGTCACTGGTAGGAGGCCCCGAGGTACTGTTTACTACAGGAGTAACTCAGTGGTAGAACTACAGTGTCACTGGTAGGAGTTACTGTTTACTACAGGAGTAACTCAGTGGTAGAACTACAGTGTGTCACTCGTAGGAGGCTCCGAGTTACTGTTTACTACAGGAGTAACTCAGTGGTAGAACTACAGTGTGTCACTGGTAGGAGGCCCCGAGTTACTGTTTACTACAGGAGTAACTCAGTGGTAGAACTACAGTGTGTCACTGGTAGGAGGCTCCGAGGTACTGTTTACTACAGGAGTAACTCAGTGGTAGAACTACAGTGTGTCACTGGTAGGAGGCTCCGAGTTACTGTTTACTACAGGAGTAACTCAGTGGTAGAACTACAGTGTCACTGGTAGGAGGCCCCGAGTTACTGTTTACTACAGGAGTAACTCAGTGGTAGAACTACAGTGTCACTGGTAGGAGTTACTGTTTACTACAGGAGTAACTCAGTGGTAGAACTACAGTGTCACTGGTAGGAGGCCCCGAGTTACTGTTTACTACAGGAGTAACTCAGTGGTAGAACTACAGTGTGTCACTGGTAGGAGGCCCCGAGTTACTGTTTACTACAGGAGTAACTCAGTGGTAGAACTACAGTGTCACTGGTAGGAGGCTCCGAGTTACTGTTTACTACAGGAGTAACTCAGTGGTAGAACTACAGTGTCACTGGTAGGAGGCCCCGAGTTACTGTTTACTACAGGAGTAACTCAGTGGTAGAACTACAGTGTCACTGGTAGGAGGCCCCGAGTTACTGTTTACTACAGGAGTAACTCAGTGGTAGAACTACAGTGTCACTGGTAGGAGTTACTGTTTACTACAGGAGTAACTCAGTGGTAGAACTACAGTGTGTCACTGGTAGGAAAGGGCCCCCAGTTACTGTTTACTACAGGAGTAACTCAGTGGTAGAACTACAGTGTGTCACTGGTAGGAGGCCCGAGTTACTGTTTACTACAGGAGTAACTCAGTGGTAGAACTACAGTTGGTCACTGGTAGGAGGCCCGAGTTACTGTTTACTACAGGAGTAACTCAGTGGTAGAACTACAGTGTCACTGGTAGGAGTTACTGTTTACTACAGGAGTAACTCAGTGGTAGGACTACAGTGTCACTGGTAGGAGGCTCCGAGTTACTGTTTACTACAGGAGTAACTCAGTGGTAGAACTACAGTGTGTCACTGGTAGGAGGCCCCGAGTTACTGTTTACTACAGGAGTAACTCAGTGGTAGAACTACAGTGTCACTGGTAGGAGTTACTGTTTACTACAGGAGTAACTCAGTGGTAGAACTACAGTGTGTCACTGGTAGGAGTTACTGTTTACTACAGGAGTAACTCAGTGGTAGAACTACAGTGTCACTGGTAGGAGTTACTGTTTACTACAGGAGTAACTCAGTGGTAGAACTACAGTGTGTCACTGGTAGGAGGCCCCGAGTTACTGTTTACTACAGGAGTAACTCAGTGGTAGAACTACAGTGTGTCATGGTAGGAGGCTCCGAGTTACTGTTTACTACAGACGTAATATACAAACCAGACGACTACAGCTCCGGTCCTTCATATTGATTATCAACAGTGCGAGACTTAATGATAATTTTTTTTAAATCTGTGACCCTGTTTAACTATCAATAAAAAAATAGGCACCTACGTTTTACTTAACTGTTTTAGGCAGCATCTTGGAAAATCAAAGTAAATACTGATAAACAATATAAACTCTTAGCTTGTGAACTAAGCTAAAGCATTTACTGTCATATAAGGCGCACGGCAGATATAAATGAGAATTATATCCCGATTGTTATTAAAAATGAACGTATTAGTGTCAGAAAGTCGGTGGGAGAGCATTCAACTCACAACCAAAAGGACCTGGGTTCGATTACTGTGTTGGGTGAGACACTTATCTAAATCTTAGAGTGGCTGTCCTTGTTCACCTTGCAGTGCTAAGATATTTACGAGTTAGTCGGGTGTTGAGGGTGGCACCCTGGGGAAGGGAGTGGACTTGAGGATCGCACCCTGGGGGAGGCAGAGGACCTGAGGGTCGCACTCTGGGGGAGGGACTGGACCTGAGGGTCGCACCCTGGGGGAGCGAGTGGACCAGAGGATCGCACCCTGAGGGAGGGATTGGATCTGAAGGTCGCACCCTGGGGGAGGGAGTGGATCTGAGGGACACACCCTGGGGGAGGGATTGGATCTGAGGGTCGCACCCTGGGGGAGGGAGTGGACCTGAGGGTCACACCCTGGGGGAGGGAGTGGACCTGAGGGTCGCACCCTGGGGGAGGGAGTGGACCTGAGGGTCGCACCCTGGGGAGGGAGTGGATCTGAGGGTCACACCCTGGGGAGGAAGTGGACCTGAGGGTCGCACCCTGGGGAGGGAGTGGACCTGAGGGTCATACCCTGGGGGAGGGAGTGGACCTGAGGGTCGCACCCTGGGGAGGGAGTGGACCTGAGGGTCGCACCCTGGGGGAAGGAGTGGACCTGAGGGTCACACCCTGGGGAGGAAGTGGACCTGAGGGTCGCACCTGAGGGAGGGGAGTGGACCTGAGGCTCATACACCTGGGGACGGGAGTGGACCTGAGGGTCGCACCTGGGAGGGAGTGGACCTGAGGGTCATACCCTGGGGGAGGTAAGTGGACAGAAGGGGTCGCCACCCTGGGGGGGGAGTGGACTGAGGGTCAACACCCTGGGGAGGGAGTGGACTGAGGGTCGCAACCCTGGGGGAGGGAGTGGACTGGGGTCAAACCCTGGGGACGGGAATGGACCTGAGTGGGGGGGTTAAAAAATGGCTCGCACCCTGGGAGGAGTGACCTGAGGTTCGCACCCTGGGGAGGGAGCTGGACCTGAGGGTCATACCCTGGGGGTGGAGTGGACTGAGGGGCGCCACCGGGGAGGGAGTGGGACCTGAGGGTCGCACCCTGGGGGAAGGAGTGGACCTGAGGGTCACACCCTTGGGGAGGAGTGGGTCCTGAGAGGTCGCACCCTGGGGGTGGGAGTGGACATGAGGGTCGCACCCTGGGGAGCGGAGTGGACCTGTGGGTCATACCTGGGGTTGGGAGTGGACCTGAGGGTCGCAACCTGGGAGGGAGTGGACCTGAGGGTCGCTCCCATGGGGGAGGGGAGTGGACCTGAGGGTTTCGCACCCTGGGGGAGGAGTGGGCTGAGGGTCGCACCCTGGGGAGGGAGTAGGACTGAGGGTCAAACCCTGGGGTGGGAGTGACATGACGGTCAGCTCACCCTGGGGGTGGGCAGTAGACCTAAGGGTCACACCCTGAGGGAGGGTGTGGACACTGAGGTCGCACCCTCCATTGGGGGAGGGACGTGGACCTGAGGGTTCGCACCCTGGGGTAGGGATGTGGACTGTGGGGTAATACCTGAGGGTGAGGGAGTGGTCATGAGGGTCGACCCTGGGAAGGGAGTGGACCTGAGGGTTCGCACCCTGGTAGGGGAGGGACACGTGGAAATTCTGAGGGTCGCAACCTGGGGGAGGGAGTGGACCTGAGGGTCGCACCATCGGGGGAGGAAAGTTGACATGAGGGTTCGCAACCCTGGGGTCGGGAGTGGAGACATGGGGGTAGCCACCCTGGGAGGTAGTGGACCTGAGGATCATACCCTGGGGGATGGGAGTGGACCTGAGGGTCGCACCCTGTGGAGGGAGTGGAACCTAGGGTCGCACCCTGGGGGAGGAGTGGACCTGAGGGTCGGCACCCTGGGGGAGGGAGTGAGCCTGAGGGTCGCACCCTGGGGGAGTGGACCTGAGGGTCGCACCCTGGGGATGGGCGAGTGGACCTGAGGGTTCGCACCTGGGGGAGGATGTGGACCTGAGGGCGCACCCTGGGGGAGGGCGTGGACCTGAGGGTCGCACCTTGGGGGAGGGAGTGGACCTGAGGGTCACACCCTGGGGGAGGGAGTGGACCTGAGGGTCGCACCCTGGGGAGGGAGTGGACCTGAGGGTCGCACCCTGGGGAGGGAGTGGACCTGAGGGTCACACCCTGGGGGAGGGAGTGGACCTGAGGGTCACAGCCTGGGGGAGGGAGGACCTGAGGGTCACAGCCTGGGGAGGGAGGGGGACCTGAGGGTCGCACCCTGGGGGAGGGAGTGGACCTGAGGGTCGCACCCTGGGGAGGGAGTGGACCTGAGGGTCACAGCCTGGGGGAGGGAGTGGACCTGAGGGTCACAGCCTGGGGGAGGGAGTGGACCTGAGGGTCGCACCCTGGGGAGGGAGTGGACCTGAGGGGCCACCCTGGGGGGGAGTGGACCTGAGGGTCGCACCCTGGGGGAGGGAGTGGACCTGAGGGTCGCACCCTGGGGGAGGGAGTGAACCTGAGGGTCGCACCCTGGGGAGGGAGTGGACCTGAGGGTCGCACCCTGGGGGAGGGAGTGGACCTGAGGGTCACAGCCTGGGGGAGGGAGTGGACCTGAGGGTCGCACCCTGGGGGAGGGAGTGGACCTGAGGGTCGCACCCTGGGGGAGGGAGTGGACCTGAGGGTCGCACCCTGGGGGAGGGAGTGGACCTGAGGGTCGCACCCTGGGGGAGGGAGTGAACCTGAGGGTCGCACCCTGGGGGAGGGAGTGGCCCTTTGAGGGCCCGCACCCGGGGGGAGGGAGCGAACCTGAGGGTCGCACCCTGGGGGAGGGAGTGGACCTGAGGGTCTCACCCTGGGGGAGGGAGTGGACCTGAGGACCCACTGGGAAATAAACAACACTGGTTGGCTTACTTAAACAATTAACCTTCAGTGGTTAGAATTAGAAGATTTTTTATTTTCTGTTTTCCATCCTCATCTTTCTTTTCTATCTTCTCTACTTCCTTCTTCTTCGCTTCCTTCCTCGCTTTCCCCTAGTCTCTGTTCTTTTTCTTTTCCTTTTTCTCCTCTTACCTTTCTTCCACCTTCTCTTTTTTTCTCTCTTCTTTCTTTACTTCTTCGTCTTCTTGTTCCCCCTTAAGCTGGCCATCTTTGCATCAAGATGGGGACTGATACCCACCGTAAACTGATCCTTGGAATCGCCATCAGTGGCGTTAGACTCTCCAAACACTGATGAGAAAGTTCACATTTCTCAAGGCTGGATCACTGACCAATAAATCCAAGATCATCCATCCACTTCATAAACTATTTTCGTCACATTGTTATCTAACTGCTAGTAATTAGCATGGCTAACTGAACTGTTGCTGCTATTATTGCTATTATTGCATAATTTTCACTCATTCGTGATGTTGGTAAAGGGATGTGTTGACTCTTAAGAGGCACGTAAGTTCCCCCGTCTTCTTAAGAGGCACGTAAGTTCCCCAGTCTTCTTAAAAGGCACGTAAGTTCCCCCGTCTTCTTAAGAGACACGTAAGTTCCCCCCCGTCTTTTAAGAGACACGTAAGTTCCCCCCCTCTTCTTAAGAGACACGAATTCCCCCCTCTTCTTAAGAGACACGTAAGTTCCCCCGTCTTCTTAAGAGACACGTAAGTTCCCCCGTCTTCTTAAGAGACACGTAACTTCCCCCGTCTTCTTAAGAGACACGTAAGTTCCCCCGTCTTCTTAAGAGACACGTAAGTTCCCCCGTCTTCTTAAGAGACACGTAAGTTCCCCCGTCTTCTTAAGAGACACGTAAGTTCCCCCGTCTTCTTAAGAGACACGTAAGTTCCCCCGTCTTCTTAAGAGACACGTAAGTTCCCCCGTCTTCTTAAGAGACACGTAAGTTCCCCAGTCTTCTTAAGAGACACGTAAGTTCCCCCGTCTTCTTAAGAGGCACGTAAGTTCCCCAGTCTTCTTAAGAGGCACGTAAGTTCCCCAGTCTTCTTAAGAGGCACGTAAGTTCCCCCGTCTTCTTAAGAGACACGGAAGTTCCTCCGTCTTCTTAAGAGGCACGTAAGTTCCCCCGTCTTCTTAAGAGACACGTAAGTTCCTCCGTCTTCTTAAGAGGCACGTAAGTTCCCCGGTCTTCTTAAGAGGCACGTAAGTTCCCCGGTCTTCTTAAGAGGCACGTAAGTTCCCCCATCTTCTTAAGAGGCACGTAAGTTCCTCCGTCTTCTTAAGAGGCACGTAAGTTCCTCCGTCTTCTTAAGAGACACGTAAGTTCCCCCGTCTTCTTAAGAGACACGTAAGTTCCTCCGTCTTCTTAAGAGACACGTAAGTTCCCCAGTCTTCTTAAGAGACACGTAAGTTCCCCCGTCTTCTTAAGAGACACGTAAGTTCCCCCGTCTTCTTAAGAGACACGTAAGTTCCCCGGTCTTCTTAAGAGACACGTAAGTTCCCCGGTCTTCTTAAGAGACACGTAAGTTCCCCCGTCTTCTTAAGAGGCACGTAAGTTCCCCAGTCTTATTAAGAGGCACGTAAGTTCCCCAGTCTTCATAAGAACACTAAGTTCCCGCGGTCCTTCTTAAGAGACACGTAAGTTCCCCCGTCTTCTAAAGGCAACGTAAGTTCCCCCAGGGTTTTCTTATAAGAGGCACTAAGTTCCCCAGTCTTTCTTAAGAACACGTAAGTTCCCCCCATCTTCCTTAAGAGGCACGAGAGTTCCCCTGGGCTTCTTAGAAGACAACGTAAGGTTTCCCGTTCCGTCTTCTTAAGAGGCACGTGAGTTCCGCCAGTCTTATAATAGGCAACGTAGTTCCTCGTCTTCTTAAAGACACGTAAGTTCCACCGGTCCTTCTTAAGAGACACGTAAGTCCCTCCTTCTTCTTCGTAAGAGGCACGTAAGTTCCCACCGTCTTATTAAGAGCACGTAAGGGAGTTCCCCAGTCATCTTAAGAGACACGTAAGTTCCCCCGTCTTCTTAGAAGGCACGTAAGTTCCCCAGGTCTTCTTAAGAGGCACGTAAGTCCCCAGTCTTCATAAAGAGGCACGTAAGTTCCCCGTCTTCTTAAGAGACACGGAAGTTCCTCCGTCTTCTAAGAGGCCACGTAAGTTTCCCCCGTCTTCTTAAGAGACACGTAAGTTCTTTCCGTCTTCTTAAGAGGCACGGTAGGAGTTCCCCGTCTTCTTAAGAGCACGTAAGTTCCCCGGTCTTCTTAAGAGGCACGTAATTCCCCATCTTCTTAAGAGGCACGTAAGTTCCTCCGTCTTCTTAAGAGGGCACGTAGTGTCCTCCGGTCTTCTTAAGAGACACGTAAGTTCCCCCGTCTTCTTAAGAGACACCCGTAAGTTCCGCCTCGTCTTCTTAAGAGACACGTAAGTTTCCCCCGTCTTCTTAAAGACACGTAAAGTTCCCCCGTCTTCTTAAGAGACACGTAAGTTCCCGCTCGTCTTCTTAAGGAGACTCGAAGTCCCCTTCGGTGCTTCTTAAGAACACGTAAGTTCCCCGGTCTTCTTAAGAGACACGAATCCCCGTCTTCTTAAGAGGCACGAAAGGTCCACCCGTCTTTCTAATATCACGTTTATTATCCCACTATAATCAACCGTCGCCTCATAATTACTATCACATTTCTTGGTTTGTCTGTTTCGTAAAGGTGAAGTCGCAGGAACTTTACGTAATTAAATTCTTGGGTATAGTAATTTAACTACGTAACTTAGATGACAACCTGAATTATGCAGTGCTTTTTGGACATCTCACCCGTTCCGCACAAACCCCCACATCACGTCTACCCTCGGATGTCCCCCTAGCCACAGTGGGCCCCACTTCCCCTCAACCCGAACTGCCCTCAGCACCCCACCACCGGCGCCAACTAGCAGCCCACCCACACTCACGCCCTGGACAGCCGACAATCCACGTTTAGAGACAATACCCAACATCCCCCGCACCCAACTCCCGGGACGATCCCGTCGCCCCCCTCCTCGAAGCCCGACATAATCCGCCCTGCCCCCTCCGGCCCACTGCCCCAACCCCTATCTCCCCAACAGATGGCCCCACGGCCCACCCTGCCCACAGCCCCCGGACCACTCATGTAGGCCCTCTATCCGCCGCACACCGCCGCCCAAACTCCGCCCGGAAGCCCTCCGCGGCCACGATCCCCGCCCCACTCTTGATGCCTAACAAGCAGGTCAGCCACCCCCCGCACCTGCTCCCGGAGGAGCGGAATCCTCCCGCACCCTCCTGCCATCTGCACATAACTCAAACCTCTGCACATACTCAGACCTCTGCAACATAACTCAACCTCTGCAACATAACTCCGACCTCTGCAACATAACTCAGCCCCTCTGCAACATAACTCAGGCCCTCTTCAACATAACTACTCAGACCTCTGCAACATAACCAACCTCTGGCAACATTAACTACAAACCTCTGCAACATAACCAGACCTCTGCAACCCACAACAGACCGCTGCAAACACAACTCAGACCTCTGCAACATAACACAGACCTCTGCAACATAAACTCATGACCTCTGCAACATAACTCAGACCTCTGCACATACCTCAGACCCTCTGCAACATCACTCAGACTCTCCAACATAACTCAGACGCGTCTTCAACATAACTCCATACCTCTGCAACATAACTCAGACCTCTGCAACATAACTCAGACCTCTGCAACATAACTCAGACCTCTGCAACATAACTCAGACCTCTGCAACATAACTCAGACTGTCTGCAACATAACTCAGACCTCTGCAACATAACTCAGACCTCTGCAACATAACTCAGACCTCTGCAACATAACTCAGACCTCTGCAACATAACTCAGACCTCTGCAACACAACTCAGACCTCTGCAACATAACTCAGACCTCTGCAACATAACTCAGACCTCTGCAACATAAACTCCAGACCAATCAACATAACTCAACCTCAGCAACATACTCAACCTCTGCAACATAACTCAGACCTCTGCAACATAACTCAGACCTCTGCAACATAACTCAGACCTCTGCAACATAACTCAGACCTCTGCAACACAACTCAGACCTCTGCAACATAACTCAGAACCCTGTTCGAACATAACTCAGACCTCTGCAACATAACTCAGACCTCTGCAACATAACTCAGACCTCTGCAACATAACTCAGACCTCTGCAACATAACTCAGACCTCTGCAAAATAACTTCAGATACCTCTGCAGACAATACTCAGTACCTCTGCAACATAACTCAGACCCTCTGCAACATACTCACTAGACCTCTGCAACATAACTCAGACCTCTGCAACATAACTCAGACCTCTGCAACATAACTCAGACCTCTGCAACATAACTCAGACCTCTCCAACATAACTCAGACCTCTGCAACATAATTCAGACCTCTGCAACGTAACTCAGACCTCTGCAACATAGCTCAGACCTCTGCAACATAACTCAGACCTCTGCAACATAACTCAGACCTCTGCAACATAACTCAGACCTCTGCAACATAACTCAGACCTCTGCAACATAATATTCTGAAAAGTTAAATCTATTACAAAAGAAGAAATATCATGAAATTTAAATAAATATATATGTACAAAATAAGAGAGGGAGAAGGGAGAGGGAGAAGGGAGAGGGAGAAGGGAGAGAGAGAAGGGAGAGGGAGAAGGGAAGGGAGAAGGGAGAGAGAGAAGGG
>NC_069478.1:4557754-4562754 GCF_026875155.1 Cherax quadricarinatus | reverse complement strand
TACGAAGTAAAAGTCAAAATCACCCTTTACGAAGTAAAAGTCAAAATCATCCTTTACGAAGTAAAAGTCAAAATCACCCTTTACGAAGTAAAAGTCAAAATCACCCTTTACGAAGTAAAAGTCAAAATCACCCTTTAAGAAGTAAAAGTCAAAATCACCCTTTACGAAGTAAAAGTCAAAATCAAACTTTACGAAGTAAAAGTCAAAATCACCCTTTACGAAGTAAAAGTCAAAATCACCCTTTACGAAGTAAAAGTCAAAATCACCCTTTACGAAGTAAAAGTCAAAAAAAACCTTTACGAAGTAAAAGTCAAAATCACCGTTTAGGAAGTAAAAGTCAAAATCACCCTTTACGAAGTAAAAATCAAAATCACCCTTTACGAAGTAAAAGTCAAAATCACCCTTTACGAAGTAAAAGTCAAAAATCACCCTTTACGAAGTAAACGTCAAAATCACCCTTTACGAAGTAAAAGTCAAAATCACCCTTTACGAAGTAAAAGTCAAAATCACCCTTTGCGAAGTAAAAGTCAAAATCACCCTTTACGAAGTAAAAGTCAAAATCTCCCTTTACGAAGTAAAAGTCAAAAATCACCCTTTACGAAATAAAAGTCAAAATCATCCTTTACGAAGTAAAAGTCAAAATCACCCTTTAAGAAGTAAAAGTCAAAATCATCCTTTACGAAGTAAAAGTCAAAATCACCCTTTACGAAGTAAAAGTCAAAATCACCCTTTACAATGTAAAAGTCAAAATCACCCTTTACAATGTAAAAGTCAAAATCACCCTTTACGAAGTAAAAGTCAAAATCACCCATTACGAAGTAAAACTCAAAATCACCCTTTACGAAGTAAAAGCCAAAATCACCCTATACGAAGTAAAAGCCAAAATCACCCTTTACGAAGTAAAAGTCAAAATCACCCTTTACGAAGTAAAAGTCAAAATCGCACTTTACGAAGTAAAAGTCAAAATCATTCTTTACGAAGTAAAAGTCAAAATCACCCTTTACGAAGTAAAGTCAAAATCATCCTTTACGAAGTAAAAGTCAAAATCACCCTTTACGAAGTAAAAGTCAAAATCACCCTTTACAATGTAAAAGTAAAAATCACCCTTTACGAAGTAAAAGTCAAAATCACCCTTTACGAAGTAAAAGAAAATCATCCTTTACGAAGTAAAAGTCAAAATCACCCTTTACGAAGTAAAAGTCAAAATCACCCTTTACGAAGTAAAAGTCAAAATCATCCTTTACGAAGTAAAAGTCATAATCATCCTTTACGAAGTAAAAGTCAAAATCACCCTTTACGAAGTAAAAGTCAAAATCATCCTTTACGAAGTAAAAGTCAAAATCATCCTTTACGAAGTAAAAGTCAAAATCATCCTTTACGAAGTAAAGTCAAAATCATCCTTTACGAAGTAAAAGTCAAAATCATCCTTTACGAAGTAAAAGTCAAAATCACCCTTTACGAAGTAAAAGTCAAAACTCAGCGTTTACAAAGTGATGGAGGGGCTACACCCAGAGTTAATATTACGTAGCCTTGTACAGTCACCATGACTGTTGTTACCAGTCACATTGAGTGTACTTCAGTCAACTTCAGTCAACTTAAGTCAACTTCAGTCAACTTCAGTCAACTTCAGTCAACTTCAGTCAACTTCAGTCAACTTAAGTCAACTTAAGTCAACTTCAGTTAACTCAGTCAACTTCAGTCAACTTCAGTCAACTTAAGTCAACTTCAGTCAACTTAAGTCAACTTAAGTCAACTTAAGTCAACTTCAGTCAACTTCAGTCAACTTCAGTCAACTTCCAGTCAACTTAAGTCAACTTAAGTCGACTTAAGTCAACTTCAGTCAACTTCAGTCAACTTCAGTCAACTTCAGTCAACTTAAGTCAACTTAAGTCGACTTAAGTCAACTTCAGTCAACTTCAGTCAACTTCAGTCAACTTAAGTCAACTTCAGTCAACTTAAGTCAATTTCAGTCAACTTCAGTCAACTTCAGTCAACTTAAGTCAACTTAAATCAACTTAAGTCAACTTAAGTCAACTTCAGTCAACTTCAGTCAACTTAAGTCAACTTAAGTCAACTTCAGTCAACTTCAGTCAACTTCAGTCAACTTCAGTCAACTTAAGTCAACTTCAGTCAACTTCAGTCAACTTCAGTCAACTTAAGTCAACTTAAGTCAACTTAAGTCAACTTCAGTCAACTTCAGTCAACTTCAGTCAACTTCGGTCAACTTCAGTCAACTTCGGTCAACTTAAGTCAACTTAAGTCAACTTAAGTCAACTTCAGTCAACTTCAGTCAACTTCAGTCAACTTCAGTCAACGGTCAAAGGCAGTAGTATCAAATATCGATAAAACAAATATAGAAACGTTACAGAAACTGCCAAAACACTACATGAGACA
Organism: Cherax quadricarinatus; assembly: GCF_026875155.1. Lineage (NCBI taxonomy): Eukaryota > Metazoa > Arthropoda > Malacostraca > Decapoda > Parastacidae > Cherax > Cherax quadricarinatus. The sequence continues at coordinate 4,560,360 of NC_069478.1, read as the reverse complement.
TGACGATGTTTTGCTCACTGGCAACTGGGTTGACAAAGCTCCCAATGAGCGAAACGTTACCATAATAAATATCCTAAGTTATGTCTAAGTTACCATTGACAAATGTAACTAATATTAAAACTCTGCAAGCCTAACTCCTGGACCAGCATCTGGAGTTACCAGCATCTGGAGTTACCAGCATCTGGAGTAACCAGCATCTGGAGTTACCAGCATCTGGAGTTACCAGCATCTTTGGGGTTACCAGCATCTGGAGTTACCAAACATCTGGAGTAACCAGCATCTGGAGTTACCAGCATCTGGAGTTACCAGCATCTGGAGTTACCAGCATCTGGAGTTACCAGCATCTGGAGTTACCAGCATCTGGAGTAACCAGCATCTGAGTTACCAGCATCCCGGAGTTACCAGCATCTGGGGGTTACCAGCATCTGGAGTTACCAGCATCTGGAGTTACCAGCATCTGGAGTAACCAGCATCTGGAGTTACCAGCATCTGGAGTTACCAGCATCTGGAGTTACCAGCATCTGGAGTTACCAGCATCTGGAGTTACCAGCATCTGGAGTAACCAGCATCTGGAGTTACCAGCATCTGGAGTAACCAGCATCTGGAGTTACCAGCATCTGGAGTTACCAGCATCTGGAGTTACCAGCATCTGGAGTTACCAGCATCTGCAGTTACCAGCATCTGGAGTTACCAGCATCTGGAGTTACCAGCATCTGGAGTTACCAGCATCTGGAGTTACCAGCATCTGCAGTTACCACATCTGCAGTTACCAGCATCTGGAGTTACCAGCATCTGGAGTTACCAGCATCTGGAGTTACCAGCATCTGGAGTTACCAGCATCTGGAGTAACCAGCATCTGGAGTTACCAGCATCTGCAGTTACCAGCATCTGCAGTTCCAGCATCTGGAGTTACCAGCATCTGGAGTTACCAGCATCTGGAGTTACCAGCATCTGGAGTAACCAGCATCTGGAGTTACCAGCATCTGGAGTTACCAGCATCTGGAGTTACCAGCATCTGGAGTTACCAGCATCTGGAGTTACCAGCATCTGGAGTTACCAGCATCTGGAGTTACCAGCATCTGGAGTTACCCTTAAAGATCCCCCAGTGGTGCACATGTGTCTAATTTATCAACGTCATGCAAGACCTACCATGCCCCCGGTTTCTAAACCATTTACGTCATGCAAGAGCTTGCATGCCCCCGGTTTCTAAACCATTTACGTCATGCAAGAGCTTGCATGCCCCCGGTTTCTAAACCATTTACGTCATGCAAGACCTAGCATGCCCCCGGTTTCTAAACCATTTACGACATACAAGACCTAGCATGCCCCCGGTTTCTAAACCATTTACGTCATGCAAGAGCTTGCATGCCCCCGGTTTCTAAACCATTTACGTCATACAAGACCTAGCATGCCCCCGGTTTCTAAACCATTTACGTCATGCAAGACCTAGCATGCCCCCGGTTTCTAAACCATTTACGACATACAAGACCTAACATGCCCCCGGTTTCTAAACCATTTACGTCATGCAAGACCTAGCATGCCCCCGGTTTCTAAACCATTTACGTCATGCAAGACCTAGCATGTCCCCGGTTTCTAAACCATTTACGTCATGCAAGACTAGCATGCCCCCGGTTTCTAAACCATTTACGGGCATGCAAGACCTAGCATGCCCCGGTTTCTAAACCATTTACGTCAATGCAAGAGCTTGCATGCCCCCGGTTTCTAAACCATTTACGTCATACAAGACCTAGCATGCCCCCGGTTTCTAAACCATTTACGTCATGCAAGACCTAGCATGTCCCCGGTTTCTAAACCATTTACGTCATGCAAGACCTAGCATGCCCCCGGTTTCTAAACCATTTACGACATACAAGACCTAACATGCCCCCGGTTTCTAAACCATTTACGTCATGCAAGACCTAGCATGCCCCCGGTTTCTAAACCATTTACGTCATGCAAGAGCTTGCATGCCCCCGGTTTCTAAACCATTTACGTCATGCAAGACCTAGCATGCCCCCGGTTTCTAAACCATTTACGTCATGCAAGACCTAGCATGCCCCCGGTTTCTAAACCATTTACGTCATGCAAGAGCTTGCATGCCCCCGGTTTCTAAACCATTTACGACATACAAGACCTAGCATGGGGCCCGGTTTCTAAACCATTTACGTCATGCAAGAGCTTGCATGCCCCCGGTTTCTAAACCATTTACGTCATACAAGACCTAGCATGCCCCCGGTTTCTAAACCATTTACGTCATGCAAGACCTAGCTGCCCCGGTTTCTAAATCATTTACCATACAAGACCTCCATGCCCCCGTTTCTAACCATTTACGACATGCAAGACCTAGCTGCCCCCCGGGTTTTCAAACCATTTTCGTCATGCAAGACCTAGCATCCCCCCAAAAATTTTCCCAAAAAGGTCCCCCCAAACCTTTTTCTGCAAGACCCGCTGCCCCCCTTTCTAAACCATTTTACCATCAAGACCAGCCCTCCCCCGGTTTTCTAAAACCCTTTACTCAAAGCAAGACCTAAATGCCCCGTTTCTAAACCATTTTCGACTACAAGACCTACATGCCCCCCGGTTTCTAACCATTTTCGGACCCAAAG
>NC_069478.1:4553723-4557254 GCF_026875155.1 Cherax quadricarinatus | reverse complement strand
CCTGACATTGGTATTATATTAGTCAGCACAGTCCTGACACTGGTATTATATTAGTCAGCACAGTCCTGACACTGGTATTATATTGGTCAGCACAGTCCTGACACTGGTATTATATTGGTCAGCACAGTCCTGACACTGGTATTATATTAGTCAGCACAGTCCTGACACTGGTATTATATTAGTCAGCACAGTCCTGACACTGGTATTATATTAGTCAGCACAGTCCTGACACTGGTATTATATTAGTCAGCACAGTCCTGACATTGGTATTATATTAGTCAGCACAGTCCTGACACTGGTATTATATTGGTCAGCACAGTCCTGACACTGGTATTATATTGGTCAGCACAGTCCTGACACTGGTATTATATTAGTCAGCACAGTCCTGACACTGGTATTATATTAGTCAGCACAGTCCTGACACTGGTATTATATTAGTCAGCACAGTCCTGACACTGGTATTATATTAGTCAGCACAGTCCTGACACTGGTATTATATTAGTCAGCACAGTCCTGACACTGGTATTATATTAGTCAGCACAGTCCTGACATTGGTATTATATTAGTCAGCACAGTCCTGACACTGGTATTATATTGGTCAGCACAGTCCTGACACTGGTATTATATTGGTCAGCACAGTCCTGACACTGGTATTATATTAGTCAGCACAGTCCTGACACTGGTATTATATTAGTCAGCACAGTCCTGACACTGGTATTATATTGGTCAGCACAGTCCTGACACTGGTATTAAAGTATTAATCATAAATTAAACGAGTATTAATCATACAGACGACTCGTTAAGATTACTTACAGTGGCGAGTCTAATTAACATTTTCAAACAAACTGTTGATTTAATGACATCTTGTAACGCAAGTATATCAAGCATATCTTGGGTATATCTCTCTCAAATATACTCTGTTGTCTATCATTATATAATACAATATATACTCTTTGTTTACCATTATGTGGTTGAAAAAAGTCTACTTGGTTGTATGTCATGAGTAGATGGAGTATTTCAGTAGTCATTTTTGTAAGTTTAGTAGTCACGTAGTGTAGTTACGTCAGTCTTAGGGAAGCCTGGGACTCTATCATTATGTGCGTAAATGGGTCGGAGAACCGACAAGTTGTAGTAATGTTGGTAGAATTACCGACAATGGGAGACTTAGGTCTCCGGATACTCCCCAGATAGGGAGTCAAGGTCGGGTCACCACTACTTGGAAAAGACCCGGGCCGGGAGAATACCGGCGAATAAGAAGGAAAAAAAAAGAATTACCGACAATATGTAAAGTAAAAGGACACAAGTGCAACTAATGTGACATTTTATTGTGGTAACGTTTCGCTCTCCAGGAGCTTTGTCAAGCCGAAGCTCCTGGAGAGCGAAACGTTGCCACAGTTAAATGTTACATTAGTTGCACTTGTGCCCTTTTACTTAACAAACCGACAAGTTGATACACTAGATACATGGGCTAGACTTGGGTATTTTTATTGTGGCAACGTTTCGCCAGCCAGTGGATTCCTCAGTCCAATACAGAGAAGACAGGACTCGCAGCAATGGTTTTAAGTTGGAAAAATTCAGATTCAGGAAGGATATAGGAAAGCACTGGTTTGGTAATAGAGTTGTGGATGAGTGGAACAAATTCCCCAGTACAGTTATAGAGGCTAAAACGTTGTGTAGCTTAAAAATACGTTAGATAAATACACGAGTGGGTGTGGGTGGTTGTGGGTGGGTGTGGGTGGGTGTGGGTGGGTGTGGGTGGGTGTGGGTGGGTGTGGGTGGGTGTGAGTTGGACCTGATTAACTTGTACTACTGCGTCAGATGCCGTGCTCCTCCCTTAAGTGAATATGACTGACGTGACTAGGTTAAGGCACTAGCTTAAGTAGGTGGGAGAAATGGACCTGCCTCGTATGGGTCAGTAGGCCTTCTGCAGTGTTCCTTCTTTCTTATGTTCTTAAGAAAGATTGAAGCTCAAAAGAAGTTTGGGGTAATCAATCCCTCAGCTTGAAATTGATGTGATCAGTCCATCATTCTTGAAGATTGATGGACTGATAATATCAACTCCATTCTGAGAGACTTATTAAGACTGATAGCCAGCACAACGACTCCTGGCTGGGGGACTGATTACCTCAAACTCCTTCTGGTCGTCAACCAGTGTGTTATATCACACTGAAACAGTGTCTTATATCACATATATTCCTCAAGGCGAGATAGACAGTATAATAACCCATGCGATATGTCAGTTTACCTTAAATAAAAACCTGATGTACTTCTGTAAGCCATTTTGTGGCCTAGTTCCAGAATGGATATGGGGTACACAATAAACTAGCCACTACCGTCTACAGGATGGATATGGGGTACACAATAAACTAGCCACTACCGTCCACAGGATGGATATGGGTACACAATAAACTAGCCACTACCGTCTACAGGATGGATATGGGGTACACAATAAACTAGCCACTACCGTCCACAGGATGGATATGGGTACACAATACACTAGCCACTACCGTCCACAGGATGGATATGGGGTACACAATAAACTAGCCACTACCGTCCACAGGATGGATATGGGGTACATAATAAACTAGCCACTACCGTCCACAGGATGGATATGGGGTACACAATACACTAGCCACTACCGTCCACAGGATGGATATGGGTACACAATACACTAGCCACTACCGTCCACAGGATGGATATGGGGTACACAATAAACTAGCCACTACCGTCCACAGGATGGATATGGGGTACATAATAAACTAGCCACTACCGTCTACAGGATGGATATGGGGTACACAATAAACTAGCCACTACCGTTCACAGGATGGATATGGGTACACAATAAACTAGCCACTACCGTCCACAGGATGGATATGGGGTACACAATAAACTAGCCACTACCGTCCACAGGATGGATATGGGGTACACAATAAACTAGCCACTACCGTCCACAGGATGGATATGGGGTACACAATAAACTAGCCACTACCGTCCACAGGATGGATATGGGGTACACAATAAACTAGCCACTACCGTCCACAGGATGAATATGGGGTACACAATAAACTAGCCACTACCGTCCACAGGATGGATATGGGTACACAATAAACTAGCCACTACCGTCTACAGGATGGATATGGGTACACAATAAACTAGCCACTACCGTCTACAGGATGGATATGGGGTACACAATAAACTAGCCACTACCGTCTACAGGATGGATATGGGTACACAATACACTAGCCACTACCGTCTACAGGATGGATATGGGGTACACAATAAACTAGCCACTACCGTCTACAGGATGGATATGGGGTACACAATAAACTAGCCACTACCGTCTGCAGGATGGATATGGGTACACAATAAACTAGCCACTACCGTCTACAGGATGGATATGGGGTACACAATAAACTAGCCACTACCGTCTACAGGATGGATATGGGTACACAATACACTAGCCACTACCGTCTACAGGATGGATATGGGGTACACAATAAACTAGCCACTACCGTCTACAGGATGGATATG